>QEPC01005936.1:137571-166423 GCA_003113815.1 Sphenodon punctatus
TTCAGAGGGTCGCCTTGGGGCCACCTTTTCCCCTCCTGTGCCAGGGCCTGGTTTCCTCCCTCTTTGTTTCCCTCTCCCCAAGTCCGTCCCCTGGAACCTGATACTCCTGGCCTTCCTTCTCCCTCCTTGATTTCCCCCACGGCTCCGTACCCTGGAGCCTGACACTGCCGTGGAATTGACCGTGGTTCACTGTGGTTGAGCGTGATCTCGTAATGTCTGAAATCACCCTATCCTTAAGTTTCTTCTTTGTTCTTTCTTTTAACTTTTTAAAATGCAGATGAAGTTGCAGATAGGAAGATGTAAATAGCAACATATTTGAGAACAACAGATGATCGTATGTGGATTTTTTCCTGCGAGCCACTGCATTGCCCAAATCAGGGCAAAGCTGCCCAAATCAGGTTACTGTATCATGTGGCTGTACGCATAGGACCCTACCAGTGAAAGACTGAATGACACAAGGACTGAATAGCTTTGGATTATCTCTAAAAGATGCTTGTGAAATGCCTGATTTTTCCAGAATCATATCCATTGATATATTCCTTAGCTGGGGAAAGAAATTGACAAAGACATAAACAAAGTCTTTAGAAGTCTATGGGTGATTTCAGACGTTACGGGGCCCATTGGCCCAGTACTGAAATCACCCAATTCATTTCCTGCCAGGATCACCCTGTCACGCCGTATCAGACATGCCAGGCGGATCCCGGCAGGGAATCTGGGAGGGGGAGGGGGGCGGGGCTGCATGGCGCAACGTGCGGCTGCATGGCCCCGCCCCTCCACGCACCCCGCTGCCTGCCCTCCGGGGAGACGGGCGGGTGGCGGGGCCAATGAGGCCGCCGCGTCGGGCCGGATTCGCCACGGCCCGGGATCTCGCCGGTGATCCCGGGCCATGGCGCCCGACCAGACGAGACCCCGGGGTTCACCCCGGCGTGGAATTAAATTCAACATGCGGCGGCCGCCGGTCCCTCCGCTTCAGCCGCTCGCGTGGTGAATGTAATTCCATGCCGTGGTAACATCTGGGGGAAACATCCGTTTCCCCCAACAGACATGCTGAAATCACAGCCACCACCCAGAATTGAGCGTGGTTGACTGTGATCTCGTAACGTCTGAAAATACCCTATATGGGAGCCTTTCAAAGCTATGACCCTCACTCCATTAAGATTTCCTCAATACTTGTTTCTATAAACAAGTTGGGTGGCAGGGAACTTTGCCTGGAGCACCATGTATGTGCACCCTGTGTCCATGTGCAACCAAGTTAGGTTTGGTCTGTGAATGCACAGCCTTTAAATTGAGGCCCTTGGGAATTTTCAGACATTACGAGATCACAGTCAACCACGCTCAATTCCGGGTGGTGGCTGTGATGTCGGCACGTCTGTTGGGGGAAATGGATGTTTCCCCCCAGATGTTACCACGGCGTGGAATTACATTCACCACGCGAGCGGCCAAAGCGGAGGGACCGGCGGCCACCACGTGTTGAATGTAATTCCATGCCGGGGTGAACCCTGGCATCTCGTCTGGTCAGGCACCACGACCCGGGATCACCGGCGGGATCCCGGGCTGTGGCAAATCTGGCCCGATGCGGTGGCCTCATTGGCCCCGTCACCCACCCGTCTCCCCGGAGGGCGGGCGGCAAGGTGTGTGGAGGGGGCGGGGCCATTCGGCCGCATGTTGCACCACGTGGCCCCGCCCCCTCCCAGATTCCCCACCGGGATCCCCCCCGGCACGTCTGATACGGCGTGACGACGTGATCCCGGTGGGGAATGAATTGGGTGATTTCGGTACGGGGCCAACGGGCCCCGTAACGTCTGAAATCACCCCTAGTCTATGGGTGATTTCAGACATTACGCGGTCCCGATTCACCACAGTGGATTCCCAGCAGGGGTGAACAGATCAACCACCCCCCCGTGGTCAAAGAAAGCCCTGAACAGACATGACGGGACCAGGACCACGGCAGGGAATTGGACCACCGATTGTCATACTTGTAGATGGAATTGTTTTATAGATGAAGTCTAGGAGCATGACGCAGCTCCTACTGAAGTCAATGGCTAAACTTCATTGAATTGTATGGAGCTGAATTGCGCTCTAGGAGTGTTGCTGTTGTGTTGGTCCTGACAACAAGCAAGACAAAATGAAGAAGGTAATTTTTATTGGACCAACTTCCATTAGCAAGTGTGTGCTGATTTTAGAGATTCACAGAGCTCTCCTGCAAGAAGGGCACTGTCAAAATCAAAATCTTGTTGGTTTTCACTATTAGAAAACAGTCCAATAAAAGGTGTCACTGCATTTTGTCTCAGGTAATGTTCAGGAGTATTGGAATTAAGGATAAATTATTTTAAAAAAGATATGGAGTTATTAATATGTGGGTGCATCTTCAATCACCATATTGGTAATTTAATTTTGTTATGTGTTGTATCTGATTCAATCACACTTCCTCTCTTTGTCTACATAGTTCTTAATATTTGAAGCAGAGAGTATCTACTTCTATCTTGGAAAAAAAATACCCATCATGACTGGGCGTTATATATAGATAGATAGATAGATAGATATATGACAGAATTATAGCTATCCTTAAAAAAGATGAAACAGGGACTGTCCCACCATCTCTTGAAGGGAAAGTCTTTCCATTGCCTTCAATGTGCATTCACATTGCAAACATCTGTGAACCTAAACTTTTAAGAACTCTCAAATGCAGATACTAGCACATCTTAGGGGAGAGAGAAAAATATATTTGTCCAATGTAGGACAGAGCCATGGAGGAACTGTGCACATCTCCAGCAGTTATAGGAGATCCAGCTCATGCCCGTAAAGTATCATGCCATGACTCATGCAGAAGATATGTATAAAGCTGATAAGAAACAGCGATTTATTTGGCAAGGAACATTGTGGCAAACATACTGCTACATCCTGTTTGGGTTATATTTTATATATTGTCACTAGGTACCATATATCTCAAGTTAATTTAGTGTACACAGTACAACACATTTTGACAATGACCACCCTTGTATCACCTCTGAGAGTTTGTTTAGTTAACTTCTCAATAGCTGTTGATAGTGTTATTAATTCACACTATTCCAACAAAAAGGAATTTAATAAGAGATAGGGAGCTTTTGAAGTAGGTGTGATTACATTATTTAAAAATGATACAGTTTGTAAGATAAGGCCTGAAAACAAGTCAGGAGAAGTCAACACTGCATTATGAATAGTAGTGATTACACGTTATCTGTAAACTTTGAAGCTGTCGGTACTGGTGTGAACAATCAGCTCAGTTGTTTTATCACTATCATCAGCATTGCCCTTTTGTGGCTGTTGAACTGCCAACTGTTTGCACAGTTAAACATGGAGAAAGTTTGTTTTCCTACTAGCATTTCACTGATTGTAAAGTTTGCATTGATAGTTGGCCACTTTCCACCTCCCAGTTAGCTGGAAGTTTAGTTTAGACTGTAAAATGAATCAGACAGTGACCAGTTATAGGTCTGCGGCCACAGTGGAACTAGTACAATGTAAGTGTCTTCAGTAATGCAGCCTGAAGGGATTTAACTAAACTTCAAGGTGAATTTTGACCAAGGACTTCAGGCTGAGGTCCTAGGACAGTGTTTCCTGTACTATTCACTTATACAGAGACTGAATTATAATTCTCCAACCCTGGACAACTACATGCAAAGTTTATCAAGGGCATGTAAAGTATATTAAAGATCAATCAGGCTCATAATCCAAACTGAAAAGGGAACAACTCTACATAGAGCCCCAATCCATAGTTTGAGAACCATATTCTAAGGTAAAATAGTCAACTGAGAGTGATATCATGTTTAGAAATAACCACCTTATTATGCTAACCAGGAGATACACATGATCAGGGCTGCAGCTGCCTATCATTTGAGACCCCGGAGCTTGGCTCTATTTCCAGGAACCCCAAAGGCGTCTGTATTTTTATGTGACAACTCCACTGTACTTTTATATGACAATTTTTTTTATTTCCAGGAACCCCAAAGGCCCAGGAGAAAGGTGCACCTTGATGCTACCTCACTCACAAGTGGTGTTTGACTTATTACTGTTGTTCAGAAATAACAATGATTCACTTTCTATTATTATTATTATTAATTATTTTGTTTTACAACAGAAACTCGCTTATCTGGACCTCTCTTACCTGGAATGATGCCTCCTTATTCAGGATGTGTCTTATGTCCCACACAGCTCTTGGACACACTATATTGCTAGTGCAGTTGAATCCCTGCTTATCCAGACACCTCTCTTATTCAGGCTGAAAGAGTGTCTTTCCAGGGAAGGGACGTGCTACTATAAATGATCTGGAAAAAAATGGAGGGGCTTGATTTAAATGGAAAGGGAAAATGTTGATCATCTATGTTAGCTGCCTTTGCAGTCACTGCACAACAGAGACAGGAATTCCACTGTATTTTTATATGACAATTTTTGTAAACGTTGTCAGACTGATTTGACCATTTTCTTTTCAGGATGAACTCCAGATACAGCTGGCCCCTGACATAAGAAATTCACAAGGGGACAGAAAGCAGAACCTAAGGCCACACAGGTGCTGCATGGTCTCGGCGAGGATCGATCAGTCACAACTGAATAAGAGAGCTGGCACCTGTCACATTCGTAAATATCTGGACAACATAAACTAGGGATGTGCGAATGCAGTTTAGAAGTTCGAGGTTCGGCTCGAACTCGGGGGGTTCGGCCCATTCGCAAACACCCCGAATCTGAATTGACCACTACCTGAGCTGACCGAACAAAGTTCGGGTTCCGAACGCATTCGGGAGGGAGGTGGGGGGCAGGGAGGAACCCGGTTTTCCTTCCCACCTCCAGACTGCGCAGGTGGAAGGGACACCGGGGAGCACACATACACCCCCGCCCAGCCAGGGAATTTAATTTTTTTTAATGCACCCCACCCCAGGGATCGCCCTACCTGGTGGTGCCAGGGCTCCGGCCCTGGGTCAGGTGGTGGCAGCGGCAGCAGTAGCAGCAGCGGTGGGTCCGGCAGCGGCGGTGCCAGACCCACTGGACCTACTGTCACTGCCGCCACTGCTGCCAGACCCGGACCCCAACCTACCTGGTGGTGCTGGGGTCCTGGCCCTGGGTCCGCTGGTGACAGCGGCAGTGGCGGCAGGTCCGGCAGTGGCAGTGCTCCAGAGCGCTTCAGGCCTAGTAGTGACTAGGCCTTCTGGCTTGACCCGGAAGGCCTAGTAGCAGCCTGAAGTGCTCCAGAGCGCCACTGCCGCCGGACCTTCTGCCACTGCTACTGCCACTGCCATCGCCAAACCTGGGGCCAGAGCCCCGGCACCACCAGCTAGGGCAATCCCTGCGGTGGGGGGATTTAATTTTTAAAAAATTTTCCAGGTTCGGCAGGGGGGGAGGGAGGTGCTCCCTGGCACCCCTTCCTCCCACGCAGCCTGGAGGTGGGGGAGGGAAACCATCCCCCCACCTGACGGGTTCGGCCCCCCTGAATGGGTTTGGCCCAAACGGGCTGAACCAAACAGTTTCCGGTTCAGCCTAACCCCGAACGGGCCAAACCCTGAACCCCCAGGGGTTCGCACATCCTAACATAAACCAGGCAGACAAAACTTAGGTACATGACCAATATATGTTCATAAAGTAGGATTCACACACCACAGTCAGGATCAACGTCTAGGGATGCCATATCAAAATATGATAAGGTCTAGGGACCTTCTGAAACTGTGGTGAAACCCATTTTGTAGATGAGGCATGCATTATGTTCTGTGGAGATGTGGTGCTCTGAGATCAGGAAAAACCGCTAAAAAAAAAGGATGTCTAGCAACCCTATCTGAGTCCCACTGTTTAGGGTACTTTACTCACATGTAATCAGATAGTCCTTGCCCCCAAAACTTACTGATTAATTAAAGGTAACAGGCAATGAACAGAAGACAGGCAAGAAAGAGGAAGGAAGAATAACAACATTTTTGAATCTCCAAGCTGTGCCTATTGCTAGCCCATGGGATCCCAAAATATATAACTGTGTTTTAAAGTAGTATTTTATTTTTTTCCCTTCAGACAGTAACCTCCGGTGCCCCCTTAATACTCAATTGCTCTTATCCTCAGAAAAAGTGATCTAAGACTCACTGCCATTTAATTTTATAAATTTATTTGTTTGATATTCCCACTTACACCCACCTCTTTAGAAGGTCTTCTACCTTGAATTACAACCTCTTCTTTTCTTTTTTCAAACATGAACTGTCCCTACCTCTCCTTACAGCACACGCGCGCGCGCACACACACACACACTTGCTGGAGTGAGAAGTCTCTAGGTTTCAAAGATTTTCCCATTCTCTCTGCTACATTCCACCATGGTCCCAGAACCAATGTCAAATGCCAAAGAGCAGAAAGTCTGTGGACTATTTATGCAGCAATATGGGCTTATGCATCCAAAACTGTCCACAGATCTGAGGCTCCTGAGTAGGGGTGCAGCAGGTAGCGCCTTTGCTACACATAGGGAATATCCATATTTTAGGGCACCCCTAGCAGGTACCCAATATGTTTACTGAGTATCCAGATGCCCCAAAATGCAGCTCTTTCTGGGATGCCCCAGGAAGCTCCTGTGCCGTGTGCTCCTGAGGCTGGCTCACTTGCCTGGCTGCATGACTGCTCCTCCTGACCCCACCACTACTTAGCTGAGCCAGGTGGCGTACCACAGCTCCCATAGTAGGGGTGCATACAGGGCCAGAGGAGCAGCAGGGCTGGAGGTGTAGCTGGACAGGTGAGCTGCTCCTGCTGCATCTGGCCTCATGCCCTCCCTCCTCCCCCCACCCCCCAGTCCGGGGATTGTGGTTCACCAGCCAGCTCCGCTGCACAGTGGGAGCAGTGGCTGGATGGGCAGTGGGAGCGGTAGCACAGCCAGACTGGTGAGGCAGCCCAGGGAGCATGCAGGTAACCCATTGGGGTCCTATTTGGGAACCCCAAATTTAATGTGGTTCTTGTTTTTCAGGTACTCTCTTTCAGCTCTGTTCCTGAGGCTACAGAAGCACACTGGCTGCTGCTGGAGGGGGAAAGCAGTGCTACTACAACCTTGTGACTTCAAAATTCTTTGGCTGAAATGGATTCACATTTCATTCTTTCCTGTCTCCCTATGGTGCTGCTACCCAGTCTCTCCTTCCTGGAGAGCAGCTTCCCCTGCGAAATCTGGTGGAAGATCTTGGCCAACATGGTGCCTGTGAGAGTGAAAACCTCTGGAGTCATGTATCAGACTCATGTTTCCCCAACAAGGGAAGACAAGGGAGAAACTTACTCGCCTGCTCTCCATGTTCTCTAACACTGCTTCATAGTTGAAACAAATAGTGGATTTTGCGTTTGTGGATAATATGGGTGGGAATTTGTCAAAAAGTTGCTGGCTTGGTTTAAAACCAAAGGGTTCAAAAATTGAGTCATTACAGTGCCCGATTTTCAGTACTGTATCTTTTCCATTCAAGTCAATGGGAAATCTTCCCATTGACTTCAGTGGAAAGGGGAGGGGTTCAACCTTCCAACTTCCATTTTCTGGGGCCCATTATTGTCCTCGGAGGGTGGAGGTGGAGATCCATGTCCCCACCCCCTAGGGTCCTGCTGGCTGCTATATACTTACCAGTCTGGGCCTTGGAGGATGTGGGTGATGAGCCTCCATGTCTGCTGCCCTACTGGTGGGAGCCCACAATGGAAACAATACCAAAAACAAAATCTTCATTATCATGCAAAATCGATACTGAAATCAATACTGATACCAATCAATACCAAAATCAATACCGATACCGATAATGGCACTGATAAAATATAACAACATTTTATTATTAATGATAACAAAACCAACAGTTTTTAATAACGAAAAATGAAAACAAAAATGAAAAACGACATTGGTCCCTGGCTCCCTCATGACCTCGCTGAGTGGCTGCATATACATGTTGAATAAGAGAAGGGACAGAATGAAACATTGCAGGACTTCACACATGAGTTCCCGGGGAGACAATGAACAGTCCCCCAGCACCACTCTTTGTGTTCATCCAGACAGGAAGGAACAGAACCATTCGAGAACAGTCCCACCAACCTGGCTTGGTCCCACAAGTGAGTCACCAACATCTCATGGTCAACAGTATCACAAGCAGATGACAGATATAATAGAATCAGAAGGATCGATTAATCCTGGTCCAATTCACGGCGAACGTCATCGACCAAAGCCACAAGCGTAGTCTCAGTGCCATAACCCGGATGAAAGCCAGACTGTGAGGGATCAAGAAAACTGACATGGTCCAGATGCCCCTGTAGCTGCCAAGCCACAACCGTTCAATGATTTTCCCTAAAAAGGGAAGGTTATAGACAGGCCGATAACTGGCAAGGCAGTCAATGTCAATTGATGGTTTCTTGAGCAGAGACCACACCACCACCTCCTTGAGGCAGCTTTGCACTCTTCCCTTCCAAAGGGAGGCATTGACTAACATCACTAGCAATTAGGGATGGGTGAACGTGGTTCGGAAGTTTGGAGTTCGGACCGAACTCGACCAGTTCGGTTGACCAAACTGAACTTCCGAACCAAACTTGATTTTTGAACCGAACCGAACCGAATTTCCGAAATCGACTCTGTTTGCCCATCCCTAAAAGATAATATTCCATTTAGTTCAATGGGGTTTGGATTTCCAAACTTTGTTCGGAAGTTCGCAGTTCAGACCAAACTCAAATAGTTCGGTCAACCGAACCGAACTTCTGAACCAAACTGAATTTCCGAACTCGGTTCTGTTGGCCCATCCCTACTAGCAATTGCTCCAATGTCTCCTGGTTGGCCTTAACCAGCGGTCGCACACAGGTGTAGTTCACAAGAAGTGGCTCTGACTACTCTAAGAACGTCCTCCTCATCAATGGGCGACACCCACTGAAACTGATCCCACAAAACCAGACAAGATGGGGCTTCTATAACCTCTGGTTCTCCTATTATAATAAGCATGGCGTTGAAGTCATGGTGAACCCAAGCAATTTTATCCACAAAGTAATCAGCAAACATGTCACAGCGGGCACTGGAAGGTTCCAGTTCCAGGCAGAGGGAGTTCAGACCAGCCACCTCACCAAGACTTCACAGATGCTATGAGGGCAGCAAAGAACCCCTTCTTTGCTGCTCGCACAGCCATAGCATAGGCTTTTAAACTAGCTCTATGTTGCAATCTGTTGGCTTGCAGTACGCAAACGCAATATGCAATTCTTATGTTCAATATGGCATGACTGGTCTATATACTCCAGGGCTATTTGGTCAAGAAGATGAAGGTCTTGATGTACAATATGCACATAGAATATTTCTTCCACACCATTCTGGTAGCTTGAGAAGATAGGTTAATGTGGGAATTAGGGAATTATTACAGCGTACACTTGGTTTGCAGCTGTAGCCCATGCACAGGGATTTGGTTCTATTTATTGAGATTAGAGCTGAAAGAGGGGACCCAGAAAAATGTGTAACCCATCGAATTTCATGTACTCAAATTGATCCTGTAATGATTGAGTATCAGTGATACCCTATTATGACCCAATGTCCCAAAATATTGACTTCTGGTTGCAGAATGTCAACTTCTGGGACTGATTTTTTGACATTTTTGTTGACATACAGATTCCCATCTTCAATTTATCGGGTTCCTGTCAAGCTCCAAATATTTTTCGGTATCTTCTGATCCCATAAAACTACTTCCTGTTCCATTTGCCCCGTGCCCTCCTACTTTTTCTTCTTTAAATACTTAATGTATTTTCCATTCCAGAATCTTTCTGATCCCAGAAAGTCAACTTCCAGGCCAAGGAAACTACTTACAGTAACTTTTTAAAAAAACACAACAACACGCCTTTTTACTGATTTTTCCATTTCTTAACTCAGTATACCAATAAGTATATCAATATACCAACTGGCACATAGATTTTACCTGCAGGTACTAAATTTACTACCCGTTTCAACTCTAATGAGATGCCACCTAGCTACAGCTGAAACAAGTACCTGCAAACACAGGTATACCCAATGAATTTCCGGTACCTGAATTGATCTGACAGCATTGGTTACTGATCGGTACTTGCTTGCGACCTGATTCGGGTACCCGAATGTCCCGGAATGTCAACTTCTGGTCCCAGAATACTGACTTCCAGTAACAGTTTTATTTACTTCCATACTACTATTTTGACTTCCAACATCTGTTTATTGATTTTCTGTCTGGAAAGTTAATTTCTGATCCCAGAAAGTCAATTTCTGGTTGCCGTCAATTGTCTTCTGGTCCTGATTTTTAAAACATTTCCATCCCAATTTTTTGGGTTTCCAACCCGATATACCAATTGGTAATCAGATAATCAAAACATCAGTACCAGAAGTTACCAACTTTTCAGGTTTCTGGGTATACAATTGGTATCAGGGAAACTCATCAGGTACACGATATGGTACCCCCAAATTCAGGTATTACCAATGGGTACTAAATTAAGTATCCATTTCAGCTTTTTGGCTAGCACGTGAAAGCCTGAACCTTGAATTCCATTAGTCTGTTAGCAAGTGAAAAATTAAGCATGTGCTTAAATTATTCTAGCAAGGAGGCCTTGTTATTTTCAGGGTGGTGTTTTTTTCCTTAATGGAAAATTGCCTTTTGAGCTTGTTTTTTTTAGATTTTAAAAAAAGATCAAGTAATGAGGTTAGGTACTAATATGTTAGCTACATCTTCAAAAGAAACATGTCACTTGTACAATATACTTCAGGAATTCAGTTACCTCCACCAGATGAAGGGTGGGAAAAGATAGTCATTGCAGTCTATTTGTTAGGAAGCCTGCTTCTCTTTTTGAACTTCATAAATGATGCAAATATTAAGGAATATATTTAAATATTTATATAAAAAACAATCACAAAAAATCCTTGGTTGAAAAGGCAGCTGTCAACACATGAGCACCACAGAAATACTAGAAATCTGACTACATTTTATGAGACTTTTATTCCATTCAAAGCAAGTGTGTCCACTTAGAAAATATTGAGACTATTTGAATATGTTTTTCTGTTTAATCAGCTTGAAGTCATGAATGTACATTCAGGTCCAGTGTATTAATTCACTGCTTTTGAAAGGAAAGGATTAAATCCCTAAACAGGATCTGTAGAAGGAAAGGGAGCAGGCTTCTACATCGAGCTTTGTGACTGCATTTTCATTCTTCCCTGAAGGGGCCACCTTCTAGGACATTGAACAATGTGTTAGGCATGGTTATTAAATCCTATGGGAAACAAAATAAAAGAGCCATGGATTTCACTTAGGACCTTCCTTGGCTCATTAAGTCTTGGTGTTCTCTTTTGGAAAGTCAAGCGAGCTGTATTTTTCTGACAATACCTATAGTCCATGGATTTTTATAAAGAGACTTTTTCACAAATATCAAGTCATAATGATTTAGATTTTTTCCGCCTGAAATAATTTTTATTCTTGGGCTAAGTGCTGAGAACTGAATGACCAGTATCCAAGCTCTATATTTAAATATTGATATAATTGGATACACTCTTAAAAATAACAGACCTCACTGCCCACATTTTGGCTTTTAAAATCCCATAAAAATAAGACAAAACAGAAAACGACAATAAACACAAGAAAAAAGGAGCCCTTTTTGCTATTTAAAAGAAGATTGAGCTTTTACATCTACCTTGTAGAAAAAGGTAGAACTGTGCTTGTTCCCACTCAGAAGGAGCCCATGGAAGAAATTCTGACTGAGATTCGAAATCCCATCCTTTCTCATCACTGCTTCCCAAGGCTCCAAGGAGGAGACTGCCTGCCCCTAATTCCATTCAAATTTCCTCACACTCCCTTCCTTATTTCCATCCAGTTTCTTCAGGGCAGGAGTAAAGCCCACTTGCAGGCTCCTCTCCCATCCATCCATCCATCCTTCCTGGAGAAGTGAATGGGATCAGAGTAAGTTGTTCAAGAAGTGTTCTCACCCAGGCCGTTACACTCTTTATATTGCTGAGCATGTTCTGACCCATTGACAATCCTCAAACCACTTACTCTGGAGTAATCAGTGAGAATACGCAGTTTGAGGATAATGGGCTTATTTCTGGGGGCAGGTAGCTGCCTAGGCTAGTGCATTCTTAAAATCAAAATACAAATATTTTGCTTCTGTGATACAACATCAGATGCAAGCAAAATACATTAAACAAGTTGTGTATAGAACAGACTCCAACCAAGAAGCATCTTTTCTGTACTAGAAAATACGTTATTTCAATGTTATAACACTTCTTTTTGTTTTTACAACATATTGTCATCTATCATGGGATAGTAAACTATCTTATCAAGAACTTTTCAACTAATAGTGCAGTAGAATCACTGAAGTAGAACTTACCTAACTGGATTTTCTGGATAAGTGGAATTAATTTGTTTTCTCCAGCCACAGTTCTATAGGTACGTTTTGCTTCTTGATGTGGATAAATAGAGTTTTAAACTCTGAATTGAATTGAACTGATTTTAAGGTTATATAGTATATCCACCCAGCTGAAAATATCAGGACATTTGAGTGTATTAATGATTTCTTGGCAACATGTGGTTAAAATACAGAGAGAGAGAGGTCTGCACTGCCTTGTGCTCTGATTCCCTCCTTCTGAGGGGTGGAGAGGGGACTGAAGATGGAGAAATCTCCAGGTCCATTTCCTTAAGGTCTGCTTAAGTCAAATTTCTAGGGATGTGCGAACGCGGTTCGGAAGTTCGGAGTTCGGACCGAACTCAAATAGATCGATTGACCGAACTGAACTTTCAAACCGAACTTGATTTTCGAACCGAACCGAATTTTCGAACTCTGTTCTGTTTGCACGTCCCTACAGTTTCAGTTAATTTGCACTTCTTTACATGATTGGAGAAATTTGAATTAGCTCTCCTTTCACATGTGGTCCCACCACTTCTTTCTATGCACCCCTTCTGAGTGAGGGGTGTGTGTCTTTTTTTTAATCATGTGTAACAACTCCTTAAGGACTGCCACCCACAACTCCTATCTGGCTGCAGAGCTTGTACTAATTTTCAAAGTGGTCTGTAGAAGGGGAAAGGTCCCCAAACCCTGATCTATAGGAGAGCTAAATAGTGTGTAGAAAAGAGATCATTCTCTATTAAGTTATATCAATATTTAGCGTACTATCATACAATAACACTGTACATTTTTATAGATCCTAATTGATTTCGTCTTCAGAAATTCCTCACATAAGTAAAATTTTAGGTTCTATCTCACAATGCTTCTTAGAATTGATAGAATTAGCGTTGTAATTCAAGGCAACTTGCTCCACAGCATCTTTGAAGGTGAATGGAATGCAGTGTAGTGTTGAAAGGAGCAGAGGAGGGAAGCAGTAAAAGTCACAGCAAATGTAGGGTAACGTGGGTTATTCAATTCTGGTATACTCAGTTGTTTCACAGGTAGGCTGTAGGGCAAACCTGCACAATGGAGTGTCCTGATATTACTTACTTACTTACTTACTTACTTACTTACTTACTTGTATCCTGCACCCTCCTGCAATTGCAGTTCAGGGCGGCTAACAATATAAAAAAATTAAAAATACAAAATAGAATAATACAAAATGAAATAAGTAAACAGCAATATAAAACAACACTATAAAATGCTAGTACGAAAATTCGTATAAGCTCCGAGGGCCACACAGAGGTTGGGGTGAGGGTGCTTAACGGGTGTATTCAAGAAAAGGAAGGCCCAGATCATGGATCTGTGCTGTGGATCTGTCCCCATCCCTTGTGTGCATGTCCTCTTCTCTGTCCCGTTATCCTGAGTTTAGTTTTTCAGTGCTTGGGGGTAGAAACTGGATCCAGGGATCAGATCCAGGCACTGGAAAAAGGCCACATAAAAACTTGCCGAGGGCTACATTTGGCCCCCGGGTCTGAGATTCCCTACCCCTGGCCTAGAGCCATAGACCAGATCCAGGACTTAGAAAGTGGCCAAATAAAACATTGTCATAGGCAGGAATTGACCCATGGGTGAGACTCCCTACTTCTGCAACTGCCAGTGGATAGGATAGACATAAGTAAAGTGTTCTTTGACAAACTAGAGATTTTATGTGCTCTATTAAATTCTGCAGGAAACTAATTTCTGATGATATTCATTAAAATAATGTTTAGTTTTCTATTGGCTGCAATCCCAAACCCCCTGCCCGTGGGATCCGCGTGGCACAAACTCTCTGCCATAGTCTTGCACGTGACTTGGGTGCACATGCGTGCATGCGGCTTGCATACAGCTTGCATGCAGCTTGCACGGGGCATGGGATCGGCCTCACCAATTTTAATTGATTAAAGACTGAGTTCTATGTATCTAAAAAATCAGGCTCTGAGGGAAAAATGTCTCTACTAGTACTTAGCATGGGCATGGATCCCATTGAAGTGAATAGGACTGACACCCATGCTAAGTGTTAGATCCATGCATTGACATTGGATCTCATTGAAGTGAATAGGGCTCACATACCCATGATAACTGTCTAAAGCAGAAGTAGGCAAGTGGTGGTTCAGGAGCCACATGCAGTGCTTTGGGGCACCTGACCTGTGGATCTCACCAGAAATACCTGCCATGGGGACATGTACATGCAGCTTCCTCAGAAGCAAGAGAAGACAAGCTGCCATTTTGGTAGGGATGTGCCTTTTGTTTTTGTTATCAGAATACCGAAAACAAATGAACCTTCATTCATTTTCATTATTCCCATCCCTAATAATGATAAAAACATCAGGCTAAGGCTTTCTCTTTTGTTATTCTGGCTGGGAAGGACTGCAGGCAGGCTTGTAAAATTTGGAACATTTATCTAATCTTTTTGAAATTTGGCAGAAATAATACCTTTCATGAGGGGTACAATCTTTCCAATTCTCATTCAAAGTGGACGGAAGACAAAGACTTTACAGCCAGAAATGGGTATGAAACTTTTGTTAAGATCACAAAAACTGAATTGATTATAAAATAGCAACCATTTATCCAATCTTTCTGAAATATGGTTGTTTTGATCCCTTCAATTTGGGATACAGTGTATCACAATTTCATCCAAATTGGATGGAAGACAAAGAAGTTAAAGGCATAAATGGGTTTCCCATTGAAACCAATGTAAAACAAAAATGAAAGTAAGGAAAAGGAAAGATAATTATGAAAATATATACGAAAATGAATGCCATTTTAATAATGAAAATGAAAGAAATACCAAAAATGGAAAAATATTCTGTGTACATCCCTACTACTGGAGCCTCATGGGGGCAGGGGGAGCATGACCTATGCTGCTATGGTTGCTGCCTGGACCCACCAGACCACCTGGGAGACACAGGTTCGATGTGAGGGGGAAGCTGTACTGCCCATTTTTGGAATCAGGGGACACCATGATCCATGTATAGCATGTTGTAGCTCTTGGCAATATGAAAAGTTTGGTAGGGCTTGGGAACTTTGCCCACTGCTTGCCTAGACAATGGGTATTTTCAGACGTTACGAGATCACGTTCAACCACAGGGAATTCCCACATGGTGATCATGGTCCTGTAATGTCTGTTGGGGTGAACAGAAGCCACCCGCCAGATGTTCACCCTCGTGAATCATGGGGGGGAATCACATTGATCATGCAAATGGAAGTCCTGCCCAGACCATCTCCGTTTGCATGTTCAATGTGATTCCCGCTTGTGATCTAGGGGATCATCTCATCTGTCCCCCGACCACAGCCCGGAATCAGCAGCAGGATTCTGGGCCGTGGTCAATTCACGGGGGAGGGTGGGCAGCCTAGGAAGCATGGGGGGCAGGGCTGTGCGGCCGCACATTGAGCCGCGTGGCCCTGGCCCCTCCCCAATTCCCCACCGGGATCAGCCAGCACGTCTGTTGGACGTGCTGGTTTGATCCCGGCACGGGATCGATGGGTGATTCCATGACGGGGTAAATATAGGCCCCGTCACGTCTGAAAATACCAGATCTCACTACCTGGCTGGTATTGAGACTCTGCAGGGTCAATGACAAACTTTCAGTAATGTACCTGGCCCTTTATAAAATAATGGAATAGACACAGTCCCTGCCCTAGGGCTTACAATCTGAGAGACGGGGTGGGAGGAGAATGAAGGAGGGGGGCAGAGAGATAGACAAGGGGTATAACATTCACAAATATGCGAGGTCTCAGGTGCACATGCTTGGCTTGGTTACTATAGCTTAAAAATCAAAGTCCTATGCCTCCGTTTCCCCATTTATGAAATGAAGATCAAAATACCAACACACTGTTTTTTCAGAGCTTCAGTAACACAGTATGAAAGTGCTTTGAGATCCACAGATGGAAAGTGTTCTAAATGCAAAGTATTATTTAAGTTCAACATTTCTTATTATATACTGTGTGTACAGAAGTAGCTGTCACATTTGTATTATGTATATAAACATCGTGTGGGTAGCAAAATCAAAAGAATTTCCCTTTGTATGGCTGCTTTCATTACTGAATGCTCTCTTTTTGAAAAATGGATCGAGATATTGCTCTCCTGTTTGTCAGAGTATATCACTTTTATAATCTGTCAATCAAGTTACAATAAACTCAGACTACTCCTGTGGATTGTGTTGTGTGTAAGATAGCAGGCTTCGATCAGGAAGATAAAGAGATGTCAAATATTACCGCAAGTGCAAATAATCAGAGCCTGGTGCCACTCCACTATATACAGTGTATTTTGTCAAATTTGCCTGTAAAGTAATGGTTTAATTATTACTAGCTCTAAATCAAAGTGAAGGAGTGTAATAGATGGGTTCAAAAATGTTTGAAAAATGAAGAGTAAAATTAAAATTGTTTTTTCTTTTTGCTGTCCAGATATTTTTGAACCTGCCTATTACAAGTTCAAAACAATTCACATCCATGTTCTAGTGTGACTTTTGGTGATAGGGTTCTTAAGATATTCTTAGGGAATTTCAGACATGCCTCCAATCTAGTGGACTTAAAAATCTGCTTTCAGCAACCTCGCACAAGTGGAGTTTACACGTGCCTCCCCGACTGGATGTTGTCCAGCTACCACTGGAAACTGAGGTGTCAGGCAACTCACACATTCTTTTGAAAACTGGATTTGTGAAACCCTGATATTGAGGTTTCACAAATACAGTTTTGAAAAGAATGTGCGAACCACCCAGCGCTACTGTTTCCAATTGTGGCCAGGCAACTTCCAGAGTGGGGAAGCATGTCTAAATTCTACCCACGAGAGGTTGCTGAAGTCTGTGAGATTGGTGGCACGTCTAAAAGTGCCCATACTGTTATGCTCGTTTCCAAGCTCGTTTTGAGAATTTCAGCTTATGTCAGACGTTGTAACACAAAACATTCTTTTTATTTGCATAGGAAACTAAGGAACACAGTGATACCTACCTCATGGATAGCACTTTTCATCTATAGATCAAATACTTTATTAAGTAGGTAAGTATCATTACCTCATTTTATTCATGGGGACTGTCGAAGTTTAGGACTTTGCGTGGCTGCTGACTGAAGCAATAAGGCAGCAATCATTCAACCCGTAAGCAGTTGTAGCTGGCCCGGGCTGGCCTCCACAAGAGTGTGGCCAGACTACTGATTGGCTGTTGAAGGCTTTGGATGATAAGAGAATTGGGCAGCTGCTAGAACATGCAGCAGCTATTCAATTGTTGATATGATTAAGAGGGGGATGCTTACCAAGAGTGGTGGCAGCAGAACCCTGGGAACAACAAAGGCAGTAAGGCACTGGTCAAGGTTGAAGTAGAAAATTTGCTCATTCCAATTTCTGATCAGAATTAGGCATTTTGTCCATTCTTACATCAGAACACACAACAGTCCATCCAATTTCAATTGGAACAGATGAAACAATTTTTTTTAAATAGCCATTGCTTATATGAAAAACAAGCACTGGGGGTAATTTCAGATGTTTCGAAATCACAGTCAACCACAGTAAACCACACTCAATCCCACGGCAGGGAAAAAGAGCCCTGAATGTCTGATTGGCAGCATCCAGATGTTCACAACATGGAAACATGTTCCAGATGTTCACCACACCCATCCAGATGTTCTGAACATCCAGATGTTCACCACACCCATAGGGGCCAAAGCCAACCACGGTTCTGGAGGTCGGGATGAGACCATCCCCGGAATCGTGGTCAAAACTATTCCCACCGGGAAACCACTAAAAGTAAAAACTGAACGGCAACCACCAGGTGGGATCAAGCAAAAGAAACCCCAGCCAGCATCGCTGCCCAGCAATGAGCAACAACACAGACCGGGGAGGGAGATTTAAAGGGCACACTGAAGCAGGGGAATGTGACAGGATGGAGAAAGGTGGAAGGGGAGGAGAGTGGAGGGCAAGCGAGCAAGGAGGAGGAGGAGGGGGAGGAGGAGGAGGAGAAGAAGGAGGAGCAGGAGATGGCAGAGCAGCAGCAGCAGCCGGGGCAGGCCACCCCAGAGGGGACATCCAGCACCGGCACCACCCCCCATCCACACTGCACAGACCTGTCCAGGCATGGATATCAGGGAGACTGACATCAGCGGTCAGGGGAGCTCCCAGAGTTCCATGGCACCCGCAGGGTGGACGAGGGGACATCCCAAGAAGCAGCAGGGTTGGGTGGAAGGGGACAGGGGAGGAGGATGTAGGATGGGACAGGGGGAAGCAGGGGGGGCAGGGGGTAACAGGGGGCACATGATGGACAAGAAATGCATGAGTGTACCCAACCTTAACCTTTATTGCCTGAAAATCTGCTTTGGGAAGGGTCTGGGGGCAGTGCCTAGGGCGAGGCACAATGACAGGTGGGGCCGGCCGAGGGTATGCCCAGCAGGCTAAGGCCCCAGCATCACTGATGATACACCTTGCCAGGGCAGCGCAGATCCACTTGGCATAGCGGTACTCCCTCAGGTTCTCTACAGTCACATACAGCGGCATGGGACCTGGTGGCCACCGGGGCACGGGGAATACCAAGGCTGCCCCATCAGTCTCACAGATGTTCTGCAGGAAACAGCGGGCAATGATCACGAGGACCGAGGTCTCCACAGTGAAATACCGCCAACCTGCAAGGCACCTTCAGCGCTGCTTGAGGGCACCGAAGGCCCTCTCGACCAAGGACCTCGAGGCACAGAACCAGGAGTTGAACAACACCTCTACTGGTTTCCTGGGGTACACCTTCATGAGCCAGAGGAGAAGGGAATAGGCCAGGTCCCCCAGGATGCATGGCGGCATCAGCACCCCCTTGATCCTGGACATCCTCATGTCGGCAAAGTCCCTCCTGTACATCTGATCAAAGTGCTGTGAGATGGTCAGGATCCGGGCATCGTGGCTGCGGTCGGAATGGCCAGTGAAGATGTCTATGAATCAGCCCCAGTGGTCCACAACTGCCTGGAGCTTCAGGGAATGGTACCTGTGCCGGTTGATGTATCCCTCAGCCTCCCCATTGGAGGGGCAGAGGATCTTGATGTGGGTACCATTCACAGCGCCCAGGCAGTTGGGGAAGCCACCAGACTTGAAGCTGGCCAGCACGGCCTCCTGGTCTATGAGATGGATCACCCGGTTCAGGACCACACCCTCCACTGCCTCACAGAAGTTCCGGAGGATGCCCGTGATGGTGCTCAGTTCAACACCAAAGTGCTGCGCCACAGACCGGCAGGCATCAGGTGTTGTCAGTGCCCAGACAGCAATGGTCACGCGCTGGACCACGGGTATGGGGGAGTGCATGGGGGTGTGTTGCCGCTCCAGCCAGGGTGCCAACAGCTCTGCAAGGCACCGGAGGCACCACCTGTCCATGCGGTGCCCTCCATGCTGCAGCATCCCATCAAGCCAGGGCCCCGGCCCACCATTCCTCTGCCCGCTCTGTGACCCAGAGCCTCTGTTGTGTGGCTATGGCGAGCATGGTAGCTCATCCCATGGCCACCCAGTACCAGTGGTGTCGGCTGACTGCTTCCCTAAGGGCAGCTGCCTGCCCTTGGATGAGGCGCAGGGCCCATTGGTATGCTCCTGCTGCCCACAGGGCCCTGAGCCAGGCCAGAGAGCACTGGCACCCATGGTGGGTGCGCAGGCAGCTACAGCACTCCTGGCCAGGCACCCTGGATATGGGCGCCCAGGTGGAGCAGGTCAGTGGAGAGGTCCATGAGGTTGGTGTGTGCCCAGTATCACTCCGCACATAGGATCAAGTGCATCCAACATGCACCCCTCTGGCCCGTGTCCATGGTGGAGCATGCCGACGGAGCAGTCCAGTGTGTGGCTCTCCTGCCCATGTCCCGGGCCTGCCCCTGCACAGTGTCCCGCCATCGCACCTGGGGGGGAGCACACCTGTGTTGGCTGCCCTCACCTGCCTGCCCCACTGCCGGCTGGTCTGAGGTTGGTGGGTGGTTTCCCCCACCCCCTGGGTGCATCTGCGCTCCCGCCATGGGGGCTCATGCCCCAGGCCTGCATGCGCGCGTCCAGTCATTCTGCAGCTGCTTGCCACGCATTGCTCCCCACGCATTGCTCGCTAGCCATCCCATGTTGCAGCCTGTGGTCTTATTGTGTGTCCTTGGAGCTCCCCTGCTTCCCTTCCCAGCCCACATGAGAAAGAGGGGCCCCTTGCTGTTCAGACCCTCTGCCTGCTGGACCATGACTGGCTGTGCTTCCCTTGGTCTCCCGCACCCTGGATCACCTGGAGCCCCCCCCATAGCTGGACCTTCCATTAGACTATGGCACTCTGTGACCTGTGTCATACCCCATCCATGCAACTGCTCCTGTGCTACCCTGACACCCCCACTGGTGCCTATGCAATTCTGAGCTCCGGGCTTTGCTACTTTGGCTATGAGGCAAGTGCTCATGAGTGCAGGCTCCATGTGGAGGCGCTTGGCATCCATCTCTTTCCTGATGGGTGGGTTCCAGAGATGCGGTGCTCACATGTGGCGTGGTCCCTAGCGGAGACTGTGTCTGCCCTCTCAGTGTGTAGCCTGGTCAGGTTCGTGACCTGTCTGGCAGAGGGGGGTGCTGCCCTGGCTGTGTCCTTCTTTGGCTGCATCCATGGGGTGCGTGGCTACCAGCGGTTGTGCACAGCGGCTTATCATGGCCTGTTGGAGCTTGGGCACCTGCCATGGTTCCCTGCTGCTAACTATGCCTTGCCAGAGCCCACCAGACTGGAGCTGGTGGCACTGGCTGCTGTGTGGTCCAGAGATGATGTTCAGGTGGGGCTCACCATAGCGGATTCATTTGAGGCCTACTACCTCATTGCCCACCACATGGCATGGCTGGTCTACCATCGGGGCATGCTTCAGTGGCCCTGCTACGTGCATCTGGTGGGCCTTCCTGTCCCGGGCCCCTTCCTGACCCCCTGCAGCTGGCTGTGGGGCCCCCTGTATCTTCGGTGCCATGGCTGTCAGTCCCCTGCCAGCCCCCTGCCCCCTGCTGGCTCAGCGCACTGGCTGCTCGTTCCTTGCTGTTCTGGCTTTGTGGCTGCTTTGGCCAGTTCGATTGCCTCTGTTCTGATCACGTGTATCACTGTGCCCCCTCCATGGGCACCCCCTGGCCTTCGCTGCCTGTTGTGTTCCTCTCCATGCACGCCCCCCCCTTTGGTTTGTTTCTGCTGCCAGACCCTGCTACCGGCCCTGCTAGTGGTGTTGTCATCCTTTGGCAAACCTTCTGCTCACCTGTGTCTGTGACCTTCCCCCCTCCTCACCCCCTGGGTGCCTCTGTGACTGTGCGGGACTTGGGGCCCCTGGACAGCGCCTCCTCCGGGAGCGGCTGCATGTGCTGCTCACCAGTTCCAGCTCGCCTCTGTCCCCGGCCATGCCTTTTCATCAGTGTGTGGGATCCCTGCTGACTGGACCTGCCTCAGACCACTCCAGTATCTTCCCCAGCTTTGTTGCCCTCCCCCTGTGGCTGTGCTTCATCTCTGTAGGGGCCCCTATGACTTGGGGTGTCTGTATTGCTTTTGGGTGTCCTGTACTGTCCATGGGGTTCTGGGTGCCTGTCACAGAGTCCTAGTCTGATCCTGGCCTGGTCAGCTCCACTTCCTTGGCCCAGGGCTCCCTCCCCGCCTCCCCGGACATGGTGCTGTGTCTGTTGGCCTTCCCGGTGTGCTCCCCCCTTCCTTTGTGTCCCATTTGGGTGTGTTTGCACCCGGGCATGTGTTTGTGTTTCGCGTTCTGCCTTGTCCACGGCTTGCCTGTGCCTGTTGTGTGTGCCACCTTAGCCGCTCTTCTCCCTCCTCACCCTCCCTTCCTGTTTCCCTTGTGTGGGCATTGCCTTTTGGCAATTTTGGCTTTGTTTGCCCTCAGTCGGCCATGTCTGCCTCCCACTCCACCCCAGTGTCTTCTTGAGGTTCTAACCATGGTCCAGAATGGGCGCATCATCTGTTGCACTGCCCCAGGCCATTGTCAGGCCATCCATTTCCTTGCCATGGTCCCACTCCTGTCACATCTCTTCAAGGCCTTCCTGGACCACGGGAGGGGGTTAGCTGGTGAAGTGAAATAAAAGGGGTTCAGCTGCTTTTCTGCCCCCCCCCCGGTGAAGCAGGTCCCTTCTAAATCTCAGGATCAAGTGGAAATACTACTGTGTTTGGGAGGGTGGGGAATTACTCCTCTTTCTATTTCTAATAATGACTCTTTTGTTCAATCAAATAGGCATTTATTCAATAATATCAGAACAATTAGCATACCAATTAACAAAAAAGACACTTGCAGCCAACATATGCTCTCACCTGCTCTGACTACTTAAAATACATATGAAAGCACATATTCTTACGTGATCAGAGATCAATGGCCTGGTTCCAGAGGAAAGCAGTCAGGGGGCCCAAACGGTGCTGAGAGAGAGATAGCCTAGCCTGTGCAGGACTTCCTATGGAGAAGTCCCAGAAAGAGCCAATCACTGAAAGCTCATCGGCTCCTTGATAAGGGATAGTGATAGAGAACTGTGAAGGGCCAGGAACTGGTCCAGAGCCAGACCTTATATGCTGTGGCTGCCTTATGATTATCCAGAGTGTGGGGTTGTCAGCACTAAGCCTGTGGAGTACTCCCATCGGTTGCTCAGATCTGGGATACCTTCTGCTTAGTCATGATGTAGGGGCTTGTCCTGACCGGTAGAGTCTGGTCCACCCCTCCCTCCGGAGGTGGGGGGCCTAGCTCTTTGGCCCTGGATTAGCCCACATCCTTCTTAGAGGCATCTAATTATCTGTTAAGACAATATTCTTGCTTGTTCAGCTCAACTCTGCTAACAGCTACTGACCTTCTACTCTTGTCCCTCCATGTTCCTGTGAATTATCAACATTTAAGTTGTTTTGGGAACATGAGGTCCTCTGCTCAATTCTCCAGCATCATCTGTTCCCTCTGACCAATTTTTGACCATCTTTCCTAATACTTCCTGTTCTCTTGAATCAATGAGTGCATGTGCTAAATAACTTCTTTACCTACTTTTTAGCATAATTTTAAACAGTGCACACAATGGTCTACAAAGGTCACATTCAAAGTGTTATAAATCCAGTGTGTACTTTTTGGTTACATTTTAACAAAGAGTTAGTTACAAGAACATTCAATGTATGTTCTGGCACATTTGTGTCAGAGAAGCACTTCTGGCTTGGTTACATTGCAGCAAGTAGATTGTTAGATTTATGCCAATTCATAACACCGGCTCACCATGGTTGGGAATCCACTGTGGTGACCCGGGAGTGCGTAACATCTGAAATTACCCTAGGTTGATTTGCACATGCACAAAATGGCCACCACTCATATTAAAATGTAAGCATTAGTGTCATTTCAAATATGGGCAGCCTCCATTTTTTGTATGCTCATATTGGCCTGATAGCCACTTTGCACATGCACAATGACTGCCTATATCCAAAATGGTGGCCATTTTTCACATGTGCAAATGACTAATTTTGTATTATTATTTTATCTGGAATTATGATTGGAAATGTTTCAAATCAGAATTTCCAATAGAAATAAAGGGAAACTGTTCCATTTTTGTGGAAATGACTTTGAAAACAGACGAGTTCTTTCACACTACCCCTAGCATTGGCAGCAGTCTTGAGGAGAAGTAGTGGTCAGGGAAGGCTACACTACACACACCACTTCCACCACTCCCAGGTACCTTATACAAATGCACCCTCAGCCCGTTAGCGAGACTCAGACTCTTAGTCCAACAGGCTGGAATAACCATACACATTTCTTCTTTGCTATCAGCTGCTCTTCATGGAGAGACACCCCCCTCCCCGCTACCATACAGAGTCCCCTGGCTTGATCCAAGTATTTAAAACAAGCACCCCTCAGGAATCTTTTAAGTACTCCATGTTGCCTGAATGGTCTCTGACAAGTCAAACACAATGGGTTAGATGGGTTTACCCCATTTCTCATTTCAGCTCTCTAGGGGTGGGACTATCGGTATTGAATTAATCTGATACAACTGATAATGGCCGGTATTGGATTAATCCAATAATAACGATACTTTACTGGCATCAGAATACCGGATTTTTAACATTACTGGTGTTACCAAATTTTTACATCACCGCCGTTTAACAATAGCTGCAATGTAAAAAAAATGGTAAAATTAGCAATGTTAAAAATCTGGTAATCCGATACCGATAAATCCGGTATTGGGAGATCCGATAATGGTAAATCCCTGTATCCGGTATTTCCCCTGGAGTTCCACACCTAGGTCTACTAATGAGGATGAAACCTGTCGAGTGCAACAGATACATGTATTGGCTATCTAAGCACTACTAAAAAATTAGGGATGGGCGAACGCGGTTCAGTAGTTCGGTGTTCGGCCTGAACTTGGCCTGTTCAGACAACCGAACATGAACACGAACACGAACGCACCAAACGGACCGAACACCGAACACCAAAATGGCGAACACACCGAACGGAACCGAACACCGAACTACGAAATGGCCGAACAGTTCGTTCAATTCGAATCGCGTTCGGTTGTGTTCGGGTGGCTAAAACATGGTCTTCTGTCAGGTCACTGGAAGGCCAAATGTAGCAGGGAGGGGGAAGTCATTTGACTCAGCTAGGAGCAGACTTCCAGGCACCAGGGGTGGAGGGTGGAGAGTGGCTTGGAGTAGCAGCCAGCCTGATGAATCACCATCTCTTTTCGCCTCAGACCACTGGCTTGGCAGTCTATGATTGGCCACGGGCTAGGCTGCACGGAGCCAATGGGGCTGATTTGAGGCGGGCGCAGCAAGAAACAAAACTGTCTGCCTCCCCCCTTCCCAATACCTTCTGAGCTAGTCACTGTTCCTGAGCAGCAGGCGTTTCAGAAGGCTCCCTCACCCAGCATTTTCCAGCTCCCCAATCCATTGCCATCCTCCTCCTATTTCACCCATCCAACCCATCTACCCCCATATTCTCATTTATTTACATTAGCTTTGATAGATTTAGTTGTTATTTTTTGTTTTTATCCCTCCCTGTGTTCAATCTTCAATCTTCCTCCTTCCCTCCCCCCTCCATTGAATATTCCCTCCCCATTCCCTTCCCCTGTTTTTTTGATTCATTAGAGTAGTAGTATATATTATTAATTTATAGATTGATTTAGGTTTCATTTCAGTTTTGTACCCCTCCTTGTCTTGTTTGTGAGCCCCCCTAGCCCCCATCCCATATATTCAATTCATAGGTAGAGATAGATAGGATTAGGTCGATACATTTTTGTTTGAGTAGTTTAGTTTAAGGTTACTGATAGAGTGAGTTTACTGTGATTCAGCTTTAGGGTTTGTTGGAGTTATTCATAGCATTTAGAAATTTAGAATACATTTATTAGTTAGTTAGTTATTAGTGTAGATATAGAGATATAAATATTTGATAAAAAAATTCAATAAAAATTTTTAAAAATATTATATATTAAAAAACATTGTTTTTTTCAGGCCGAACGGCCGAACGCGAACGCGCGAACCACCCGAACACCGAACGACCGAACATGAACACACAACCCGATGGCGAACGAACCGAATGGCCGAACACGAACGTACGACCTACCCGAACAACCGAACACGAACGGCCGACACACGAACGGCCGAACCGAACGGGCGAACACGAACACGAGGTACGACCGAACGACCGAACATGAACACACGAACCGAACGCGGCCGAACCGAACGGCCGAACGCGAACACATGAACCGATCGCGGCCGAACCGAACGGCCGAACACGAACCGTGATCTGTTCGCCCATGCCTATAAAAAATGAATGCTGTTGAAAAGAAATTGAAGATTTTTCTGATAGGCTTTTTGGATTATCTATCAAATTCTCTACTAATGATCTAATTTAGTAAATACAATAGAATTTAAAAACAGATACAGAAAGATTACCAATGCTCTGTCAAAGTGTACAGATGTTTTTCCCATGGGCAAAGAGTACTTTATAATAACATCATATGTCCATGCCTGGGATACTTTAATGAAAATAGGGAATAAATACCCTATGAAGAAAATGTAATTGGCTGGCTTTGTCACATAGTGTGAAGTTTTCCAAAGTCCTGAGAAAAATTAACATTTCAATTTGCATATGAAAATGTAGGAATTAAAATAAACTTTTAAAATATGTCATAATTCCCAAAGAAGAAGGAGTTGGTCCTTTGAAATGAAGAAATCTTCAAATGTTTGAGATTTTGACAATTTTAAAGGTATTTTTTAGGGATGGGTGAACAAGGTTCAGAAGTTTGGACAGTTTGGACCAAACTCTGTCTGTTCAGATGACCGAACCTGAACCCGAACCGACCGAACCAAAATGCAATCCGAAGTCTGAAACAACCGAATAGTTCAGTAGGTTTGGATTGAGTTCAGATTGTTCGGGCAGCAAAAATGTGACTGTGGAAGGCAAAAACTTGACAGGGAGGGGGAGTCAGCTGAGGAGCAGACTTCCAGGCACCAGGAGTGCAGAGGCTTAGACTAGCATCCAGCCTGCCCAATCACCATCCCTTTTCTCCTCAGACCACTGGCTTCGCAGGCTGCGATTGGCCACAAGCTAGGCTGCATGGAGTCAATGGGGCTTGCGGTGAGGCGGACACAACAAGTAACAAAATTCATTGTCCTCCCCCCTCCCCCTCCTCCCCATTATGAGCTAATCACTCTTCCTGACTTGGGATGGACGAACACATCGTGGTTCGGGTTCGGGTTCAACCGTTCGGTTCGGTCTGGTTTTCCAATTCGGTTCGGTCGTTCGGGCCAATCACTGCATTTGGGTTTGGTCATTTGGTTCGGCCGCCGTGTTTGGGTTCAGCTGTTCGGTTTCAGTTTTGGCCAAAACTGCATCATTGTGTGATCGCGTAATTGGGTCAGAAGCCGGAAACAGAAAGTTCGAAAGCATGTGAACTTGTGTGTGTGAGAGAGAGAGTGAGTGTGTGTGCTGTGGCTGGCTGGTGTGTGTTTGGGCTGGCTGGTGTGTGTTTGAGGGTTGGCTGGTTGGGTGCTTGCTTGTGACTGTGTGGTGGGTGTGTTTTTGAAAGAAAAAAAATTGAGAGGGAGATTCTTAAAAAAAGGGGCTGGTGGCCAAAGAAGGTGGTGGAGGAGGAAGAGCATGCCACTGGTGCTGGACCATCAGGGGTGGTGCTGGAGGTCACCCGCTCGGGCTCATCAGTTTCTGCTGCTGCAAGGTTTGTAAAGTTCATTTGTTTATTGTTCTATAGAACAATATAGCAGGTTGCAGCCTTGAAGAAAAGGTTCCTTGAGCTGGCTCTGCACATTTACAACTCTCAGGATCTGAAACTATATTGTTCTATAGAATACTATCCCTTAGAGCAAGCTCACTGGCATGCAGGTGGGTGGGTTGGTGATGGGCACTGGCAGTCAGGCACAAACAGTGGGCATCAGCAGGTGACTGCTGGCATCGGATGTCTGCCACAGAGAGAGACGGTGTGTGTGTGGGGGGGGCTCTTCCAACAGTCAAGCACGAGCCAAAGGAAGCACCCACCCAAACATTTGCCAGGCTGTCAGTCATCCCTACCAAGGGTCCCCTGGAAGAGAAGCATTTCTTTGCACGTGCTATGCCAGCAGCCAGGCTCTACTATTAATCCAAAAAAGGGGAGGATTTGCAAGTGTCAGTGCTAGCATCCCTCCTCCTAGCAGGGGTCTCTCTCCCTCCAGCAGCTGCCCTCCCTACCCACGAGTGTCCCCTACAAGGGCAGGGTTTGCACGTGTCAGCCAGGGACCCCAAGGAGGGAGAACTAGAGGCATCATCATAAATGCATGATATTATGTGGTGTTGTTTTGTGTTCTGCTTTCAGAGAGGGTGCTGATGAAGGCAGCCCCGCCACTTATGCATGGACCAGGGCCAGAAATTGGCAGAGGTTGGAGCCAATGGTGAGAGACACCACAAGTCCAGAGGTGGAGGTGGAGGAGGTTGCCTCCTCGGCACCAGAGGAGCCAGAGCAGGGTGCCACTGCTACTCCCAGGTTTGAAAATATTATTTTTGTTTATTGTTCCCTAGATAGGGATGGGCGAACGCAGTTTGGCAGTTCAGAGTTCGGCCCGAACTCGGCCTGTTCGGACAACTGAACTCGAACACGAACACAAACATGAACATACCGAACAAACCGAACACCGAACAGCGAAATGGCCGAATAGTTCGGTCCGTTCGGATCACTTTCAGGTGAATTCAGGTGGCAAATAAAAGGTTCACTGGAAGGTCAAACATGACAGGGAGGTGTCAGTCACTGAGAAGCAGACTTCCAGGTGGAGAGGCTTGCAAGAAACGAAACTAATTATCTGCCTCCCCCCTTCCCAACACCTTCTGAGCTAGTCACTGTTCCTGAACAGCAGGTGTTGAGTAGGATTTTTTGATTGCTTTAAGTTTCATTTCAGTTTTGAACTGAAATGAAACTTAAACCATAAACTGAAACCTTGTGTTATGCATTTCACTATACAGACTCATTGAGTATGTAATGTATGTATTTCACTACAGACTCCTCTTCTGTTTGTGATTCCCCCCATCCCATATATATGGGATGTATATATATCCATATATATCCATATAT
>QEPC01005936.1:166623-181294 GCA_003113815.1 Sphenodon punctatus
TTAGTGATTTAGTTTTAGTGTTTGTAGGAGTAGGTCTGTGTACTTATTAGATAATCCATTTAGTTCATAGCATTTAGAATAGTTAATAGCAGTTTGATTTAGTGTAGATATATATATATATAATATTAGATTAAAAAAAAAAACCATTTAAAAACCAAAAAAACAAATAAAAAACAAAAGAAAACCATATAAAACTCAATAAAAAACCAAAAAAACATAAAAAAGAAAAAAACACCCATAACAACATTTCCTGAACGGATGAACGGCTAAACCGAACAGCCTAATGGGCTAACCGAACGGCCTGTTCAGATGACCGAACCGAACAGCCAAACCCGAACTCGGCGAACTAACCGAACTGCCGAACCAAACGGATGAACCGAACGCAGCCAAACCGAACGGACGAACCGAACGCAGCCGAACCGAACAGCCAAACCCGAACCGCAATCTGTTCGCACATCCCTATCCCTAGAACTTTGAGGACAAGAAGAATACTAGCATTTAGAGCGAGCACACTGGCATGCAGGTGGGTGGGTGGGGTGGTGGTGGGCACTGGCATTCAGGCACAAACAGTGGGCATCAGCGGGTGACTGGCAGCATATGTTTGCCACAGAGATAGATAGTTTATTTATTACGTGGTCGATGACCATTGTAAACCAACAAACAAACATACAGAAACATTTGTCCTTGATACCGTACACCAAAGGACCTGAACCTGTAAGAATATAATTACAAGAGAAAAAAAACAGCGTTCAGTACACTAAAACAGTGGTCAAAACCTGACAACTAGTTGGTGGGCTTTCCTATATGACACAGATAGGGTGCCCAGTTTACCCCCCTGAAAAACATTCAAGGCACAATAATGCTGGGAGCGAAATATAGGGCTTGCTATTACAAGCAATCCTGCAATGGTTCCTCCATAGGGTCAGTACTCCCTAGGGAGAATTTGAAGCTTAAAAAGCTTTTCCTGCGATGGAAGGCATGCAGTAAAAAGGTGGCAATATTGGTGAGAGTCTGGGCCTCTGAGTTGTCCATTAAGACTTGTAACAAAACAGGATCTGATCTACCAGGGTATTTATTCAGGGCAGAGTCCAAAAATCTGGTACGAAGATCGTCATACAAGTTGCAATGTAGGAGAATATGGGCTACCGATTCGGTGGACATTCGATCAAACGGGCATAGGCGCTCTAAGAAGGGAATGCCCTGAATACGACCCTCCAAAATCCTTGAAGGAAAGGAGTTCACACGAGTCCTAAAAAGTAGATGCTTGTCCTTAATGGATTTCAGGAGCTCCAGGGATCTTGCCAGCTGTGCGCAAGGTGGAGCCCAGTTTAAATAGGCCATCACATGGGGGAAAGATCTTATCTTCCCCACCTCCTGTTGCCTCTCCATGTCTTGGGCTCTGCAGAGAATCTCCCTCTTCACTATTGTAGGGCATTTATGGGCCAAGTACTCCTGTGACAACCCCATTGAGGTCAGATGTGCAACTATCTTCTGCATCCAGGGGCAAGTAAAGAGGTCTAGAAAAACTTCCTTCAAAAGAATAGAGCCCTGGCCAGCAAAAATCTTGGACCATAATTTAAAGGCAGATTTCATAGCTTTGAATTGCCAGCTTTGCTCACCAAGCTACACTCTCAAGGCCCACGTGCGGAGTCTCTATTGGCTTGCCCAGGAGCCCTGACAGAAAATTAGTCTGAACTTTATTGGCCCTTTGAGCGACAAAAGGCGCCCATAGCTCAGCACCATAAAGGAGCTGAGCTCTGACTTTGCTATTTAAAACCCTAATAGCAGGGACCACCGCACATCTACCCTGCCCGCGAAAAAATCTGATAGCTGTGGTCAACCCTGTTGCCATGGCAGTGGTTCTTGATACATGCTCATCCCAGCTGGAATTTCCCGTAAATAACAGTCCCAAGTGCCGAAAGGATGTGACCTGTTGGGTACTGTTTCCCCCTATGGACCACTGATGTTGCTTCTTCTTTTTGGAGAAGACCATGATTTTGGATTTGTTATAATTGATAGTCAGCTTGCTCGATTGGCAAAATGAAGCAAAGGCTTTTAGTTGCTTTTTAAGCCCTACATGCGTTTGTGAGACCAAAGCCACATTATCTGCGTAACACAGGGCACCGATCACTCTTGTGGCGAGCTTAGGCAGGAAAAACCTTGAACTGGCCATTATTGAGATGACATCATTGATGTAGAAGTTAAACAGAGCCGGGGCCAGCACGCATCCCTGCCTCACTCCCACCCTAGAGCGAACCCGAGATGACAGCAGGCCCCGTCCATCCACTCTGGTGACCACCAAAGAGGTGTTCAGATGCAAAAGGTAAATTAAATTGAACAATCTTTTGTCAACAGAGGTTCCTCTCAACCTGGCCCATAATATAGTCCTATTGACTGAGTCAAAAGCAGCTGACAAGTCCAAAAAAGCCACAAATAACGCACTGTTTAAGGCTCTATACTTGGCAACTAGGTGAGACAATACAAGGCACTGCTCAACCATAGATCGGCCCCTCTGGAACCCTGCCTGCTCTGCGGCTATGACATTTTCCTGGGTCATCCATACCAGTAGCCTACTCAGAAGCAGTTTGGCATAGATCTTTCCTACTACTGAGAGGAGGCTGATTGGTCTGTAGTTTGCTGGATTGGCCCTTCCACCCTTTTTATATATGGGAACAATGACCACTTTACCTCATTCCTTCGGGATCCGCCCAGAAGAGTTTATAGCGGTGAACAGGGCTGCCAATAGGGGCATCCACCAGTCTTTAAAGGTTTTTATGAACTCGACCTGTACTAAGTCCACCCCAGGGGCCTTGTTATTTTTAAACGAGTCAATCAAAGCCTCGATCTCAGCTTCCATTACTGGGAGTCATGGGGGGAGTTCATTTATCGGGAATGTCAATGTGTCCAACGTGTCCAATGTGTCCATCCCTAGGGCGTCCTCACCAGCCCCAAACAGGCTATCAAAGTGATCCACCCAAACCTGTGGGGTTATTGGAAACATTGTCCACTGAGGGCAGCTTCTAACTGAGTTGTTTACCAGTAGCCAAAATTGTCTGGTGTTCTTAGAGTCTGCAGCACTCAGCAGTGCCTTCCATCTTCCCTCACCATATTCCCTTTTCTTTGCTGAGATAAGGTTCTTATAATTTTTCCTTGCACTAAAATATTCTGGCGGTATCCTGGGTGCAGTGCTACTCCTGTATCTAGCATAAAGGTCCTTAACCTTTGCCCAAGCTCGATGACAATCTGCATCAAACCACACCTTGCTCTGGGAGGCTGTTGAAGTTAATGGCTTCCTAACCTCAGCCTGAAGTTGATGTAATAGATCCATCATAAGGGTGTCATAGCATCCTACCGTCTCCGCTGAAGCTGTCATCAATAGGATAGAGTTGTGCAAGTCACTAACCCTAGGCTGTGTAATGTATACCACCAGGGAGGCCATCATCTTGTCATCCCACTTGGGAGCCCTATAAATACCCGAGGGCGGAGCCTGATCCATGGGTGTAATTTCGTGGGCCAAACTTGCGAGCAATAGCAGCCGCCAGGTTAAGGATCATGGGAAGATGATCCCCCATCAATTGTGATCCAACCCTGAAATCCTGAATAAAGGGGAGAGCCTCAGGGGACACCAGAGCATAGTCCACAACACTGGAGCCATTTGGGCCCAGGTAAGTGAACTCACCAATAGAGTCGTTGAAGCCCGCCCCATTTACATGTGGCCACCAACCTGGCCATGGTGATCCCCACAGCGTTAATTGACTCATCCTTGAACTGTCTAGCATTTAATAGTCCCTGGGAAAGGTCCGGCAGGGTGTCACAATAGGGGCTCATGGCCAGGTCTGTGGCTCCAATTCTGGCATTAAAGTCTCCCATGATAATAAACAAGGCTGCAGGGTGTTTAACAAGGAGTTCCAAGATTAATTCCCCTAGTTACTCCCACATAGATTTCCGAAAAGAGCCCAAATTCAATAGGGGGATATACACCGTAAGGACTACCAGCACCTGGGACTCTAATTTAATAATGAAACCGAGAGCCACTGGAGGGCAAAGAATCTCCACAATGTCTCCCACTGTCCAATCATTGGACACAAGGCAGCCCAACCCTCCACATGGGTGGCCTCTATTGCAGTAATTCACTGCAGGGAGGGAGAGGGTTCTATATCCTTCCATCTCAAGAGGCAACTTGGCCCATGTCTCCTGGACTAATATGATGTGAAATTGTTTAATAAAGTCCATAAAATCCCCCTGTGTCCTATGCCTCTCCCAGCCCACTATGTTCCAGGAACAAAGTGTGAGCTGATCTAATTTAGGTCCTGGAGCTAGTCAGGGGGCACTATCCCCTTACCCAACTGTCCGTTCTCCTCCCGAGCCTTTCCTTTGCTGGGATACAAAGGTAGTTGTCGACAGGGATAATCCCAAAGGGACCTCGGGCATTAGCTGATCAAGATTAGCTGCGGTTGTCACAGGCAGTGTGCTAGAGTGGGTTGTGGTGGATGCAATTTTGGGCACTGATTTAATAAGAATTTCTAGCTGGCCGCCCGTCGCACGAGGCTCCTCGACAATGGGAACCTTCACAATGCCAGCTGCCACTGGGGCGGAGGGGGTCTGGTTGGCTGTTGCTAACAATCTGGGAGTTATTGGGGTTCTAGGTTGGGTCCAAAAGGTTCTCTTTAGAGGGCCCGTATTTACCGGCCTTGTCTGATCCCGGGCGGGCAAATGATTATCCTTCGTTGAGCAAGTCGGCTGAATAATTGGCTGTATAAGGGCTAGAGGTTTAACCTCAGGGTTTTTGTAGACCCTCTGAAAATATACCCTCCTAGATGCAAAGAGATCTGATTGCACCAGAAAACCCTCAGCTATTTCTGCTGACTGGAAATTGATAACAATACGCTGGTTAGGGGGAGTTGAGGGGAGCCATATGACATTGCTGACATATTTATGGGGAGCCAGAAGCCCTGTAATTTGTGAGAGGTACAGCCTTGCTCTATATCTAGAAATCCACTGTGGGCAATGCCCTGAGGGCAATGGCCTAATATCTAGAAACAGGGCATTAGCAACTAAGGGGAAAGGTAACCTGCCCGAGGTAGGTGCAGTGATACAAGTACTCCCATTGCCATGATGGGCTATATTCACCTCCTCCCCACCCTCTGGGTGTGTGTGTGTAAAACGGATTGAGCGAATGGACGCCCCCCCCCCCGATCCGTCCACCTATCTAAGGTAACTTTTAATCTACTGACTACCTCAGAGATAGCTTGCAGTTGCACAGACTGGGCCTCTAACAAGGCAAATATCTCCTTTAACTGGGAGTACCATCTTGCAACAGTCTCCCCAATTAACATAGTCTGAGTACCCTAGGACTCCAAACAAGATGAATCTGTGACCAATCTCGGCGGGACGTTATAACAGTCTGCTGAGTCAGGCGCACCCGATGAAGGGCAGGGTACAGAACTAGTGCAAGGGGGCTACCTGCAGACAGAGTATCCCAATGAACCCCCCGAGCACCTGGAGAGGTTGACAGATCTTCTAAAGATTATGGCTGTCCTGGTTCCTTCAAGGGTTCCACTACTTGAGGCTCTCTAAAAAAGGCATCAAGTTTTGACTGTTTGGCAAGAGACTGAGCCCTGGTTTCCCCTTGCACAGGTGCCGGTAGTTGTAGGGGGGGGCGAGGATGGGGCGATGGTGCTCCGCTGGTCAGGAAGGCTCTGGGTTGGCACTGCTGCAGGCACAAGCGGGAATCTTATCCCTGGCGAGAGTCCCACCTGTCAGTCCAAGTCCCTCCCCCTTGCACAGGTGCCAGTAGTTGTAGGGGGGGGGAGGATGGGGCGATGGTGCTCCGCCGGTCAGGGAGGCTCTGGGTCAGCGCTGCCACAGGCACAAGTGGGAATCTTATCCCTGATGAGAGTCACACCTGTCAGTCCAGGTCCTGCCCCCTTGAACAGGTGCCTGTAGTTGTGGGGGCGGGCAGAGGATGGGATGATGGTGCGCCAGTCAGGGAGGCTCTGGGTCGGCTTGCCACAGAGAGAAAGAGGGTGTGTGGGGCTTGACTCTTCCAGCAGTCAGGCACGAGCTGAAGGAAGCACGCACCAAAACATGTGCCAGGCTGCCATACATCCCTAGCAAGGGTCTCCCTCCCTCCATTTGCCCTCCCTAGACACGAGCATCCAGTGGAAGGGCAGGATTTGCACGTGCCAGTCAGCCAGGGTCACCACCTCCAGTTGCCATCCCTAGCACCCCAAGGGATGACTAAAGGGTGAGGCATCATCATAAATGCATGATATTACTTATGTGCTGTTTATGTGTTCCTGTTTCAGAGAGGGTGAGGACTCGGAGGACTCCAATTCTGGTGCTGGTGCCAGTACCAGCACCATCATGCACAGGACATGGAGAGCGGAGGTCACCAGTGCCACCCCCAGATAGCAGGTGATGGCGTACACAGTCTGATGACTGGCATTATTATGAGAAGGAGGGGCGGTGATATGCCATCTTCAAGGTAAGGCACGGGGGCCGTAACAACAGGGAATGGATGGCCCTATGACATTTTAGGAATGGAAGTCCCCTGCAGAAAGATTGGCCACCCACCCATTTGTGGAGACAGAATGCAGGCAGGGCTTGACAGACCATTGGTCTGACACAGTATGGCACTTCTTATGTTCCTATCTTTTTATGTTCTTCAGACATGCTCCAAAAGATTTACAAGGGCCAGAGAGGGGACCACATCAGGGCTCATCACCCATGTTGAAAAAAAACATGGGATAAAATTGAGGTGGCCGCAGGACTCTGGCGTGGCACCCATGGAACATCAGAGATGCCAGAAGAGACACCGTCAAAGGCCTTCCCCTTCCCCCTCCTCCATCTCCGTGGAGGAATATGAGGAGGAGTCCCTTGGACTAAGGACCTTTATGGCCCAATTTGAAAGGCACAACAAGGCCTTTATGGAGACTGTAAAGGTGATGTAGGGTCAGCTGGCGGCCCGATACAAGCAGCTGGAGGTACGGGAACGCCAGGTAAAGGTGTATTCCCGTTACCTCCAGACAAAAATGGACAGTGTCGATCTCCATCGCAAATCGGTGGTGAAGTAGCAGGAGGCCGTGTCAGGGGCCGTTGATTTTGCCACTGCAAGGGGCTACAAAATGCAAGAGGATGTGGCTGCCCCTACGGCTGACGAACCTGTTCTGCCTTTCCTTCATGTTCCAGGGGACAGGCCCACATAGATCTTTGTTAAGTTTCCTTTGTTTTTATATATATAAATGTTCTGTTCTCCTTTTATAAAGCTGTTTGTTGTTGTTTTTCACCATGCTTTTATTAAAGTTATATTTCTTGTTGTTACGAGCTTTGCTTTCCCTACCCAATCTTTTATCCCTCTGTGCTGAAGTTCTGACTGGCAGGTGGCAGAATCTCATACAGGTTGTCGATCCCTACCAGCAGCACCTGGCTGTCAACACATGTAGCATAGTTAAGGAACCCAAAGATGTGCCAGGCAGAAGCAGGGCCTCTCAACTTGCAGACAGCCCCCCAGGAGGGCATGGCTTGTGTCTGTGTGGGTGTGCCAGAGAGAAAGAGAGACAGGCTCCTTGGCAGTAGTCACAGACAGGCAGCTTGAGCTGGATACAATTCTCCCCCTCCACCCCATCTCTCCATCTTTCTAGCAGGGAGCCTCTCTCTCTCTCTCTGGACATATAATGCAGGTGACAGCATGGTTGAGGTCGTGTGTTTCTCTCCTAGCACTGGGGAGACTTTATCTCTGTCTCTTATTTATCTCTCTCTATCTCGCTTTCGCCATGAACAGCAGGTTGCTAACTCATAAAGAAAAGGTGGAATGACAGCGCCCCGTAAGTAGAATGACAGGGCACAAGAACCCTGAGGGTGGGTTCTGGCCTTGGGCTAGAGTGACAGGCAGCTTCCAGATATTGGACACAGCCCTCCCTGCCAGTAATGTAGGCCCCAGAACCCTGACAGTGGGTCTTGGCGCTGGAGTGGCTGTTTCTTTTATATATATATATATATATATATATATATATATATACACACACACACACACTAAATCTAACTGCTATTAACTATTCTAAAACCTATTGAACTAAATTGAATATTCTAATAATTATCTACAAAGGCCTTGTCCTACAAACACACTGTATCTCTATCTATCTCTATATCTAAGCTATAACTACTATGTATATCTATCTATCTATCTATCTATCTATCTATCTATCTATCTATACAACATTACACAGGGGGAAACACAAAGAACACAGGGAGGGGTACAAAATTGAAATGAAAATCAATCTAATAATAATCCTACTCTAAGTAAATCCAAAACTTAAAACAGGGGAAGGGAATCAGGGTTGGAAAAGAGGGAGAGGGAAAGGATTCAATTGAGGGGGGAGGGANTAGCCCGTGGCCAATCGCAGACTGCGAAGTCAGTGGATTAGGAAAAGGAAGGAACAAAAACTGCTGGGAGAGAGGGAGCCTTCTGAAATGCCTGCTGTTCAGGAACAGTGATTAGCTCAAAAGGTGTTGGGAAGCGGGGGAGGCAATCAGTTTTGTTTCTTGCTGTGCCCGCCTCTTCGCAAGCACCATTGGCTCCCTGCAGCCCGTGGTCAATCACAGACTGCAAAGCCAGTGGACTGAGGTGAAAAGAGATGGTGATTGGGCAGGCTGGCTGCTACTCCGAGCCTCTCCACCCCTGGTGCCTGGAAGTCTGCTCCTCAGCTGACTCCTTCTCCCTGTCATGTTTTGCCTTCCAGTGACACGTTTTTGCCACCCGAACTCACCCGAACGCGATCCAAACTGACAGAATTGATCAGTCATTTCGATGTTTGGAATTAAGTTCGGTTCAGTCAGTTCGTGTTCTGATTTGTGTTCGGGTTCGGTCATCCGAACAGGTCGAGTTCGGGCTGAACTCTGAAATTCCTAACTGCGTTCACCCATCCCTATTCCTGACAGCAGGCGTTTTCAGAAGGCTTCCTCTCCCAGCAGTTTGTGTTCTCCTCAATCCATTGCCATCCTCCTCCTATTTCACCCATCCAACACGTTTATCTCCATATTATCATTTATTTAGATTATATTAGATAGATTTAGGCGTTATTTTTATTTTTTACCCCTGCCTGTGTTCTTCCTCCCCCCTCATTGAATCCTTTCCCTCTCCCTTTATATATTGCATCCCTGATTCACTTCCCCTGTTTTTTTGGATGTATTTAGAGTCGGATTATTAGATTGATTTAGGTTTCATTCAGTTTTGTACCTCTCCCTGTGTTCTTTGTGTTTCTCTCCCTATCCCTGTGTAATATTGGATAGATAGATAGATAGATAGATAGATAGATAGAGAGAGAGAGAGAGAGAGAGAGAGAGAGAGAGATATTAGTTATAGAGATAGAGATAGTGTGTATTGGGTGATTGTTTTATAGTGTGTTTGTAGGACTAGGCCTTTGTAGTTATTAGGATATTCCATTTAGTTCCATAGGCTTTAGGTCTGCTTCCCATAAGGCAGGCAATGGGGCACGTAGCAGAGATGGTAGGGGTAGGGGCCGTGCCAGGTGAGTGGTAGCATGCAGCAGCAGCAGCCAGAGCTCATCACCACACCCCAAACTGCACAGGCCTGATTTTTGCAGTCACACTTCAGAGGCTCCCAGCAGTGGCACGAGCCTGGGGGTAGTTTGGCGGTGCCTCCTGCCAGCGTCCTCCAGTGCCACGCAGGGCACTGGAAGGGCTGCAGGACATGAGGCTGCGACTGTCTCTGCTGCTCCTGGAGCACTGGCAGGTGCTTCAATTGTTCCTCCAGGGTCACCAATGTCCCCTATTGTTGAGGTGATCCCCAGCAGTCCAGGGTTGGTGGATCCCACCATGGGTGCTAGAGGCAGGGCCTGATCCTCAGGCAATGGCAGCAGGGAGAGGAGTAGCAGCAGCAGTAGGAGCTATAGGGAGCACAGGGAGAGTGGCAGCAGCATGGTGGGTAGTCAAGCCTCCAGGTCCCAGTACTCCCCTTCGCGGGACATCACCGTGATTGGGGACAGTGACACAGAGGCAGACACTAGTCCCTCAGAGGACATGTCTGGAGCTGAGGCGATGGCTGTCCCTCCTCCCAGAGCTGTGTCATCGCCATCAAGTTCTGGCCCTCCCAGCAGTGCTGGCAGCAGTGCATCACCCAGGGCGGGACAGAAGGCAGGAGGGGGGGAACCTCTGTCTGGGCACATTTTAAGCTGGTGTGGGCAGATGATCCCAGGGAGGTGCAGTGCACTGTGTGCAATAAGGTGGTGAAGCATGGGCACGTGCTTGCCAACCATGGCACAACTGCCATGGTGAGGCACCTGAAGTCATGCCACAGCATTCTGCTGCTAAGCAGGAAGGCAGGGGAAGTGGATGCCAGCTCGGGATGTGTGAACAGAACTGAGTTTGGAAATTCGGTTAAGTTCGAAAATCGAGTTTGGTTCGAAAGTTCGGATCGGTTGACCAAACTATTCAAGTTCAGTCAAATTCTGAACTTCCAAAGCGAGTTCGTACATTCAAAACCATTTTTTTTGGCCTTCCAAAGTTAAACTGGTTTGGATTCGACTCAACAGTTCGGTTGAATTCGAGTTCGCTTAGAAAGTTCGGTTCGGTCGACAAGTATTCGAGTTCGGTCCAAACTCCGAACTTCCGAACCGTGTTCACACATCCCTAATGCCATCGGGTTCCTGACTGCAGCGGCCAGTTGCCCGCCTCCTTCAACAGGCAAGTGTCCTGCACCAACTGCTGCTTCTAGCTGCAGGAGCAGTATTTCTGCTAGGGGGGAAGAACAGCAGCAGGAGCCTCTCCAGCAGCGTCAACCCACCATGGAGGAGCTGGGGTGGGGACAGATGCCAAGGCCAGCAGCAGCTGGAGGGTGGTGTGGCTTTCAAGATAAAGGCAGGCGCCTGTTGGGTGAAATGATTGCTCTGGATGGGCAGTCCTTCTCCATTGTAGAGGATAATGGCTTCACATGGCTGATTGGGTTCCTGGCCCCCCAGTTTTAAGCTCCTGTCCCGCTATACACTCAGTCGGAATGTGGTACCAGAGCTGTACAGGGCTTTGAAGGAGCGGGTGAGGGAGCAGCTTGCAAGGGCTGGGGGTGCCACCATCCACTTTACAACAGACCTGTGGTCAAGTAGGAATGCGCAGCATGCCTACCTGGCAGTGACTGCACACTGGTACAGTACCCAGAGGCAGCGCTTGGCAGTGGCAGGAGGGGTCCTGAAGCAGGGTATAGGTAGGTCCTGCTTCAGCCACAAGTAATGGACAATCCTCATACTGCTAGGAACATTGAGGCAGCCCTGGCCACCATGGTGAGGGAGTGGGTCATGCCAGGCGCACCCTTCACCAAGGGGTGTGTGGTGATGGACAACGTGGCCAATATACTGAAAGCAGTCCATGACGAGGGCACCACCAACATCCCTTGTTCCACACACATCCTTCACCTGGTGGTCAGGGATGCTCTGGGCTTGCGGGGTAAGGGGATTGGAGCAGGCAGCACCCTTAGCTCCCTGATCGAGCGGAGGAGGAAGCTGGCAGGGTTCTTTAACCGGAATGTAAAGGGCAGCGAGCACCTCTGGGTGAAGCAGGTCGAGCAAGGCTCCCCAGTACACCAGCTAGTCCAGATTTCTACACCATGTGGAATCCCACCTTCCTGATGCTCGAGTGACTTCTTGAGCAGAAAGCTGCTCTGCATCAGGTTCAACTGGTGATGGACAGCGGGGCACCTCCAGGGTACGATGGGGCAGAATGGGAGGTCCTGGCTCACACTGTCTTTGTGCTAAGCCTATTCCTGGCCATGACGGAGAACGTGAGCAGCTCCACTGCCACACTCAGCCAGGTGACCCCTCTGGTGCAGAGTCTCCACAGGAGGCTGGATGAGATTCTCAGGGGGTGGGATTGTGGCCCTGAGGACAAGAAGCTGGTCGATGAGGTGCTTGATCTGGCGTGGCAGATGAAGGCATGGCTGAAGGCGTGGTTTGACGACCTCCTGCAGCGGGAGGAATATGTCCTGGCAACAATGCTGGACCCCAGGGTCAAGGGCAGCATGGCCTGCCAGACAGTGCTCTATGGCCACTGGAAGGGTGACCTGGTGGAAAAGGTACGGCGGGCAGAGTGGGCTATGCAGCAGGATGCCACTGGGAATGGTGGGAGTGGGAGCAGCCACCCCTTTCAACCAGCAGGATCTATCCCTAACCCCAATCCTAATGGCAGCAGCAGCAGCAGCAGCAGCAGCAGCAGCCGCCCTATTGGCAGCAGAAGCTTGACCTATGTGCAGGCCACTCTGGGCAGCATGGCACAATGCACAATAGGGCAAGCAGCGTGGCTGAGGGCAGTGGTGGAGGTGGTGCCCAGTCAGAGCTACCAGAGGGAGTATGATGGTGCTCCAGCAGCCATGGAGACCTACCTGGAGGAGGAGCCATGCATTGATCCCAGCAGTGATCTCTTGGCCTACTGCGATGGCAAGGCCAACATGTGGCTGGCCCTGTCGAAAGTGGGCAAGGGTATACTGTCGTGCCTACCAACCAGTGTCCCCAGCGAGCGGGTGTTCTCCATAGTGGGGGACATTTGCTCCCTGCACCACCAGAGACTGGGGGCCAAGTTGGTGGAGTAGTTGTTATTCATCAAGGTGAACCTTCCGCTGCTGGGATTCCACGAGCTGACACTGGACAAGAATTGATGAGGCAGTGGCACACGCCATCTCATGCCATGGACAGTCTTGGGATGGGGCTCCTCTTCCTCAATCTGGGGTAGGGCTACTGCTGCTGTGCTTCTGAGGTGCTGTCCCTCCCTCCCAATGACCGGAGCCCGCCCCCCCCCCCCCCCCCCCCCCCTCTCTCTCTCTCTCTCTCTCTCTCTCTCTCTCTCTCTCTCTCTCTCTCATACTAGATGGCCTTGGCTGGCTTATCTGACTGACGTCATGACACAGAATGGCATTGGGAAACTGTAAGCCTGCCAGCCGGCCTCTGGCTAGACGATCTCGGTCCACCTATCTGACTGGCTCTCTCTCTCACTGCACAATCTTCTCCAGCCTGAGCCTACCTGAGTGCCCTGCCAAGGTCCCAAACTGCCTTCTCCAATGCCTCTCATGCCATGCTTCCTGTCTTCCCACCCAGGTTGCCAAGCTCAAAGCCTGCCCCAGCCTGCCTGCCTGCCTCTCATGCCATGCTGCCTGTCTGTCTGTCCAGGTTGCTGCCAAGCTCAAAGCCTGTCTCAGCCCACCTTTCTGCCTCTCATGCCAAGGTGCCTGTCTGCCCACCAAGGTTACCAAGCTCAAAGCCTGCCCCAGCCCGCCTGCCTGCCTCTCGTGCCACTCTGCCTGTCTGCCCACCCAGGTTGCCTCCAGGCTTTAAGCCTGCCCCAGCCCACCTGCCCACCTCTCATGCCACACTGCCCATCTTCCTCCCCACCCAGGTTGCAAAGCTTGAACCCTGCCTCAGTATTCATGCCTTCTGCTCATGCCATGCTGTCTGCCCGCCCACCCAGTTTGCAAAGCTTAAACCCTGCCTCAGTCTATCTGCCTATCATGCCTGCCTGCCTGCCTGCCTGCCTGCCCACCCAGGTGGCCTAGATCAAAACCTCTTCTAGTCTGCCTGCCTTCTGCTCATGCCATGTTGCCTGCCTGCCCTCCCACCCAGGTGGTCTAGATCAAAGCCTTGCCTGCCTGCCTCAGCCTGCCTGGCTTCTGCTCATGCCATGGTGCCCACCCACCTGCCCCGATGACATAGATCAAAGTCTGCCTGAGTCTGTCTGCCTCTCATTTCATGCTGCCAGGCTGCTCAGCCTGTGGGAAAAGGCTGAAACCCGTCATTCCACTCACAGGGCGCTTTCATTCCATGGCATCAAGAAACAACCACTCCATCCCTGGGACCCACCATGAGGGTTGTGGGGCCTACATTACTGGCAGGGAGGACTGTCCAATATCTAGATGCTGCCACTCTAGCACCCGGACCCACCCTCAGGGTTCTTGGTCCTGTCATTCCATGACATCAAGAAACAGCCACTCAAACCCTAGGACCCACCGTTGGGGTTCTGGGACCTACGTTACCATCAGGGAGGGCTGTGTCCAATATCTATAAGCTGCCACGCTAGCCCTAGGACCCACCCTTGGGGTTATGGGGACGTCATTCCGCTCACAGAGAGCCATCATTCGACAGCATAAAGAAGCAGCCACTCCAACCCCAGGACCCACAGTCAGGGTTCTGGGGCCTACATTAATGACATGGAGGACTGTGTTCAATATCCAGATGCTGCAACCCTACCCCCAGGACCCACCCTTAGGGTTCTAATCTGGGGCCCTTCATTCCATGGCATCAAGAAACAGCAACCACTCCAGCCCCAGGACCCACCATCGGGGTTCTGGGGCCTATGTTACTGGCAGGGAGGACTGTGTCCAATATCTAGAAGCTGCTGCCACTCTAGGACCAGGCCAGGACCCCCTGTCATTCCCCTCATGGGGCGCTGTCATTCCACCTTTTCTTTACAAGTTAGCAACCTGATGTTCATGATAGATAGATAGATAGATAGATAGAGAGATAGAGAGATAGATAGAGAGAGAGATAGAGAGAGAGAGAGAGAGAGAGTGTCTCCTCACTGCTAGAAGGAGAGACAGACACAATCCCATCACATGCTGTCACCTGCACTATATGGCCAGAGAGGGAGGGGAGAGAGAGAGAGAGAGAGAGAGAGA
>QEPC01005936.1:190833-202311 GCA_003113815.1 Sphenodon punctatus
GGTAGCCTTTATTATCGGGCATTTGGAGGGGTTGGCCCTAGATTGGGCCACACCCTTTCTCTTAAAGGAAAGCCCCTTGTTACATGATCTAAAAGGGTTCCTCCAGGAATTTCAATTCCTTTTCGATTACCCCCATCGGAAGCAATACGCAGAGGCAGCCATTATGTCCCTCCGCCAGGGGCGGGGCCCCCTGTTGGAATACGTTACACGGTTTCAACAGCTAGCGGTAGAACTGGGGTGGGCCGACGAGGTGCTAAAGGTCCTTTTTCGAAAGGGCCTTAATGACGAGATTAAGGATCAGTTGGCGTTGACCGGCACCCCAGAAAAATGGGGAGAACTTGTAAACTTAACGTGCCAAATTGATGAGAGGCTGACGGAGAGGAGAAGAGAACGTCGACAAGACACAGGGCGGACGTGGACCACCTGGACCACCCTCCTAGGAAGTGGAGGGGCAAGGATGGATCAACCAGAACTCATGCAGATAGGGGCCTCTAGGGGCCCCCTTGATGCGCATGAAAAAGAGCGCCGGCACCAGGAGAAGCTTTGCTACTATTGTGGTCGGGCAGGACACTTCTCCTTCGCGTGTCCACAGTTACCCCCCTACCGGCGGGGTTCGGGAAACAAAAAGGGTAGGGGCGGACAGGGGGTGTCCCGGTAGCAGTAGACAACAACCCCTGCCCTGCAACTCACCAGATTGCAACCACCCAGACCCACAAAGACCAACTACGGGTACCCATCATGTTACAGCTCCATCCAACTAGAGCGGTGGTGCTGCCGGCGCTCGTGGACTCTGGGGCCTCTGGCAACTTCATCGATGGTCGGGTGGTACAGAAATACGAGATCCCCCTCATACAAAAGGCAAGACCTGAGGCAGTGTTTGCCATCGACGGATCGCCACTTGTCTCTGGACCCATTACCTGTTGCACTCCAGCTCTCAGAAGTTGGATTGGTAGGCACCAGGAGACCTTAACCTTCGACGTAGTGTGCACCCCGGCCTTCCCCATTGTGTTGGGGATTCCGTGGTTACAAGCGCATAACCCCTCCATTGATTGGGTACGTAAGGTACTCACGTTTGTTTCCCCTCGCTGCGATTGCCATAACCAACCAGAGCCCTCGATCCCCAAAGAAGTCTTTGGCGCAGCGACAGTAACTTCCACCGAGGAACCACTGCCCCCATTGGTGTATCAAGAATTAGGTGATATTTTTCGGTAACAGCAAGCCCTCGACCTCCCTCCCCACCGTACGTACAATTGCACGATTGACCTGGTACCCAACTCCATGCCCCCATATGGGCGAATCTACGCCTTATCCGAAGCCGAATTAAAGACTCTGAAAGAGTACATCGATGAAAACCTGGAGAAAGGATTTATCCACCCCTCTACATCGCCAGGGGGGGCGCCTCTTTTTTTTGTCCCCAAGAAGAACAGGGGTCTAAGGCCCTGTATCGATTAGAGAGGTCTTAATGCTATTACCGTAAAAAATTGATACCCCCTACCTCTGATCCCGGAACTCTTAAACAGACTTCAAGGGGCTACCCTCTTTACCAAACTGGACCTCCGTGGGGCCTACAACTTCTTACGGGTGAAGGAAGGGGATGAGTGGAAGACCGCCTTTCGCAGCAGATATGGGCATTTCGAGTATCAGGTTATGCCCTATGGCTTAGCCAACGCTCCGGCAGCCTTCCAGCACTTAATCAATGATGTGTTTCGGGATATACTGGATCAATACGTTATTGCCTATCTCGATGATATTCTCATTTTCTCACAAACACTCCAACAACATGTCCAACACGTGAAGAGGGTCCTTCAGCGACTCTGGCAGAACCATCTCTATTGCAAGCTGGAGAAGTGCGCCTTCCACCAAAGCGAGGTCTCCTTTCTTGGGTTTGTCATCTTCACCAAAGGGATTAGCATGGAGCCGTCAAAATTAACCGCCATCCATTCTTGGCCTACTCCCCAAGCCGTGAAGCCGCTACAACGATTTTTGGGTAGTTCCAATTATTACCGGCAATATATTCCTTGCTACGCAGATCTGACCGCCCGTCTTACGTGACTCCTTAAGAAGGGGCAACCGTATGAATGGGGCTCGCGCCAACAAGAAGCCTTCGAGCAGCTAAAACGAGCCTTTACGGCAGCCCCCATTCTCCAATACCCTGATTTTGCCTGGCCCTTCGTAGTAGACACTGACGCCTCGAGCGTGGCCTTGGGCACAGTATTATCCCAAACGAAGGAACTGGACCAACCCTCCCTGCCTTGTGCATTTTACTCACGCCAATTAACTCCTGCAGAGCAGAACTATACCGTGTTGGATCAGAAACTGTTGGCAATCCACACAGCGTTTAAAGTTTGGCAGCATTATTTAGAGGGGGCTCGACATCAAGTCCTGGTGGTTACTGACCATAAGAATTTAACGTTTCTGCAGACCGTCCGCATTCAAAATGCACGCCATGCAAGGTGGGCCCTCCTTTTTGCACATTTTGATTTTTGTATTGTGTACCTCCCCGGGTGACTTAATACCCTGGCTGACGCCCTTTCCCGCTACAGTGAAACTCCGGAAGGCCCTACGGGGAAGGGAGAGACTATCCTGAAGCCACAGACCTTCCTAGCAGGGGGACTCACCTCGCGGCAACTAAAGAAATGGGCCACTCAGGATCTAGAGCTACAGGCCACGACAGAACCCCACCCTTCAGGGTGGTCATACCACAAGGGAGATATTGCAGTCCCCCACAAGGCACAACAGATAATTCTGTGAGCTCACCACGACGCTCCTCTAGCGGGACATCCCAGACAACACCGAACGTTGTGGCTATTACAACGACACTTTTGGTGGGCAACCATGTGGCAGGACGTAAAAATATACATGCAAAGTTGCCCCACTTGCTGCCGTACCAAGGTGCCGCGAGGAAAACCGGTTGGACTCCTACAATTGGCACCCCTTCCACAGGGACCCTGGCAAAGGGTCAACTTGGACTTCATCATAGAATTGCCCCTATCCCAAGGGTATACTACGATCCTTGTAACCGTTGATCAATTCACTAAGATGGGTCACTTTGTCCACTGCAAAAAACTCCCCTCCGCCAGCCGCACGGCGCAGCTTTTCCTCCAACATGTGGTCAAGCATCACGGCCTTCCTTGTGCTATTGTGTCAGACTGAGGACCACAATTTACAGCACGGTTATGGCGCTCCCTGTTCACGTCCGTAGGTACTGAGATCACACCCACCACGGCCTATAGGCCCCAGGCAAATGGACAGGTGGAACGTGCCAATCAGACACTCGAACAATACCTCCAATGCTATGTCGACTATCTGCAAGATGATTGGGTGACCTACCTTCCCCTTGCGGAATTTGTGTTTAACAACGCTCCTCATGCTTCGCTGGGCACATCCCCCTTTTATGTCTCTTATGGGTTCCACCCCAGACTCGCCCTATCCGATGAACCCACCGTACAAGTACCTGCCGCCGGAGCAATGATTCAGAAGTTACATTGCTGCCATTCCTATGCCCGTGCTATGCTACAAGCCGCTCGGCAATGATACAAGCATTTTGCCGATCGACAACGGCAACCAGTCCCACAATACCAAGTTGGAGATATGGTATGGGTAGATCATCACCATTATGCCTCCCTCCGGCCTTCCTCCAAACTGGACAATCATTTTATGGGCCCCTATGCGATCGAACAGCAGGTCAACCCTGTCATCTATCGACTGACCCTACCCCCATCCCTACACATACACCCTGTGTTTCATGTGTCACTACTTAAACCCCAAACTCCTCCACTGTTTCCACCCTCTTTGCCCCCAGGCCCCGTGTGTGATGTCCAGGGGGAGCCAGAATACGAAGTGCGAGCCCTCCTGGACTCCAAGCGCGTGAGGGGCCGACTTTTTTATTTAGTAGATTGGAAGGGGTTCAGCGCTGTTGATCGCTCATGGGAACCAGCTGACTCCATCCATGCCCCCTGCTTGGTACGCTTGTTCCATCTTCGACATCCCGCCAGGCCAGGGCCCACAGAGCCCCTTCGCGGGGTTTGGCGGCCCTGGAGGGGGGGTGCTGTCAGGGCTCTAGGGGGTTCCCGGGGAAGGTGGGGAAGGCAGAGAGGCCAGAGGCAGAGAAGACAGAGCAATCCCGCAACTATGGGGACACTCCCAGAGGAACCTGCCCCACTAACCTCCACGGTCCCAGTGCCCCCAAGGCAGGGTGAAGTCGGGGTAGAGGGTCCCCTTCCCAGCACAGGGAACACACCAGACAGCCCAGCACCGGAGGTAGGACACGCCCCCGAGGACAGGCTTCCCCAAACAGGAAAAGGGGTGGGGCCAGCTCCAGCATTACGCCGCTCCGCATGTCTGCAGGTGCAGCGGGGGCGGAGCTAGGGATATTTCAGCATTCTCCGCTCAGTCCTCGGGGCAGGCGATCAGCGTTGCTGTGAACTGGCCCCCGTGCAACTGAATAAGGCTTGAGGCTTGATTCTTGTAGAAAGTATCGTCAGAGTGAGTGTCTAAGTGAATGGTGAGTGAAAGATGTGTGAGTGAGAGTTTCTCTAAAGGGTGTCATTGTTGGTGTGCACAGTAGCTTATTCCCTGGTATCCCCCAAGTTCAAACCCTTGTAGTTGGTGCTGGCTAAAATCCCCATGGTGTCCTCCCTGTGGTTCTCCCCCCTTCCCTCACCTTCACCCCCTGGCACCCTCTCCCCGGCACTATCAGGGTGGGGTTAAGGGTCCTAGCATACGTGGGCGGAAACCTTTTCTCCCTGCGGAGTGTATTAGGGGCCTGCTTGCATTCTCTGCTCGATCTCCTCCCCTGTGATGATCCGGCCTCATTTCAGCAGGAACACCTACGGCCATCTTACAACCTGAGGGGACCTTTTTATCGCAGAACTGCGAGTCCCCCTAATCCGCAGGAGTCCCCAAGCAAGGAGACCCTGGGTAGAGTAGCAGGTCCGTGGGCTCCCCCTCTCCTTCCCAACTCCCCTCAACCCTCATACATTGGATTGTCAGGACACAGAACCCATGGCACAGCAGAGGCAGCAGTGGCAGGAGCAGCAGACATTGGATTGCCCAGGCACAGAACCCATGGCACAGTAGATGCAGCAGAAATGGGCATTGGATTTCCGGGGCACAAAACCCATTGCCCAGCAGAGGCAGCATCAGCAGAAGACATTTTATTGACTGGGCACAGAACACATGGCACAGTAGAGGCAGCAGAAGCGGACATTGGATTGCTGGGGCACAGAACCCATGGCACAGCAGAGGCAGCAGAAGCAGACAATAGATTGCCAGGACACAGAACTCATGGCACATCAGAGGTAACAGCGGCAGCAGCAGATATTCAATTGCCCGGGCACAGATCCTATGGCAGAGCAGAGGCAGCAGAAGTGAACCATTGGATTGTCAGGACACAGAACACATGGCACAGCAGAGGCAGCAGAAGCGGACATTGGATTGTTGGGGCACAGAACCCAAGATATAGCAGAGGCAGCAGAAGCAAACATTGGATTGCCAGGGCACAGCAGAGGCACCAGCAGCAGCAGCAGCAGACATTGGATTTCCCAGCAGCAGACATTGGATTTCTGGGGCACAGAACCCGTGGCACAGCAGAGGTAGCAGCGGTAGCAGCAGCAGACATTGGATTACTGGGGCACAGAACCCATGGCACAGGACAGGCAGCAGAAGAGGATAATGGATTGCCAGTGCACAGAATCCATGGCATAGCAGAGGCAGCAGCAGCAGCAGCAGACATTGGATTGCCCAGTCACAGAACCCTTGGCACAGCAGAGGCAGCAGAAGCAGACATTGGATTGCTGGAGCACAGAACCCATGGCACAGCAGAGGTATCAGCGGCAGGAGCAGATATTCAATTGCCCGGGCACAGATCCTATGGCAGAGCAGAGGCAGCAGAAGTGAACCATTGTGTCAGGGCTCTAGGGGGTTCCTGGGGAAGGTGGGGAAGGCAGAGAGGCCAGAGGCAGAGAAGACAGAGCAATCCCGCAACTATGGGTACACCCCCAGAGGAACCCGCCCCACTAACCTCCACGGTCCCCGCGCCCCCAAGTCAGGGTGAAGTCGGGGTAGAGGGCCCCCTTCCCAGCACAGGGAACACACCAGACAGCCCAGCACCGGAGGTAGGACACGCCCCCAAGGACAGGCTTCCCCAAACAGGAAAAGGGATGGGGCCAGCTCCAGCGTTGCGCCACTCCACACGTCTGCAGGTGCAGCGGGGGCGAAGCTAGGGATATTTCAGCATTCTCCGCTCAGTCCTCGGGGCCGGCGATCAGCGTTGCTGTGAACTGGCCCCCGTGCGACTGAATAAGGCTTGAGGCTTGATTCTTGTAGAAAGTATCATCAGAGTGAGTGTCTAAATGAACTCTGAAAGGTGTGTGAGTGAGAGTGTCTCTAAAGGGTGTCATTGTTGGTGTGCACAGTAGCTTATTCCCTGGTATCCCCCAAGTTCAAACCCTTGTAGTTGGTGCTGGCTAAAAACCCTGTGGTGTCCTTCCCGTGGTCCTCCCCTCTTCCCTCACCTTCACCCCCTGGCACCCTCTCCCCGGCACTATCAGGGTGGGGTTAAGGGTCCTAGCCAGGGGCGTAGCCACTGTGGCACGGGGGGGCTCAGTTGCACCCGAGCCCATCCCTGTGGGGGCCCAGGGCCGGCCGGAGGCATCATGGCCCCGCAGCGAGGGGGTTCCAGCCACGCAGAGTCAGGAGACTGCACCCAGGACAGGACCGCCCTGGGAACAGCGTCCCCACTACGAGCGGCGGCGGGGAGCCCCCTCACCACGGGACCAGATGCCTCCAGGCTCTCCCTGCCACCCTTGCTGCTGGCCGCTCTCCCCCTCCCCCCCAATCTGCAGCTCCAGCAGGCTTAGAGCGGCGGGGGGGAGCAGCCGGCAGCAAGGGAACTTTTTTNCACAGGAGAGGCAGCAGAAGCAGCAGCAGCAGACATTGGATTTCCCAGCCACAGAACCCATGGCACAGTAGAGGCAGCAGAAGCGGACATTGGATTGCTGGGGCACAGAACCCATGACACAGCAGAGGCAGCAGCGACAGCAGCAGCAGACATTGGACTGTCAGGGCACAGAACCCATGGCACAGCAGAGGCAGCAGAAGCAGATATTGTATTGTCGGGCCACAGAACCCATGGCACAGAAGAGGCAGCAGCGGCAATAGAAGCAGACATTGGATTGTCCGGTAGCAGAACCCATGGCACAGCAGAGGCAGCATTGGCAGCAGCAGCGGATATTGGATGGCCAGGGCACAGTAGCAGACATTGGATTGCATTTCATCCAATTGAGTCTATATAATTTTTCTTAAAGCAGATGAAGATTTATAATGCATTCAGGCTACGGGATCATTGTGGCCAATCTCTGTGTAACATTTGTTAAGCAGGTCTTTCCAGACTTATCATTAAAATGGCTTCCTGTTTTAATTAATTCTCATTTTTCTGATTTCTGTACACTTCCCGATTCAGCTTGAATGTTAATTCTCTAGCTGTTCAAGGAATCAGTTATGATTTGAGATTCTTATCTGTGATTGCAGTGGCATAACAGAGGCATCATTCAGTGGTGGCAGACATTGGTCGGCCAGGGCTTGGTGGGGCACCCCAACTTGGCTGGACGTTGCAAGCTGTCATCCTACTCGACCGATCTCAAGAAACTCTGCTGCAAATTGGTCAAGTCTTGCCTGGTGGTGAATCTCATGGACACCCAACCCCCGCCCACCAGTGCACTCATCTGAGCTATGACTGTCTGCAAGAGAGAGGAGAAAATGGCTGACGTGCAGTACCAGAAGCAGCAGATGAAGACATTGGATTGACAGGGCATAGTAACTGTGGCTGGCACCCCTGATTGACTGGGCATTACAGGCTGACTAGCATCGATGGAGCAGCGGCAGAGGCCCAGCCAGGGCTTTGTGGCTGGCACGCTACTTGGCCGGGCATTGCACGCTGACTGGCATCGGTGGAGCAGCGGCAGAGGCCCGTTCAGGGCTTGGTGGCTGGCACCCCTACTTGACTGGGCATTTTAGGCTTCCATCATACTCAACCAATCTCAAGAAGCTCTACTGCCAATTGGTCAAGCCTTGTCAGGTGGTGAATCACGTGGCAAATGAGTAGCAGACATTGAATTGCCAGGGCACAGTACCTGTGGCACCACAGAGGCAACATTGGCAGCAGCAGAAGTCATTGGATTGCCCAGGCAGAGTACCCATGGCACAGCAGAGTCAGCATCAGCAGCAAAAGGATAGATTGGATGGCCAGGGCACAGAGCCTCTGGCACTGCAGAGGCGGCATCAGCATCAGCAGCAGACATTGGATTGCCAGGGCACAAAACCATGGATGTCTGCCATGCCAGGGTGGGCAGACAGGCACTTTGGCATGAGAGGAAGGCAGGCTGGGGCAGGGCTCCAGCTTTGCCCACAGGGTGGGCAGACAGACACTTTGGCATAAGTAGAAGTCAGACTGAGGCAGGGTTCAAGGTTGTCAAGCAGGGCGGGTAGACAGGCAGCGTGGTATGAGCATCGGAAGGCAGGCTGAGGCAGGTTTTGATCTTGGCAACCTGAGCGGGCAGACAGGCAGCATAGCATGAGGATCGAAAGGCAGACTGAGGCAGGCTTTGATCTTGGCAACCTGGGTGGGCAGACAGGCAGTGTTTCATGAGCATCGGAAGGCAGACTGGTGCAGGGTTCAAGGTTGGCAACCAGGGAGGGCAGACAGGAAGCATGGCATGAGCATTGGAAGGCAGAATGAGCCAGGATTCAAAGTTGGCAACCAGGGTGGGCAGATAGGCAATGTGGCATGAGCATCGAAAGGCAGGCTGAGGCAGGTTTTGAGGTTGGTAACCAGGGTGGGCGGGCAGACAGGCAGCGTGGCATGTACATCGAAAGGCAGACTGAGGCAGGGTTCTAGCTTTGCCCACAGGGCAGGCAGACAGGCAGCATGGGATGTTGGAAGGCAGGTTGAGGCAGGGTTCTAGTTTTGCCTTAAGGGTGGGCAGGCAGGTAGCATGGCATGTGCATCGGGAGGCAGACTAAGGCAGGCTTTGATCTTGGCAACCTGGACGGGCAGACAGGCAATGTGGCATGAGCATCGTAAGGCATACTGAGGCAGAGTTCGAGCTTTGCCCACAGGTCGGGCAGACAGGCAGCATGGCATAAGCATCAGAAGGCAGACTGAGGCAGCCTTTCATCTTGGCAACCTGGGCGGGCAGACAGGCAGCGTGGCATGAGCATCGGAAGGCAGACTGAGGCAGGATTTGATCTTGGCAACCTGGGAGGGCAGACAGACACCTTGGCATGAGAGGAAGACAGAATGCAGACTGGGGCAGGGCTTCAGCATCGGAAGGCAGGCTGAGGCAGGGTTCGAGCTTTGCCCACAGGGTGGACAGACAGGCACTTTGGCATGAGTAGAAGGTAGGTTGATGCAGGGTTTGAGCTTGGACACCAGGGTGGGCAGACAGGCATTATGGCATGAAAGACAGTAGGGAAGGCAGGCTGGGACCTTGGCAGGGCACTCAGATAGGCTGGTGAAGACTGTGCAGCATGCGCAAGAGAGAGCCAGTCAAATAGGCGGGCCAAGATCATCTAGGCAGAGGCTGTTTGGCAGACTTACAGCTTCCCAATGCCAACCAGCATCATGAGGTCAGTTGGATAGGTCGGCCGAGGCCATCTAGTGAGAAAGGCAGGGCCAGCGCCAGGCATTGGGAGGGAGAAACAGCACCTCAGCACAGCAGCAGTAGCACAGATTGAGGAGGAGCCCCGTCCCAAGACTGCCCCTGGCATGGGATGGCGTGTGCCACTGCACAGTCAACCCATGTCCAGGGGCACATCGGGGAATCCCAGCAGCGAAAAGTTCACCTTAATGAACAGCAACTGCTCCACCAACTTGGCTCCCAGTCTCAGGCAATGCGGCGAGCAAATGTCCCCCGCCATAGAGAACACCCGCTCACTGGGGAAACTCGCTGGTGGGCAGGACAAGAGACCCTTGACAACTTTGGACAGGTCCGGCCACATGTTCATCTTGCCGTTCCAGTAGGCCAATGGATCGCTGCTGGGATCAACGTACAGCTCCTCCTCCAGGTAGCTCTCCACTGTTGTACTCCATCACATAACTGTCCTTTGGCACCACCTCCACCTCTGCCCTCAGGCATGCTGCCTGCCTGCTGTACACGGGCATATGGTCGCCAGAGTTGCCTGCACATTTAAGCTGCTATTGCTGCTGCTCAACCTGCTGCTGGTGCTGCTACTGCTATGGCTGGGGGCAGGGATAGACCCCTCCAGCTGAAAGGTGTGGCTGCTCCCACTCCCACCATCCCCAGGGGTCTCCTGCTGCTACTGCCGCTTACTCTCCAGAGCCCTCTCTGCCTGCCAGATCCTCTCCACCAGCTCACCCTTCCAGTATTCATAGAGCGGTGTTTGGCATGCCATGCTGCCCTAGACCCTGGGGTCCAGCATGGTTTCCAACACATATTCATCCTGCTGCAGGACCTCATTGAACCACACCTCCATCCCTATCTTCAGCTGCCGCACCAGGGCAACCGCCTCAGCCACCAGTTTCTTGCCCTGAAGGCCACAATCCCGCCCCTGGAGAATTTCCTCCAGCCTCCTGAGGAGACTCTGGACCAGAGGGGTCACCTGGCTGATGGTGGTCATAGAGGAGCTGATGGTCTCCATCACAGCCAGAAACAGTCTCAGAATGAAGACAGTGTGAGCCAGGATCTCCTATCCCACCCCATTGTACCCTGGAGATGCCCCACTGTCCATCACCAGTTGAACCTAATGCAAGGCAGCTTTCTGCTCAAGAAGTCGCTCGAGCATCAGGAACATGGAATTCCACCTGATGGACACATCCTGCACCATCTGGTGCACTGGGGAGCCTTGCTCTGCCTGCTTCATTCTGCTTTCCCCTTCACGCTCCAGTTAAAGAAACCGGCCAGCTTCCTCCCTGACTCAATCATGGAGCTAAGGGTGCCGTCCCCAATCCCATTCTCCCCCAAGCCCAGAGTGTCCCTGGCCACCAGGTGAAGGGTGTGTGGCACAAGGGATGCTGGTGAAGTCCCCCTTGCAGACTGCCCTCAATATGTTGGCTGCGTTGTCGGTCACCACACACCCCTTGGTGAAGGGCGCACCTGGCGTGACCCACTCCCTCACCATGCTGGTCAGGGATGACCCAATGTTGCAAGAAGTGTGGGGGCCATCCATGACTTCCACCTGAATCAGGACCCACCTATACCCTGCTTCGGGACCACTCCTGCCACTCCCAAATGCTGCCTCCGGGTTGCACCAGTGCAATGTCACTGCCAGGTAGGCATGCTGCGCATTTCTGTTTGACCACAGGTCAGTACTGAAGTGGAAGGTGGCACCTCCAGCCCTTGCCAGCTGCTCACTCACACCTCCTTTAAAGCCCAGTACAGGGTTGGCACCACCTGCCAACTCAAGGTGGTGTTATTATTATTATTATTATTATTATTATTATTATTATTATTATTATTA
>QEPC01005936.1:218628-235383 GCA_003113815.1 Sphenodon punctatus
TGGGCAGGGTGGGTGGGGGGTGTCCCCCCTTCCACCCGCGCAGCCTGGACTCGGGGAGGGTTTGTTTTTTTAAACTTTTTTGCTGGGGCTTTAAGTTTTTTACATTGCAGCCATTTTTAAATGGCTGCAATGTAAAAAAATCCGGTAGCCGGAATCCGGTACCCGGACCGGATTACTGAGTCGAATCCGATAATGCCAGTACTCCCGGTACCGGCATTATCGGATACCGGATTTACCGGTTTTCCCGCCCCTAGAGAGAACCCTCATCCCCCACCTAATCAACTCCCCTTGCCACCACACAGTAATAATATTAGCCACCTGTAGTGGCCTTGGCCGATGTGCCCTGCCGAAGGGCATGCCCCTTTGGCCGTGCCCCTTCGGCACGGCCACTGGCATGGCCGCCGGCCATCCCCAGCTCTTGTTGGTGCAGCCCGGGGCGGGTCCTCCCTGACCCCAGCCCCTCATTGAGTGGAAGGGTGGCACCTCCTTAGCCCCACAGCTGACAATACTCCTTCCCCACTCTTGCTGATTAACAGCCCGCCCAGCAAGGGCTAGCACCCCTCTCACCCCAACATCCTTGTGGGGGGAGGGGAAGTGGGGAAGGGGGGCATGATGACACCAGCCTTCAGGGGGTACCCCCCCAGCCAGAGGGGAGCTCCCTCCAAATGCCCTCACACAACCTTTCCAAAGGGGGGTGCATTCCATAGTCATTCCCCTTGGAAACCCTTCTACCCAGCAAGACTCGACTCTCTGTAGTGTCTTTGCAGGCAGCAACATAGTCCTCCTGCTGCATGGTACTGACGCTCTCCACCACCTCCATTGCCCAGGACAGGATACAAGTAGTTCCGGCCGCCTGGGATCTCCTGGCCGTCCCCAGCTCTTGTTGGGGCAGTAGGCCATAGTGGGCCAGCACATGTGTTTGCAGCCTAGGGTTGCCACCTATGCAAATTTTTAAGGAACACTTATGAAAAATACATGTTTCAGGGCCTGCAACATGTATGGCCCTTTTTACATGGATGGGAGTGGGGGGGATGGGTGTCTTGGTGAGGTGTTGTGTGTCCCTTTACATGGACACCCACCCACCTCCACCCACCTGTACCCATCTCCACCCACGTCCACCCACATTGACTCCTCCAGTTTTCTGGAGGGCTCTGTGGGTGGAGGTGGGTGGGTGATGCGTGGAGGTGGGTGTTGCACAGGAGCCCACACGCACCCCCACACATCACCTGTGTGAATACTGACTGGTCACCCATCCCCACACCCACCACCAGCTATTTACATGAACACCCCCTCCACAAACCCACCCAAACTCTGAGCCAGGGGTGGAGAGATCCATGAAAAAACGGCCTATTTTTCATATGTGTTCCTTAAAAATTTGCATAGGTGCCAACCCTATTGTGGCCCCATCCCCGACCAGGGATTGGAGGCTGATATGGCTGCCCATAATGGCAGGGGCTAGAGTGCTGGGGGTGGGGCCACTCGGCTGCATGTCTGTTCCAATTTTAAATTTGGGGGTCTCTGGAAGGAGGGGTGAGGGATCGCTGGCCGATCCAGTTGACTACACATGTGATTTGTGCCCTGACCTAACCCCGCCAATGCCACCCTCCCTCCTGGCGAATGTAGCTGGCAGACTGGCTGTACATTTATTTTCACCCCAAGTGAACACGGGTCTCTGCATGAGATTTACACCAAAATGATGGGTTTTAAGAATAAAACCTAAACTTTTGAGCGTGTCGCTAGTTTGTCAGATTTGCAAGCTTCCCTTTATAACCACGAGAGCTAGAAACTTTCATTTTTAAAGCAATTTAATTATTTTTAATGTTTTAGTGCTGATGTTCAAGTTCACTGCACACTGTCAGAGACAGGATGCTGGGCTAGATGGACCATTGGTCTGACCCAGTATGGAATGTCTTATGTTCTTATGTAACACCCCCTCCCTCACCAAACAGACAAAGAGAAATAGTTACCAATCTTCTTAAAAGGCTATGGGATTAGAATTCTGGCCTCCTGACTGCCTGTGTTACAGTTAGGGGCATCTCTCATTTTGTCTGGTGGGGATTTCAGAAGGCAGATCAACATCTGTTTTGCTATCTGTGTGTAAGCGATAGTTCCTCATGCTATGCCCTAAGCAGCCTGAGGTAAGAGAGGCTTCTAGTGTTCTTGTCACAAATTAAGCCTTTTCCAGCAGGTAGGATTCCAGCCCATCTGTCCATGTGACCAGCTCAAACCAAATAAAAATGCTTTCTAAAATATTATCCACCATGATAAAAGGCAAATAATGCAATTTATGTATGGGCTGGGGTCAGAAATGAAAGCAAAACTAAATAGAAAAGAAACATGCCCTAATGTGAGTAAAAGAAATGTTACATAACGGCTTTTTACTGCTAATGGTCAGATTTTCTGTGACATTGGCTTGCATGCAAGCAGAGCCCAAGGGGCAGAAGAAAGCCGTGTGAAAGCGATGCCTTTGGAAGCTGACTCCTAGTGGCTTGATTGACTTCTCTCCCACACATACCAGCTTTCTCGCTCTCTTTCTTTCCCTTTTAATCTTGTGTGTTGTTTTTTTCCTTTAAAACGAAGAATGGTTAAAAAAATCTCTCGTGACTCTTTTAGCATGCAAGGTTAGGTAAACTCGCAAATCTCTGGGCTGAAAAAATTACATAGTACAAATACTGAATGTAATGAATTTGGTGTATTCATGCCCATCTAAATGAAACAAATACAAAGCAGTGTTTGCTTCCTGCCTTGTTTGCAATTCTGAATATTCATTTTGACTCATTTGTATTTTCTTATGGGGGGGTGCAATTTCATATTATTTAATTATGAAAATGAACAGAGCTTTGTTTTCATAACTAAGGTAACAAAAATGAACAAATAAGTAAGCAACATTCATTTGACCTAATTTGTTTTTGTTTTTATTTCTTCATTTTATTTTATTTTTAAAAAGAAAATATTTTAAATAAAATAAAACGAAAAAATAAATTAGAAAGGTAGAGTCTCAAACCCCCCAAAATGAAGGTTTTTTTGGGAAATAAAAACTAAAATGAAAATCAATTAGATGACTTTTGCAAACACATGTTCACATGTTTGAACATTGCATATCTAAAAGACCACTTCCACCCCTACTTTCCACCATGACTTCTAAGCTTCGTGAAGTTGATCCCAAGCCCTCTGGCAAAGCAGCAAATGCAGCCATGCACAAACCATGTGGCTCTCTATTGTGGGCATATTATGTCCAGCAGAAACCATGTGCATGTGCACATGTGTACAGGATCTGCAGGACTTGGGATTGAGCCCATTGGCAACAATCCCAAACCTTCCTCCACATGGGTCCCATATGGGTTCCATGCAGCACAATGTACCGCAATGGATGTGGATGTCAGTTGTGTGCATGTGCGTACATGCAGGTCGTGCATGATGCACATGGGATATGGGATGGGACTCATTCAATAACAATCTGTTGATAATTCCATTGGCATGCCAAGTCTCCACAGTGAAGGTGCACAGAAAGGTGTTCTCAGTGGCTGCTCCATAACTTTGGAACTCCCTTTCCATAGAGGTTCAGCCAAACCCGAGCCTAAGCATCTTTTGGAAGAAATGAAAAACTTTTTTATTTGGCCAGGTGTTTAGTGGATGGGGATAGGTTTTTTAATAATGTTCATGTGAGTTTTATATTATGCATTTATTTTACTTTGCTTCTTTCCATTTTTATTGAATTAATTTTAATGTTGTTACCCATCCAGAGCCCCCTGAAGAGTGCAGATTATAAACAGGAAAAATAAATAATTAAGATTTGTTCTTGGTTATTTTCAGTAGTACTATTTCATGCTAAATAATACAGCTGAAATGATATGAAGTACCAAAACTGAAACCCTGAATAAACAAACACACGGTACCAAATAAATAAAATTTGCAAATTTTAGAATGGTAAGATATTCACACATTCAGATATCCATTCATTTGAATGAATACACAAATTATATTTGCCAGTGGGAAAAGGCAAATTTATTTCACCCCTTGCTAATATCAAATAACCAGTCGAGGGACATGCACTGGAAGAGAATGGAATTGCTAAAGACTTGTTCTCCCAAGTACTTTTCTGCAGGCAGGCACCACCTTTCTCACTTTAACCCCCCTCATATTCACACAAGTGCAGGAGTTAAAGTGAGAAGAAAGGGGGTATTTCCTCTCGCATCAAGTGGAAAAAGTGGCTTCTTCTCCAGAGGACATTGTTGTGCTTAATTTTAGGAGAATTACCTTCCATTATGCAGTGATCTACTGTCCCACCAACTCTTAGCACTTTCTCCTTTGTTTTTGTCTCTGAGTGCTTATTATTCCAGGTCCCCTTATTGTCAGTTTCTGCAATTTCCCAAGGGGGAAGCTCAAAGGTGCGGAAGAACTATATGTTTAACCCCTGTTGATAAGAACAGAAGAAGAAGGAGTTAGTTACTCAGTTTCAAGAACAACCCTCAAGCGGCTATTGACTAAAACTCGCTAAAGGCAGAACCATTTTCCAAACAAAAAACTTTCCCCTACAAAATCATTCCACAAAATAAATCTCTCCCAAACTTAAAATCCAAGAAACTTTAAATTAATTACAATTACAATTTGTTTAAAAAAACAAAAAAACATTCACATATATACATTTAAATAAAATCTAAATGCCAAGAAAGCATGGAAACTATTTCCAAATTGCTACCTATATTCTATAATTTACCATCATCCTTAACACAAGGTATCTGCTTTATTTCTTCCCATATATACTCACTCTTATTACTATGTACTACTGACTCAAGTGGCACATTATTTCCTTATAGAGCATTTATTTATTTTCATAATTCGACTAGTTTTTTCAAACTGCTTTAACTCTGTCCTGTTGTGCACAATTGTATGATGTGTACAATTGATTGTATCAACTTTTCTATACTGAGATTGGTGACATTTCATTTTGTACAGTATATAGAATACAATTTTTATTTATGTAGGAAACAGAGTTGAGTCAGTTTGAAAAAAAATTTCATAGTTGAATTATGAATGTTTTTTAAATTGTGATTTTAATTAATGTTAAGGTTTTTTGGATTTTAACTTTGGGAAAGATTTATTTTATGAATTTATTTTGTAGAGGAAAGTTTTTTGTTTGGGAAATGGTTCTGCTTTTAATGGTATTTTAAACCATAAGGTTTTTTGTTCTGGAAAATTTCCATGGTTTTTACAATATGATAACTATGGCAATGAAGCTATTGAAATCTTTGGGCTCATGTCATCCGCGGGGAGAAGATAAGGATCACTAAAAATCCTCCCCATACAGTGAATGACTAAAAGGTGTGTATCTTTCCATACCACTGTGCATGCAGAACTTAATTTCCTTCTTTCAATAACTTGGTTTTCACTGCACCAAGCACTATTATGTTAGAGTAGCACTCAGCGGCTACCTCATACACCAAACATCTGAAGCCTGCGGGATCAAGTCATTGGGGGAAGAGATAGGGATCGTTCAAAATCCTCCCCATGCAGGGAATGACTAAAAGGCATGCTCAATGGTGCAATGGCATACCTTTCCATACCACCATGCATATGCAAACCTGCAGAATTGAATTTTGTATTTTTAATAACTCAGTTTTTGCTGCACCAAGCACTATCATGTTAGAGTAGCACTCAGCAATGATCTCATAATCCAAGCCTCTGAAGTCTGGAGGCTTAAGTTGTCGGGGGGGGAGGGGGGGAGATATGGATTGTTCAAAATCCTCCCCATGCAGTGAATGACATAAACGTGCGTACCTTTCCATACCACCATGCATGTGTGAACCTGCAGAACTGAATTTTCTATTTTTAATAACTCAGGTTTTGCTGTACCAAGCACTTTCATGTTAGAGTAGCTCTCAGTGGCAAATTCGTACTCCAAACCGCTGCAGTCATCCATGGGGTGGAGATATGGATTGTTCAAAATCCTCCCCATAGGGTGAATAAGTGACAAGCATGTAGGTTTCCATACCACCGCACATGTCCCACATACAGAACTGAATTTTGTGTTTTTAATTACTCAGTTTACACTGCACCAAGCAATTTCACTTTAGAGTAGCACTCAGAGGCAAATTTGTACTCCAAACCTCTGCAGTCTGGGGACTGAAGTCATCCACAGGGGGTGGGGGTGGGGATATGAATTGCTCAAAATCCTCCCCATAGAGTGAATGAGTGACAAGCACATAGGTTTCCATACCATTGTGCATGCACCCACCTGAAGAACTGAATTTTGTGTTTTTATTAACTCACTGCACCAAGCAATTTCACATTAGAGTAGCACTTGGTGGTGATCTCATGCTCCACACCTCTGATTGATTGATTGATTTAAACTTTATTTGCCACAACCAAAGGTTATTGGCAGTAATTCTTACAAATATCAAAGTCAAAATATCATATTTACAACAACACAATACATGCAAATAAATCATATACTTCTATAATAAAACACCCTAAAAAGGTCCACTTGAAATGATTTCCCTGTTAAATCTATTTACTAAGAATAATGCTTAGGGAGATTCCTTCTCCAGTAGATAATCTTGCCTCTTCCTCCAAATAGCTTTCCCAAAGACTGCAACCGCCCAAGTTAACTCAGTACCCTTATAATTTAAACATAGATCCAAAAGGTCAGCTTGGGAACATTTTAGCAACATTTGATTCAAAATCCTTTGAATCGTTTGCCTTTTGGCAGTATATTTAGGGCACACCAGAAGGATATGTTGCACTGAGTCTGGGACCTGCAGTGAGCAGAACCAGCATTTTCTGTCCTGCCACGGTATCCCTTTATACCGGCCTTGAAGAGCAGCTGAAGGGAACATCCCAAAACGAAAACAGGTAAATGCCCTTCGCGCTGCAAATTCCCCCCAAAGTCCCAAATAACTCCCTTCACTCAGGGGAGAGGTTGGAGTCTTGTAAGCCGGGTTCACTCTCTGTGAGTGCAGCAGATCAGCCTCAATTTGTATTTGCTGATCTCTCAGTCTACGCTTGACCAGGCTCATAGCCTGCCTTACAGTTGAGGATAGGAGTACTGTCAGCGGGAGTCCCAGCTTCCCCATGACAGTTTCCATACTCTCCAGCCAAGGGGTCAATAAACCCTCGTGCCGCGCTCTCTCCAGCAGGGACAGCCCATCAGTCGGCAATGAATGGATCTTCAGCCAAAAACGAACCAACGACTGAACTGCCAACACCCTCAATGGCACCAGGCCGGTCTCCAGTCTTAAGAAGACCTGGGGGGTACTCCTCGGGACCCCCAAAATAGCCCTCAGGAACCCATTTTGAATTGGTTCTAAGACCTCCAAAAAGCCCAGTCCCCATACTGGAAAGGCATAGAGTAGCTGAGATATCACCTTTGCCTGAAATAAACGAATAGCCGGCAAAATCAGCTGGCCTCCTTTACCAAAAAAAAAGGTACGTAAAGCGTTCCCTGCCTGGTCTGCCTTGATCTTGGCCATTCGCCAATGGTCACGCCAGCTAAGTGAGTTGCAGAAGAAAATCCCCAGGTATTGGAATCTATCCACCTGTAATATCTGGTGCTCCCCAATTCTCCAGACATGCTTGATTCTATGCTTCCTTTGCCCAACAATCAAAACTTTAGTTTTCTTATAATTAATTTCCAATCCTTCTTGCTGACAATACTCCCCCACTCGCTGCATCGCCCGACGGAGCCCCACCGGAGAACACGAGATCAATGTCGTGTCATCAGCATACAGCATACTCCCTATTTCGTGGGGACCAACTCGGGGGGGATGAGTATCAACTTCTGCCATGAACTTAGGGAGATCATTCAAAAAAATATTAAAGAGACACGGGGCCAGAAGGCACCCCTGTCTCACCCCCCTATCCACTTCCACTTTCTGGGACAGAGCCCCCTCCTTATTTAGCTTCACCTGTAACGTGTTATTCTCGTGCAAACGGATAACCAAGGCCAAAAGCCGTGGTTCCATCTGCAGGTCTTTCAGCTTCATCCATAGACGCGCTCGGCTGATTGAGTCGAACGCCATTTTTAAATCTATGAAACATAGATATGCCTTCCGGCCCTGACTAGTCATTTTCTTCACTAAGTGGGCCAGGATCATGGCCTGGTCCACCGTAGAACGACCCTTCTGAAAGCCGGCCTGTTCGGGCACTATGATCTTCCTCTCTTCCAACCAATCCTGAAATCTAAGGAGTAGAAGCCTCGCGTACAGTTTGCCGATGACACTCAATAGGGTAATTGGGCGATAATTCCCTGGTGTCCATGGGTCGCCTTTTTTGAATATTGGCATCACTATGCCATTGATCCAACTCATTGGTATTCTCCCCGATATATTGATCTGGGTAAAGATTGGGGCCAGTATTCCTGCCCACCATTGGGGGGCCTGCTTTAAGCATTCTATCGTTACACGATCTATCCCAGGGGCCTTCCCTCGTTTGGATTGGGCAATCAGTTCCAACACTTCCTCCTCCTGCACTGGCGGCCAGTGAGGAAAGGAGTCAAAGTCCCCTACCCTGGGGGGCCGGCCCACTGATTGGGGGAGCGAGTATATATCATGGTAGAATTCTACCCAAGCCTCTGGCGATATCTCCGCCAAGGGCATCCTGGTCTCACCCCGTTTCAATTGCTTGATGCAGCCCCAGAACTGCGCGGAATCCCCGCTCCTAACCGCCCTTTGTAACTGGGCCCACTGTCTTTGGGAGAAAAGAAGGCGTTTGTGGGTCAGCAATTTCCGATAGTTCTGTCTGGACGTTAGAAAAGACACTCTATTTACCTCAGATGGGCAACACTTCAACAGTGATGCCAACTGCCTAGAGTGGGCCCGTGCCATACGGCATTCTTTGTCGAACCAGCCTGCCTCTCGTCCCTCCAAAAGAGGGGGGGATGACGATCCTGGACAGAACAGGGGCTCAAGACAGGCCATAACGGCCGCAAAGCCTTCCAGCCCGTCCATCTCCCCAGATTTTATAGCTACACACAGTTGTTCCAGAGCTGGGGATGCTACCAATGCCTGAAACTGAAGCGCCATGCTCCACACCTCTGAATTCTGAGGGCTTAAGTTATCCGGGGAAAGCGGGGGGAAAGATATGGATTGCTCAAAATCCTTTCCATGCAGTGAATGACTAAAAGGTGTGTACCTTTCCATTACACACGCATGCGCAAACCTGCAGAACTGAATTTTGTATTTTTAATAGCTCTGTTTTTGCTGCACCAAGCACTATCATATGAGAGTAGCACTCAGTGGTGATCGCATACTTCAAACCTCTGAAGTCTGGGGGTTCAAGTTGTCTGGGGTATGTACCTTTCCATACCACCATGCATGTGCTCACCTGCACAAATGAATTTTGTGTTTTTGATAAGTTGGTTTTCAGTGCACCAAGCAATTTCACATTAGAGGAGCACTTGGTGGCAAACTCATACTCTAAACCTCTGTAGTCTGGGACTGAATTTGTCCGTGGGGGGGAGATATGGTTCACTCAAAATCCTCCCCATAGAATGAATGAGTCACTAGCATGTAGGTTTTGATACCACCATACCTGCAGAACTGGATTTTATGTTTTTAATAGCTCAGTTTTCACTGCATCAAGCAATTTCACATTAGAGTAGCACTTGGTGGCAATCGCATACTCCACACCTCTGAATTCTGAGAGCTCAAGTCATCCGGGGGGCGGGGGAGAGATATGAATAGCTCAAAATCCTCTCCGTGGAGTGAGTTACTAAAAGTTGCATACTTGTCCATACTACCACCCATGCGCCCACGTGCAGAACTGAATTTTGTATTTTTAATAACTCAGTTTTGGCTGCACCAAGCAATTTCCCATTACAGTAGCACTTGGTGGTAGGGATGGGCAAACAGAACCAAATTCAGAAATTTGGTTCGGTTTGGTTTGGAAATTCGGTTCGGTTCAGAAGTTCGATTCGGTCGACCGAAATATTCGAGTTTGGTACGAACTCCAAATTTCTGAACAAAGTTCAGAAATTTAAACCCCATTGAACTAAGTGGAATATTATCTTTTAGGATGGGTGAACAGAGCTGAGTTTGGAAATTTGGTTCTGTTCAGTTTGAAAATTGATTTCGGTTCAGACGTTTGGTTTGGTCGACCGAACTGGTCGAGTTTGGTCCGAACTCCGAACTTCTGAACCGTGTTCACCCATCCCTACTTGGTGGTGATCTCATATTCCAAACCGTTGAAGTCTGGGGGCTGAAGTTGTCCAGGTGGGAGAGATATGGGTCGCTCAAAATCCTCCCCATGCAGTGAATGACTGAACAACACCTAACATGCCTAAATATCACGTATCTTTCCAGATTTCTTTTATTACTTAACACAAAGGCAGTAGGTGAGGCAGTTTCTCAATGGTGCATGTGCTAGTTGTCAGAAGAACTGATTTTTAAATCTTTGATAAGTAATGTTTTCCTGCACCAATCATCATTATCACACTACACCAGCACTTGATGTAGATCTCACGCTACAAGGATGTGCAATCTGGGGGTTCAACTTGTCCATCCGGAGGAGGTATTGATGATTCAAAATTATTGGAATGCTGTGCATTTTGACCACAACCAATTACCTTTTCAACAGTTATAAAGTTTTATTTTCTGACTGGATCTTCTTCAAACTTTGCACATATGATGGTCCTCAGAAATATAAGTCATGGATACATTTTCAGAGCTGTAGGTCAAGCAGTTTCCTCAATATTGTAGCTTCAGCAGTCCCCTGTTTATAATGGAGGGTGGTTCTCCCTTTAATCTACTTACAGCTAGCACAGCAAGTAAACTAGGCTGTCCCTAAGAATTTGATCTATTATTGGTCTCTGCTTGTATATTATATTCCTCTCTCTCTGGGTGTTAATAGACATCATACTGGCCCAATTGGGCCCGCTTTGGCTAGACTGGGCCAGCATCATGTCTGGATGTTTGTTCTAGGACTACCAGATGTGGGTCTGGAACAAACTCCACTGGGGTTGGCAGCTCCCAAATCAAAGCGGGTCCATAGTCCAGCCCCAGCAGCTGGCCAGCTGGGCTGGAGCGGGCGGAACCAGACAGGAACATCTGTTCCCGGTCACTCACGGCATGAGGGGTTGCCATGGTGCTCAGCCATGACTGCCAACCTGCCTGAGTATATCATGAGTTTGTGAACAGCTGTCTCCCTACACAACACATATTTTATTGTTGCATTTACTATTATCATAAATGCAATTTCAGGGATATTCCTACTAAATAGGATCTGTCCCAAGTGATACTTTCCAAAATATGTTAAAACCATAGATCCATCCTGATCCAAATATAGTTTTCTCAAACAATCACAACTATTTATTTTCATGCTCATTGTGTGCTCATCTCCAAAACATTACTAAGGAGCACCTGACTAAAATGCACTTTATGTGCTTTTAAGCTAATTATGAATTAAGGAAGTGCATCTCTGTTTCCTGACTGAGAAAAAGCATTGTAAGAGAGATAGGCTAACTCCTCTGAGAATAATCTTCCGTCTAATGGTTTTTCCTAGAGCAAGCCATGCTGATTATCTCTACAAGAAAATACAATAAAATGGGCAGGTTGGGGGTAACGTCATTTGGATGAATAGTACATTGCAGAATGTTGCATGGGCTATTATGGTTTATACTTAAATACAAATAAACTAGAGTGTAACTGTTAAAATTAGATAGGGTAGGAGATGAGTTTGCTGTTACAGAGTCAAGGAAAATATACGCTGGATAAGAGTGATGCTTTGAGGTGGATTGTGATAATGTGATTGCATTTTTAGCAAAACAACAAAGAGCCCAGGGGGAAAGGGAAAGCATTAAGGAGGATTGCACCTTCTGAGACTCTTTCACCCAGGTTGAAAGGAAGTGGAACAAAGGGACTCTGCTGTTCTTTTACAATATGGCTGATCTCCTTTGCGGTGCTGTGGTGGTGCAATACTCAAAAGGAAGGGACCATGTAAAAAGAGGTGGAGAAAAGAGAGTATCTCACCCTTTTATGATGCAGTTATACCCTTTTGGACATTGTGATGACAAATGCTCCAAAGGGGGTGGAGTTATATCAGAAAGAAGGAGGGAGAACATCTTTTTCACGTCACTTTTACAACATCTCATCCACTCCTCCATCCCCGCCCCCCCCCCAAAAAAACCCCCACTATCAGTTTGCTGGTTAACCTTGGGAAATAAAGGATTAATTGAGAACCCAGTGAGGATGCTGCCAAACCTAGAGGATGAGTAGCCCTGTCCTTAAGATGGAATCTGAACAGGCTCAAATGGAAAGTTCCAGTAAGGCTGGCTCCAAACGCTGAATAACAGGGGGTGGGGGTGAGGGTGAGATATGTCATGGATGGGTGCTGAAAAGATAATGGCAGGAGTGAACTAGAAATATAAGAACATAGTGCCATATTTGGTCAGACCAATGGTCCATCAAGTCCAGCACCTGTCTCTCACAGTGGGCAATCTCGGTCACTTGAAAGAAGTACCCAACATGTCACAATGGAGCAATCCTTTCCCTGTTGTTCACTCCCAGCTCCTAACAGTAAGATCTTACATTCCCCAAATCTACCTGGTTAATAGCTGCTAATTGACCTATCCTCCAGAAACTTGTCCAACCTTTCCTTAAATCCAGCTATACTGTTGGCCTTGACCACATCTTCCGGCAACAAATTCCACAGCTTGTGCATTGAGTGAAAAAATACTTTCTTTGAATTGTTTCCAATCTGCTACCCGTTACTTTCATGGAGTGTCCCCTAGTTCTAGTACTATTTGAGTGGGTAAATAACCGTTCTGTATTATCTTGTTCCACAACACTCATGATTTTATAAACTTCTATCATATCCCCTTCTTCAAGCTGAAGAGGCCTAACCTATCCAGCCTCTCTTCATAGGGGGAGCTGTTCCATACCCTTTATCATTTTTTTTTCTCTATAGCTTTTCTATTTCTATTATATCTTTTTTGAGATAGAGCAACCAGAACAGCACACAATATTCAAGGATGCAGTTGTACCATAGATTTAAATAGTGGTATTATGATCTTTTCAGTTTTATTCTCTATCCCTTTATGAATAATTCTTAACATCCTGTTTGCTTTTTTTGACAGCTGTTTCACACTCAGCTGAGGATTTCAATGTATTGTCCACAATGACTTCAAGGTCCTTTTCCTGACTGGTAACTCCTGATTTAGAACCCAGCATTGTATACATAAAGTTTGGATTGTTTTTGTTCACATTAAATTTCATCTGCATTTAGATGCCCAGTCACCCAGTCTCGCAAGATCCCTGCAGTTCTTCACAGTCCACTCATGTTTTAACTACCTTGCATAACTTGGTGTCATCTGCATATTTGATCACCTCACTCTTTATTCCACTTTTCAGATCATTAACAAATACATAAACACCACCAGGTTGGCACCAGGTTGTCAAGTGCTCAGCACCTAGAATCAGAAGCACCAGATTGCAAAAGTGTTGAGTATCCAGAAGCTCCCATTGGTTGTTTTTAGATGTATGGGGAGTTCTCTGGAGCTGCTCCAGGGGCCCACCTCAATAACTGACAGGTGTCAACTCCACATGGGTCCCTCTTCCTGCATGATAGAGTTGTGAGCGCTCAACACTCTAGGCTAGTGCCTGTAAAACCATACTACTGAATGGGGAATAGACAGACGGGCATGGAACTGCAACATGGGTCCTCTCAACAGACGGGCAGCAACACCATGTTTGGCCATTGCTCCGGGTTTGGCTGAACCACTCTGCCCGGTCAGCATGCGCCTGGATTTTCTGGAGCTTCAGCAGTGGGGCTGCCCCAGAGCAGCTACAGTCTACTCTGGGTTGAAGATCTGATGGGCACCCTTTAGATGGACCAATCAACCTGAGGGTGACAGGGGCACCCGGGAGTAGGGCTGTAGCGGAATATCGCAGCGGTAGCTATTTCCGGCAGAAACAGTGTTTCCGCAATTAGTGGAACGGCATGGCAGAGGCTTTCATTCCGCAGTTTCATTCCGCAGTTCCGCGGTTCCGCTTATTTAATTCCGCAACTTAGTAGAATCATGGAAACATGACATTTTGCTATTTCCGCAATTCCGCCAGCGCCACAAAATAGCGGAATAGCGGTTTTCCGCAATTTCTGCAATTTTTTTGCAATTCCGCGATTTGCAGAATTCCGGCGGAATTAGCGGAATATCCACAGAAAAGTCACGGTGTGGCGTGGGCAATTCCGAAATGGTGGAACGGAATCACGGCGCGGTAAAAGCTGCTGCCGCATCAGCCCTACCCGGGAGCTGCTGTCCTTCTGTTTACATCCACTGTATCACCTATGGCCAGATCACAGAACAGGGACAGGGGAGACTTTGGCCATTTTCAGACGAGCGTGGCGGCGCCCACGCTTGTTTTTCAAAAGAGCTGGCAGTCTGTTCTACATGTGATGCTGCTGCCGAATACGCGCATGCGCGGGCCATGCGCATCCATTTCCGGCCATGAACTGACTGGGTCGGCAATTGAGGCCGGTCATACGCAGCTGGAAATGGATGCACATCGCCCATCCATGCGCATATTCGGTGGCAGCATCACGTGTAGAACAGACTGCCGGCTTTTTTGAAAACAAGCGCGGGTGTTGCCGCGCTCGTCTAAAAATGGCCTTTGTCTTGTATCAGCAGGTAGAAATAAATACTGTTCCTTTTAGTTAATGCACTAGGTTGCCTTCTCTAGAGAGCTGGGACAAGGGAATAAAAGGAAGAGAAGGTACTGAAAATGCATTGGGAGTTGCTCACCTGAATGGAAGTTCTGAAAACCCATTCTATCTCTACATTCCTCTCCTTTTCTGAATCCAAGATCAGTGGCTCCCATGCTCCACAATCTCATTGAAGTTCAGTAGGGTAGGACTGTGGGTGCTAACAGATGCAACACTGGCTCAGTTTGCCATCTGTGGCCCACCTGAGCCAGCACCAAACCCGCATGTCTGTTCCAGGTCCACCAGATGTGGTCCTGGTTCAAACTCCAACAGGGTAGGTGGCCAGTCCAGAAATGTGGGCCCAGAACAAACCGGGCACATACTTCAGTTGTGCAAGATATCCAGGTGGGCCAGTGTGGGGAAAACTGGGTGGGCATGCATTTTTTTATGCTTGCTGGGGCCAGAGTGTGGGGTTTCCATGGCAGCCAGCCAAGGCTGCCTGTTTTGGGCAGTCATCGCTGTCCATCATGGTGGGGGTGGAGTGAATGGGGGGGGCTCCCTGTCCACCCTCCGCAGTTGGGTCAGACTGGGGCAATGTTAGTTTCCACCCCCTGACATGACCTGGCTGGGGGTGGCAGAAGCAGTCATTCCACTCCCAGATGTGCAGCCACTGCTGCAGCTGCACATATGTTAACACCCTATGTTTCTGGGTTGACTTTCCATAGTTTTAAGGCTTTGGGGAAGGCAAGGTCAGAGCTGGGTAAGAAGTTTTCCCCTCACTGCAGTTGACTTTTTTTTGCACTCTTGTTACAGCAGCCCAGGAATGTGGCAAGTAGTTTATGTTCTAGGGTATATAATGTTGCAACTTGGCAGGTGGCCAGTGCAGGAACCTGACAACGGCATGGTCAATTTCACAGATAAAATAGGGTTGGCAACAGGACCAAGAGAGGATGAGCTGCTTTTTGGCAGGAGGGTGAGGAATATTAAAATTTTGTTATAAATAAATAATAAATAAACAAGATGGGGTGGAGCTTTGTACTCCTTATGGTTTCTAAAGTGCGGTCACATTGCCTTTCCCTCATACCTTCAGTTTTCCTATTAATGGTAAAGCAGTGAGGTCCCCAAAATGGTGAAAAGAATACAAGCAAGTTGGTAGCTTGATATTGCCCAAATCACCATTTCAAAAAACAAGGGTCAATATGGAGCTGTGGGTTCTGCAGTACTGGATGTCTTGTCTATTGTGTTCTGTTGGAACTGTGAAGTTTTGAAATAAGGGATATACCTTAAATAGGGATGTGCGAATGCGGTTGGGAACTTTGGAGTTCAGACCAAACTCGGTCTGTTCGGACAACCGAACCCGAACCCGAACTTGATTCAAACACTGAAACGTTTGAACAGTTCAGTCAGTTTGGATTGAGTTCGGATGAGTTCGGGTGGCAAAAACGTGGCTGGAAGGCAAAAACGTGACAGGGAAGGGGATGCAGCTGTGGACCAGACTTCCAGGTGCCAGGAGTGGAGAGGCTTGGAGGAGCAGCCAGCCTGCCCAATCACCATCCCTTTTCTCCTCAAAACAATGGCTTTGCAGTCTGCGATTGAACATGGGGGATGGAGGTGGCTAGGCTGCACGGAGCAAATGGGGCTTGCAGTGAGGCTGGCGCAGCAAGTAACAAAACTCATTGCCCTCCCCCCTTCCAACACCTTCTGAGATAGTCACTGTTCCCGACAGCAGGCGTTTTCAGAAGGCTTCCTGTCCCAGCAATTTTTGTTACTTCCTATTCCTAATCCATTGCCATTCTCCTCCTATTTCACCCATCCAACACATTTACCTCCATATTATAATTTATTTAGATGATATTAGATAGATTTAGGTGTTATTTTTATTTTTTACCCATTCCTGTGCTCTATCTTGCCCTTCCATTTAATCCTTTCCCTCTCCCTCTATATATTCCATCCCTGATTCCCTTCCCCTGTTTTTGGATTTATTTAGAGTAGGATTAGATTGATTTAGGTTTGATTTCAGTTTTGTACCCCTCTCTGTGTTCTTTGTGTCCCCCCCATCCCTGTGTAATATGGGATAGATAGATAGATAGATAGATAGATAGATAGATAGATAGATAGATAGAT
>QEPC01005936.1:236715-250834 GCA_003113815.1 Sphenodon punctatus
GGGTGGGCCAGAAGGCGGGGGGGGGGGGGAATCCTCTGTCTGGGCACATTTCAAGCTGGTGTGGGCAGATGATCCGAGGGAGGTGCAGTGCACTGTGTGCAATAAGTTGGTGAAGCGTGGGCAGGTGGTCCCCAACCTTGGCACAACTGCCATGGGGAGGCACCTAAAATCATGCCACAGCGCTCTGCTGTTAAGCGGGCAGGCAGGGGAAGTGGATGCCAGCGGCCAGTTGTCCGCCTCCTTCAGCGGGCAAGTGTTCTGCACCAACTTCTGCCTCTAGCAGCAGGAGCAGTATTCCTGCTAGGAGGGAAGAGCAGCAGCAGGATTCTCACCAGCAGCATCAACCCACCATGGAGGAGCTGGGGTGGGAGAAGCTGGCAAGGCCAGAAGCAGCTGGAGGGTGGCGTGGCTTTCTAGAGAAATCCAGGCACCTGTTGGGTGAAATGATTGCACTGAATGGGCAGCCCTTCACCATTGTAGAGGACATGGGCTTCAGGTGGCTGATTGGGTTCCTGGCCCCCCAGTTTAAGCTACCATCCCGCACCACCCTCAGTTGGAATGTGGTGCCAGAGTTGTACAGGGCTTTGAAGAAGTGGGTGAGGGAGCAGCTGGCAGGGACTGGGGGGGGGCACTGCCCACTTCACCACAGATCTGTGATCCACCAGGAACGTCCAGCACACCTACCTGGTGGTAAGAGCACACTGGTGGCAGGACCCAGAGGCAGCTTTGGGGAGTGACAGGAGGAGTCCCGAAACAGGGTATAGGTGGGCCCTGCTTCAGGCACAAGTAATGGACAACCCCCACACTGCTAGGAACATCACTACATGGTGAGGGAGTGGGTCATGCCAGGTGTGCCCTTCACCAAGGTGTGTGTGGTGTCAGACAATGCGGCCAATATACTGAAGGCAGTCCATGATGGACCAGAATCCCTTGTGCCTCACACATCCTTCACCTGGTGGTCAGGGCTTCTCTGGGCTTGGGGTAGAAGGGGATTGGGGCAGGCACCCTTAGCTCTCTGATTGAGATGGGGAGGAAGCTGATGGGGTTCTTTAACCAAACCATGAAGGGCAGCAAGGTCCTCCAGGAGAAGCAGGCCAAGCAAGGTTCCCCAGTGCACCAGCTGGTGCAGGATGTTTCCACCAGGTGGAATTCCACCTTCCTTATGCTCGAGCGGCTTCTTCAGCAGAAAGCTGCCCTGCATTAGGTTCAACTGGTGATAGACAGCGGGGCACCTCCAGGGTATGATGGGGCAGAATGGGAGATTCTGGCTCATACGGTCTTCGTACTCAAACCATTCCTGGCCAAGACGGCGACCGTGAGCAGCTCCACCACCACCCTCAGCCAGGTGACCCCTCTGGTCCAGAGTCTCCACAGGAGGCTGCACGAGATTCTTGGGAGGTGGGATTGTGGCCCACAGGGCAGAAAGCTGTCCGATGAGGTGCTTGACCTGGTGCAGAAGCTGAAGGCAGGGCTGAAGGCATTTTTTGACAAGCTCCTGCAGCGGGAGGAATATGCCCTTGCAACAATGCTGGACCCCAGGGTCATGGTCAGAATGGCATGCCAGACAGTGCTCTATAGCCACACTGGAAGGGTATACTGGTGGATAGGATCCAGCGGGCAGAGCGGGCTATGCAGCAGGACGCCCCTGGGGATGGTGAGAGTGGGAGCATCCACCCCTTCCAGCCAGCTGGGTCTATCCCTGCCCCCAGCCCTAGCAGTAGCAGCACCACCAGCAGCACCCCTATTGGCAGCAGCAACAGAAGCAGCTCGGCCTATGTGCAGGCCACTCTGGGGAGCATGGGGTCCTCCANCAGCACCCCTATTGGCAGCAGCAACAGAAGCAGCTCGGCCTATGTGCAGGCCACTCTGGGGAGCATGGGGTCCTCCACAATAGGGCAAGCGGGTGGCTGAGGGCAATGTTGTAGGTGGTGCCCAGTCAGAGCTACCAGAGGGAGTATGATGTAGGGATGGGCGAACAGAACATGGTTCGGACATTAGGAGGTTCAGTTGGAAACCCGAGTTTAGATTCGGTTGTTCGGTTCGGCTGAACTTGGCCGAACATTCAAAAATATCGCTATCGATACCGATACCGAATTACAACATTTTTTTCTGTATTTATCTCATTTGACCCTGAAATGACCTGCCACTTCACCATCTTGCCATGCAGTTTTTCAATGTGGGTGATTAGGCCCCGATGTGGTTCCCTGGCTGGCCCTTTTAAATCTTTTGCTGCAGACCTAAAGAACATAAAAAGATAGGAACATAAGAAGTGCCATACTGTGTCAGACCAATGGTCTGTCAAGCCCTGCCTGCTCCAGAAGTGGATGGATGGCCATTGGCCAATCTCTCTCTTCAGGGGAATTCCTAACAGTTCACAGGGCAATCCATTCCCTGTTGTTTCAGCCCCCGTGCCTTACCTTGCAGACGGTAAATCCATTATGCTTCTCATACCACCGCCAGACATTGGATCTCGTGAGCCCACTGTCTGACAGTGGCGACCTCCACCTCAGTGCGGTTCTGGTGCACAAGTGGTGGGGGAAGCATCATCATCACCGTCTCTGAAACAGGAACACATAAACAACACATAAATAATAGCATGCATTTATGATGATGCCTCTAGTCCTCACTCCATGGGGTGCTAGGGGGTGCTAGGGATGGCAAATGGAGAGACCCTTCATGGCACCTGCAAATCCTGCCCTTCTTGGGGTGCTAGGCATGGCAACTGGAGAGAACCTTGCTGGCATGTGCAAATCCTGTGCTTCTTTGCGTGCTAGTAGGTAGGGGTGGCAATTGGAGAGTGGAGACCCTTGCTAGGGATGGCTGGCACATGTTTGGGTGGGGGTGCTCGTGTTCATTCCTGACTGCTGTTAGAGCCCCCCCACACCCTCTCTCTCTGTGGCAGACATCTGCTGCCCCCCACTGATGTCCACTGTTTGTGCCTGACTGCCCACCACCCACGTCGCTCTAAAGGATAGTATTCTTCTTGTCCTCAAAGTAAAAATAAAGTTTACAAACCTGGCACCACCTCCTGTGCCCGGCTCTTGCTCCCCTGAGAAGCTGACCTCCACCACCAATGGTCCAGCAGCATCAGCAACCTCTTCCTCCTCCACCGGCTCTGCCACCTTGGCCCAGGTCCTTCTATTAAGCCTCACCCTCTTCATTTTTTTTCCTCCCACACAAACCAACCGACACAAACAGCCAAACAAAACACACGCACCAACACTCACCAACCAGCCAAAACAACACAGCCAAACCAACACACAGTCCAACGCAGCCAAAACACACCAAACAAAACCAAACAGCCAGGCAGCCACAACACACATGCTCTCTCTCCACACAAGCTCTGCACGCACTCAAATTTCCGGTTTCCGACACGATGACTGGATCACACAATACCTAGACTGATTTCCGAACAACCAAACCAAACTCTACTGAACCGAACTACCAAACCCAAACTCAGTTCCAAGATGAACGACCGAACCCGAACTCAGCTCCCGAACCAAACAACCGAATGACCAAACAACCGAACCGCAATCTGTTTGCATATCCCTAGCCATAAATTAAGGGACAGTGTTTAGATAAGTCACATTAGGTGTTTGAGCCTATGATCTCTCATTGTGGTTTGACAATACCCAGTCTTGTAACAGTCCAACTCTCACATAAACAATAACTTGGATCCATTTTACCCATTGCCATTAGCTCTGATTAGGCTGATGAACTGGATATTTTAAATCTGATGTTGCTCAACATTTACTTTTTGTAATAAAGGTCTAAGAAATGCATGAAATTGAGGATCTGCGCATGTGGCAGAGCAGCTAGCTGGGACCCGTCTGAGCTCCGTTCCCCCCAGCACTCAATTAAGCTGGTAAAAGTTTTTTTTAAAAAGAAAAAACCTCCGTCATTGTCAACAATGGCAGGGAAAGGTAAAAACAAACAAAAGCTGTCTCAAACCAACGCACTGGAGCGCTTTTGTAAGAAGAAAGTCAGCGCAGGCCCCAGAGGCTCAGAAAGCGGGAATAGCAGCCTGCTAATGGCGGCGGCAGAGCGCGAGACTGAAGAGGAGCAGGGCTCAACTGATACTGACCAGGAGGAGAGTGAGCTTAAATCCCTGCACAAATCCCTGCATAAAACCTTGCTGGGGATGAAACAAGAGTTAAAGTTAGAGATGAGAAAGATCAGGAGCTCGGTGGAGGAAGGGAATAAAAAAATGGAGCAGTTTGCCAGAATGGAGGTGGCTGAGGGCAGGATTTCCTCCCTTGAAGTTCAATCCAGCACTCTGCTGTAACAGCTAGGAACCCTCAAAATGGAAAATGTTTTCTTGCAAGAGAAATGTGAGGACCTGGAGAAAAGGTCCCGCAGGGGGAAACTGAGAATTAATGGGGTTAAAGAAATGACTGGGACAGAAAAGATAGAAGAGACAATATGGGAGGTACTGAAAGAAAATTTCCCAGATGATATTGACATGTATAAGGCTGAAATTGTCAGGACTCACAGAATTGGGCACCAGAGACAAAATGACAATGAGTGGCCATGTACTATCATAGTGAAATTTGCTAAATTCCAAATGAAAGGTGAAATCTTAAAGAAGGCCAGACTCAAAAAGAATCTAACATACAAGCAGCAGGTGGTAAAAATATTCCCTGACTATGCAGCAGAAACCATTAAGAAAACAATGAATTGGAACAAATACTTTGGAACTCTGCTGGAAAGGTATCTAAATCCCCAGCTAATATTCCCAGCTAAAATGATGATTGTGAGCAGAGGAAACAGAAAGATTTTTGAGAGCACAGAGGATTTGGAGGCTTTTCTGCTAACCATCCCTGCAGTTTCTAGAGCATAGGCGGCGCTCTAAAAGATCAATGAGACAGACAATAATATTGGAGGCATATGTGAGGGGGCAAAGGCATGGTGGAGGTGGATGCTCTACAAAAAGAAATTGAAGGACACTGTGCATTTATGGGTTTCTGAAGTTATTTGATTGTGAACTGGTTTTAACAAAAGTCATTATATGATAGAAGATTGCATAGGGAATTCTATGCAACATGCTGGGGGGGGAGCCAGGCGGTGGGGATACTTTGTGGTGTTTAAACTCAGATGTAAAGCTGTTCCAGCAGATCCTTGGAGGATGGGTTGTAAGGAGGGGCCTGGCCAAAGAGTAAGCAGGCAGGCAAAAACAGCGGAGAGGGAATTTGGGTGGGAAAGGGGAGGGTTAATCTTAAGAGAAGAAGGAAAGCAGGAAAGGTGCATGCAAGCTAAATGGAAGTGGGGGAATGATCGAGAAGGGGGAATCTATAAGAGAAACATCAGAAGGTTCTCAAAGATCCAATAGATTGAGCCAAATACAAGGGGCACATCCTGGAGCGGTTTCAGAAGGCTACATAAAATGTATAGATATGATGGCTGCAAGGACACAAAAATAATAATAAGGTGTAATGGGAGAACTTTAAATGATTACTCTTAGTGTAAGGGGACTAAACTCCCCACAAAAGAGGAAAAGAATTAGGAATTTAATAGAAGAGCAAGGGCAGGAGTTTTCTTTCTACAGGAGACACATTTATTGGATAGGGATGTGAAAAGGTTTACAAATGCAAGGATGAGTGAAATATATTCCTCCTGCTGCAAATCAAAGAAGGCAGGAGTCATAATTGGTATCTGCAGAGGGAAATCTTTGAGCATAGACAAAGTTATAAAAGACAGTTTGGGCAGGTTTCTATGTATAATTGGGAATCTGGAGGGTAATTGGGTTACATTGGTAAATCTTTATGCCCCTAATGAAGGGAGGCTTGAATATTTTAAAACATAACTCAAGAAAGTAGCTGACAATGCAAAAGGCTGGTTCATTATACAGGGGGATCTGAATATTACCTTGACACGGTTAGACCACTCTGGGTTGAAATAACCCAGAGCAGAGCAGAAGAAAATTGCTGAACTCATAGAGTCATATGGATGGACTGACATATGGAGGCAGGTTAATGGCAAGGAAAAAGATTATACTTTCTATTCAGCTAAATATAATAGCTACATACGAATAGACTATGTATTAACAGACAGGACTGAAGCACACAGATGTAAAAAGTGCCTCATCATTCCAACATTCTGTCAGTCCATAATACAGTGGTCACTATTTTTAGAGAGATAGGGGCAGATAGGACTAGGAAAGGTAATTGGGATCTGGATAGAAAAATCCTTTAAAATTGGGCAAATTAAACAGATAAGGGAAGATTTAGAGGAGTATTTTGAGCTTAATAAAAGGTCAGTGAAGTCCCCAGCAACCCTTTGGGAAGTGGGGAAAGCGGTCATCAGGGGGAAAATAATTGCATTACAAGCAAAAAAAGTAAAGGAAAGGAGGAATTTAGTAAAAGAAACATGCAAAACTGCAAAAATTAGAAGCCCAAAATAAAATAGCTCCTTCTCTCTTCTTAAAACAAGAGATAATAAAGAATAAAGAAATCATTAACAACACAGAATTAGAGAAAATAAAAACTCAACTTCAGAAAATTAATTGCCATTTCTATGAGACTAATAATAAGGCAGGCAGGACTTTGGCCAGGCTGGTTAAAAAACAAGCAAAGGAAATCGTATATTCCAGTAATTCAAAACATGAAAGGCAAAAGGTGAACAGACAGCACACACATACAGGATGCCTTAATGGAATTTTATAAGGGAATTTATAGTTCCCAAAATCCAGATAGGGCAAAAATCTCTTCCTTTTTAAGGAACATTCAACTGCCTAAACTGAGTGAGACCCAAGGCTGCTTTCTCAATGCAGCAATCTTAGAGAAAGAGGTGAAGGAGGCGATACTGGCTTCTAAAAATAATAAGGCAGGAGGCCCCAATGGATTCCAAAATGAATTCTATAAGGTTTTCTCAGCAACAATCATGCCTTACCTCACAGAAGTTTTTAATAATATTTTGTTTGAAAACAAAATGCCACAAGAATTCTATAAAGCAATGACTACCCTAATCCATGAACCAGGCAGACAGGCAGAACAGTGCAGTAGCTACCGACCTATTTCTTTACCCAATACAGATTTCAAATTATTCTCAAAAATACTCGCAACCAGATTGAGAGCGATAATTGGAGAGATAATTCAAACAAACCAGTCAGGATTTATAGCTGGTAGGCAAGGTAAAGATAATATTAGGAAAACCATTGACATTATTTACGAAATATAAAATCAGAAAATTCCGGCTATGGTCATATCTGCTGATGCAGAGAAGGCCTTTGATTTTGTGGAACCAAATGGTCTTTTTGTAGCATTAGAAGTAATGGGTTTTGACGGTAATTTTTTTAACTGGCTAAGAGCAATATACAAGTACCCGCAATCGAGTCTAATGATAAATGGCAACCTTTCAGAGTATTTTCAGATTCAGAGGGGTACTAGACAAGGCTGCCCATTGTCACCTCTGCTCTTTAATTTAGTTTTGGAAGTCCTTGCGTGTGCTATCAGACAAAATAGCAAAATTGAAGGGATTCAAATAGGAAATCACACAAACAAGCTGTCACTGGGTGTTTTCAGATGTTATGGGGCCCGTTGGCCCCGTACCAAAAACACCCTATCCATTCCCCGCCGGGATTATCCTGTCACGCCGTATCAGACGTGCCGGGGGGATCCCGGTGGGGAATCTGGGAGGGGGCGGGGCCGTGTGGTGCAACATGCAGCCACATGGCCCTGCCCCCTCCACGCACCCCGCCTCCCACCCTCCGGGGAGAGGGGTTGGCGGTGGGGCCAATGAGGCCGCTGCGTCGTGCCGGATTCGCCATGGCCCGGGATCCCGCCGGTGATCCCGTGCCATAGCGCCCAACCAGATGAGATGCTGGGGTTCACCCCGGCGTGGAATTGCATTCAACACATGACGGCCTCCGGCCCCGCCGCTTCGGCCGCTCGCGTGGTGAATGTAATTCCACGCCGCGGTAACATCTGGGAGGGAAACATTCGTTTCCCCCAACAGACGTTACGCGATCACAGCCACCACACGGAATTGAGCGTGGTTGACTGTGATCTCGTAACATCTGAAAACACCCACTGTACGCAGATGATTTGCTACTATATATAGCAAAAACCAGAGAAGTCGCTCCCAGAACTTCTTAGGGTTATAGACCAGTTTGGTGAGATTTCAGGTTACATGATCAATAAAGAAAAGTCTTTTGCTTTGACTTTTGGGCACCACAAAGTGCAAGAGAAGGAATTTGAAAAGATGTCACACTTTCCCATAGCGAAAGAAGGTATCAAATACCTGTGAGTTACCATCACAAAAAATGGAAAGGATCTCTATGCAGCCAACTTCACTCCTCTGATTGGTAAACTGAGGAAGGAGGTCAAACCATGGCAGAACTTATTTGTATCCTGGTTAGGAAAAATCAATCTGTATCAAATGATAATACTTCCTAAAATACTGTATAGATTTATGACATTGCCTATCCACATTCCGAACTACTTCTATAAGATGAATTATTTATTGGTAAAGGAAATAGTGTGAAATGGCAAAAAGCCGAGGATAAAAAAATTAATATTATCTCATACACAAGAGAAAGGAGGAATTAACTTTCCAGACCTAAAACTTTATCATATGATGGCATCCTTGAGTGCATTGCCAGAATGGTACAAGGAGATGCACGCCCCAGAGTGAATGGATTTGGAAAGGGAAACACTCCATGTAGTCTCCCTAAAAGATCTCATTGTAGATGAAGGTCGCATGAGTGGCATCCATAGTAGAGAGCATCCCTTTATGGGAACGCTCAAAAGATACTGGTCCAAGATGCAAGCAAAAATGGGAATTGCAGGAGGTCTCTCTCCATACACATTGGCAGACTCAGTACAGGTCAGAGACCAAAATCTGGCCCCCAATCTAGGGAAAAAATTAAAAGAAAAGGGTATCTTAAGAATGCAGCAGCTATATTCAGGAGGGAGGTTTTTGATTCACCAAAGGATGGAGGAAATACTCCAAGAAAAAATAGAACCCTTTCAGTACTTGCAGTTGTGGCACGTGGCGACGTGCCTGAAAAACAGAGAGAGCTTTGGCAGAGAACCATTCAAATTAGAAAAAATACTATTCATGCAAAACAAGACCGCTGGCAGGATAGGGAGTATATACAAAGAGCTTAAGAGTGTATTGTACAAAGACTCAGCAGCATATATAGATAAATGGAGCAAGGATCTAAAAATTGAATTAGGAGAAAAAGATAGGAAAAAGATCTGGCAACACATGAACTCGTGCTCATATTTATTAGAGGTAAAGGAATTTCAGATTAAGTTAATTACAAGATTTTATTTTACTCCGTCAAAGCTAAATTATGGTGCCTCTGGGGAGAGAAGCATGTGCTGGAAAGGTTGTGGAGAAAGGGGGGATTATCACCACTGCTGGTGGGGCTGCAGTAAGGTGAAAACCTTTGGGGGAAGGTATGGAAAATATTCAATAAGGCAACAGGGGAATTAGTTCCCTTTAAGCCAGAAATGGCACTGGTGGACCTTTATCCGGAGACAAAAAGTATGCTGGCATACCAAAAGTCTTGCAAGATGATGTTCTTGGCAGCTCTTAATATTATTGCCAGACACTGGAAAGGTACAGAAGAGCTTTCAATCACAGAATGGACTAACAGACTCTGGCATATGTTCAGGATGGAAAAGTTACACTACTCCCTGAAAGGCGAAGTTCGAAGCTTTAAAAAAGTCTGGAAGCCAATCATCAAGGCGCTAGAAGGAAAGGAGTTGAAAGATGAAGAGTACAAGAACCTTTTTGATCTCTGACATATCTAAAGATCTTGATATCCCTAGTAATTGAAGACAGTTGTACTTTTTGGTGTTACAAGAACGGGGGTTGTTCCCGGTTTGTGAGATGTATAATTGCATTATGGAAATTTGCAATTATAAAATAAAAAACTAATATATATAAAAAAGAAATGCATGAAATTTAAGCAGAAAAGGGAACATTGTGATGCTTTAGTCTAAGCTGTGATGTTATCATAGCATAGGCTGTAGAATTCCATCCAAGGGGTGGAACATGGGATAGCTGATGGGAATCTGTTCTTTTGCTCCTGGTTGCTGTCACATAACTAGTGGCAGTGTTGTATGCCAAATGTCAGTATACACAGATGTCTTTTGAGTCCAGCCCCACTTTAGACACAATTTGACTTAAAATACTCTGGTGCTCATAAGCAACAGATTTCTGAACATTCATATTTTCTGTACTTCTCTCGTTGCTCCTCTAAATGGACCTTAAACACCTGTTGGAGTCTACTCCTATTGCAGCCTACTGAAGTCTGATAATCATAACAGGTAGACTGTTGTGGAAAAAGATCCCAACAAGAGCTGCAGCAGGTAGCACATTTGCTACCCTGGGTAAAACCCGCATTTTGGGGCACCCCAAGTGGGCAACTGACAGAGTACCCAGTCCCCTAGGGGTGTGCATGTCGTTTTTGTTATTACAATAACGATAACGAAAATTGTCATTTTCATTTTCATTATTGCAATAACAAAAATGACAACCAAGAATAATGATAATGATAATGAAAATGACATCCAAGAATAACAATACCAATAACAACAACAATAATGAAAACAAAATGTTGTTATCATTGTCGTTATTATTAGTGCTGTGGCAGTAAGGTTTTGGAGGGGAAATGTGGAGAGGGGAGGAGGGATCAGACATCTCAGAGCCCTAAACAGGGTTGAACTCTTGAACTGTGACTGTGTTTGGAGGGGCGAGCAGCTCAGCAGTATCTGATGGTAGGGATGGGCGAACGTGATTTGGAAGTTTGGAGTTCGGACCGAACTCGGTCTGTTCGTCGACTGAACCGAACTTCCAAACCAAACTCAAATTTCAAACCGAACCAAACCGAACCGAATTTCCGAACTCTGTTCTGTTTGCCCATCCCTAGTGGCAACACACATCAAAAAACCTGGTTTTAAATGGACGAACTTGGTTCGGACGTTCAGAATTCGACCGAACTTGGTCTATTCGGTTGACCAAACTGAACTTCCGAACCGAACTCGAATTTCAAACCGAACCGAATTTCCGAACTCGAATTTCAAACCGAAGTGAACTGAAATGAATTTCTGAACTCCGTTCTGTTCGCCCATCCCTATTTGATGGATGTATCACTGGCCAATGAGCAGCACAAGCAGGTCCCAGTAGTCTCATGGCACTCTGTGATTGCTCAATGCCTGCTGCCTCCCACAACCACTCAGGGGAGCTCTGGGAGAGGNTATTTGATGGATGTATCACTGGCCAATGAGCAGCACAAGCAGGTCCCAGTAGTCTCATGGCACTCTGTGATTGCTCAATGCCTGCTGCCTCCCACAACCAATCAGGGGGACTCAGGGGGGAAGGTGAGGGGGACTGCAACCCTTTATAATGGGAAGGCCAGGCCTTTTCTCTCTGTTCTGTGAGAGCTCTGCTTGTCAGGTTATGTTTACAGAACTGTGGTGCTTGCACACAAAAAATCCTCCCTAGCCCTCATTGCATTACCAATACCTTTCCTTGCTCATGCCCTACATTTTACCTTCTCCCTTTCCCTGCCCTTCTTCCTTTCCCTGGCCATTATATATTAGGTAATATAGATTAGCTATAGATATATATTATAGACATATAGATTAGATTAGAATAGTTATATAGATATTGATTAGATAATAGATAGTTTTCTTTTTTCCTTCCCCTGTCTCCCTTAGATTTAGACAGATATTAGTTGTGCACGGGAATCGATAATGATACCGACACCAAAAATAAAATCTTCATTTGAAATGTTACCGATACTGATAACAATACCAATAACAATAATGATAATGAAAATAACATTGTCGTTAATAACGATAATGAAAATGACATTTTTGAATAACGAAAATTAAAACGACATGGGGGCCTGCTGCACACCTCTACAGTCCCCTATTGGGTACCTGGTGCCCGAAATTGAAGGTATTACTGGAGCATCCCGGGATGTCATGGGGTGCCCCAGGATGCTGATTCCAGTGCCCCAGGCTGACTCACCTCACTGCTGGGCTGTTGCTCCTCCAGTCCTGGTGGCTTCTTCCTTCTCCTTCCCAACCAACACACTGCTCAGCTAATCCAGGGACTTCCTGCTCTGCTTTTTCTAAGTGGGGGAGAGGGAGGAGGCCTCTTCCCACTTGCATGCATTTTGTAACTCACCCTGAGATGCTCTGTGAGCAGGAGAGGGCAGGGTAGAAAAATAGTAAAATAAATAATAAATAAATAAATGTCCCCCCCCCCCCATTGGGTTCCCTGTTCCAAGGGGGACCCATCTCAGAGGTGCATATGGGTTCTGCTTCCCCACACATCAATCACTGGTTCAGTGAAATGGCCAGCCTTGCTGCCATGGAGGATCTGGCATACAGATGTCAAGGGATCCCAGACAAATTTGAGAAAATATGGTCAAACCTCCTAGAGTTAGTGTATTAACAATGTCAGCAACACATTTGCCCTCCTCCACTCCTACTCACTCTCTTTGGTCTCCCCCATTGCAGTTTCAGCAGTGCTCGGTGAGTAGCTGAGAGTGGGTGTTCTACGGCTCATGAGAGCATGCATCCAGCTGCTTCCCACCTTCAGATGATCGATTGGATCCATGGCCCATGATTGGCCATATGAGGTAGCATCTCATCTGTAATCACCTATTGATATATACTGTAACCATTGGCAGGACAAGTCAGTCAATGAGAGCTTTGCCACTGACTTTAACAGGAGAGGATTGTAGCCCAAGAATAAAGACAAAGGGAACAGCCTGGATTAAATTAGCATAATATGTGGTATGTGAGCTACATATGCTAAGTAGTGCTGCAATTCAGACTTAGAATTTATTTGGAATGTACTGAGGATCACGACACTCTGTTCAGAACCTCCGAGTTCTGAGGCTCCAAGGAATAGGTCTGGTACTTGGTGCGTTCGGTTCCTCTCAATTGAATGTTTCTCTGTGCCTTCTCTGGGCTGAGAAACTAAACATACTGCCTTATTTGGTAGGCATGGAGGTAATGGGAGGTGACAGGTGAGGGGCAGAAAAGCACAGAACAGTTTTTTTGATTGACTGCCGGGGCAAACTAAAACTGGGCATTTGGGCATTAGTCACGCATTGGTGAGACTGGTGAACTCATCTTGGCTATGTGCAACACTGCTCTTCTATGTAAGTATGACTCCTCATTTCCATGTGTAAAAGTTCAAAGTGGGTGGAGGGGGGCTGACCATAGCAGCAGTGCACCTTGTTTTTTATTGTTTAAAGTTGGTGCTTGGACATCCTGGACCATGCGGCCGACCTCACATGTGTCATGGAGACCTGGTTGGACACCGAGTCTTCGATTTTATTGGCCGAGTACCCCGTGAAACATCAACCATGGCTAGAGGGATTGTGGGCAGTGTGGCTATTGTTTTTAGGGAATCATGGTCTGTGATGATGTATCCAGTGCAATCAATGCTGGGTATTGTGGGTCTCCATCTTGTGATCAATGTGGCAGGAGACAAATTAGGGTTGCTGCTGGTATACCATGCACCTGCCTGTATGGCAGCATTCCTACATGCTCTGACAGAGTTGGTGTCAGAGGTGGTATTGTGGTCCCCAAAGACATTGGTCTTGGAGGACTTCAATATTCATGCCGACACCAATCTTAGTGGGGCAGAGTGTGATTTCATGGCCACCATGGCAACCAGTTATTTTATTTATTTATTTTATAAATTTCTACCCCACCCCTCCTGCAACGCAGCTTGGGGAGGCTTCCATCATTAAAACCATAAAATACAATAAAATCAATCCAAAACAATCAAAAAATACTTAAAATATTAAATATTAAATATTAAATATAAATATAACTATAAACAGGGCTAGGCCAAAACCACAACACAGATGGGTAGGGGACTAAACACCTCCCTCCCCACCCTCCCTCCCAAAGGCCTGGGCAAACTGCAAGGTCTTACAGTTCCACCGAAATGTTAAAAGGCTTGGGGCCAGGCGAGCTTCCTCCGGAAGGAAGTTCCACAGCCGCGGTCCCACCACAGAGAATGCCCTCTCCATCGCGGCCCCCCGTTTAACATGAGGGACCTCCAGGAGGGCACCCCCGGCAGACCGCAGGAGCCGCTCTGGGGCGCAAAGGGCGAGGCGGTCCCTAAGGTATGAGGGGCC
>QEPC01005936.1:254857-302334 GCA_003113815.1 Sphenodon punctatus
GGCAGCAAGGCAGGTAAGTTGGTGCTCCCTGCAGGCTTCTGCGGCTCAGCCGCTGTCCCTGGGGCTTTATTCCCCCTGCTACTTCCGGGTGGGGCGGGAGGGGACAGGTCAGCCCACGTGGCTGGCCTCTACATTCCCCCCCTAACCCCCAGCCTTACTGTTTGTTGTTTCTCCCGCAGGTTCCAGCGGGGAGCGAGCAGCGGCGGCGATGTCAGCGTCAACCATGGGCCTGTCTCAAATAATTACTGGCCTGAAACATGATGGGGTACATGTGTTGGATCTGATTTTTTGCACCGGCCTTAAGGCAGGGGATTAATTGATGTGGGAGGTGTTAGCTGATCCCTTGTCATGGACGGATCATTACTTCCTGCAGACTTGTCTCCCAGAACACATCGGACCCCTGAGAGGTGTGGAACCAGTTAGGTTGATTCACCCTCGGAGATTGATGAAACCTGAGACGTCCCAGAATGCCCTTGGGGAATTACCCTCTGAACTTGATGACCATTCACTCGATGACCACATTACCGTTTGGATCACCTTGTTGTTTGAGGGCATTGACCATATGTCTGCCAGGCATCCGCTTCCCCAGCATCGGCACCATAGGCTTTCTTGGTTTACTGAGGATCTGTGGTGGCTGAAGCAGGAGTGTCAGTTGAAGCAATGGTGGCAAAGATCTTGCAACGATCTTCAAAAAAGGAATTTGTTGCTACCCTTATAGCATCTATGAAGTCTCGTCCAGTTGAGCTTTTCTGGGTGGTAAGGGGGATGGTCAGTCCAGCCTCCCTCCGCCTGGAACCTGAACCATTGGATGCCCGATGTGACTTGTTTGTTGATTATTTCACAGATAAAATCACCCGGATTTACAGCAACTTCGATGCCATGCTTTATACAATGGGAGAACCAGAGACTGTGGAAGGCCACCGTGTCTGGTTTCATGGGATCAGTTTCAGTGGGTGTCGCCCTCTGATGCGGAGGAAGCTCTTGGGGCTGTCAGAGCCAACTTTTGTGAACTGGATCTGTTCCCATCCTGGCTGGTTAAGGCCAGCAGGGAGACATTAGGGCTGTTGCTGGTGTGGGTGATAAATGCCTCCCTTTGGGAGGGCAGTGTCGAGCTGCCTCAAGGAGGCATCTGTTCAAGAAATCATCGCTTCACATTGACACCCTCTCCAGTTATCGACCTGTCTCTAATCTTTCCTTTTTAGGGAAGATTATTGAACGAGTTGTGGCTCGGCAGGTGCAGGAGCATCTGACTGCCACCAGTTTCCTGCATCCCTCGCAGTCCAGCTTCCATCTGGGTTTTGGTACTGAGACTGCACTTGTGGCTTTGGACAACAACCTCCACCAAGAATTGGATCACGGTCAATCAACTCTGCTGATTCTATTAGATCTGTCAGCTGCTTGGTGACTTGCCTGCGGGACTAGGCCAGGGTGGACAGAGTTGTCCTTGACTGTTTCCACTCATTTCTGGCCAGAAGAACTCAGCGGGTGGTGCTTGGATATTGTTCTTCATCTCCTCGGGACCTCTCATGTGACCGAACCACAAGGTTCTATTTTGTCCCCTCCCCTGTTCAATGTGTACATGGAGCTGCTGGATGAAGTCGTAAGGTTTGATGTTCGGTGTCATCAATATGCTGATGACACCCAGCTCTACCTCTCGTTTTTATCTGACCCAGACCCCGCAGTCTCGGTGCTTACCTGATGCTTGGCAGCTGTGGGTTACTGGATGAGGACTTGCTGACTGGAACTGAATCCTGACAAGTCGGAGTTGATGCTAGTGGGTAAGGCAATGGGTGTGATGTCCCCTGTTATTCATGTTATTCATCCCCCATTTGTTTTCCAGGTTTGCAGTCTGGGAGTGCTCCTTGATACCCGGCTCCACCTGGATGTTCAAGTGGATGCTGTGGTGAGGAGCACATTCCGCTAACTAAATCTGGTGCGGCAGCTTTGGGCATATATCTCAAACTCCCCAGCTACTATCATCCATGCTTTCATTGGACTATTGTAATTAGGGATGGGTGAACGCGGTTCGGAAGTTCGGAGTTCGGACCGAACTCGAATAGTTCGGTCGACTGAACCGAACGTTCGAACCGAACTCAAATTCAGAAGTTTGGAGTTTGAACTGAACTTGAACAGTTCAGTCAACCGAACCGAACGTTCGAACCGAACTCGAACTCGAACGTTTGGTTCGGATGTGTTCGGTGAGTTCAGAATTGAATTTCCATTGGTTTAAATGGAAAACACATTATCGGCTGTATATTTTTTGTTTTTTAAGCTATGTGGCTTAAATTTGGAGTGACTCTACCTCCAAAAGAACTCATTATATGCACCAAATTTCAAAACAATTGGATAAAGGAATCCGATTTTAGAAGCAGTTGAATTATTGTATTTTGCATTATTCTACATATACATTCTTAGCTATAACTTCTTTACCTAACATTTAATGTAGGTGAAACTTGTTCAGTTTATACCCCTTCCCATAGTAACTATATTTGCCAAATGTCAGAAGGATTGGACAAAAGGTCTTGGTGGTATAAGCAATTAACAAATAAATGTATGTCTGACTATAACATCTTTGTAGTCCAACCAGTGTACATGAAATTTGGCAGAACTATATATTTCACTTACCTGATTATCTCTTCCAAATATCATAAAGATATTATAAAGGGTATCAATTTTATATGCCTGTACAACAAATGTAGAGAAGGGGCCTATGCCTGGGATTCTCTTATGTCACTGTGGTATAAGATCGGTTTGTGATGAAAATTGGCCAACAGAAGTGGTTCCCTTTATCAAAATCTCCTGTACATTTGCTGAAATAGCAGGAACGGTATTTGATACATTCCTGTCAAATATCCTGTAAACAGAATGGAATATCAAAATGTAACAGCTGGAAATGTATTTTCAGGTTAATGTCTTATACCCTTGGGACCCTTTATCCACTCTTTCCTAAAATTGGCAGAAATATTAAGCATATAGAGGGATGTAATATGCACAAGTTTCATGAACATTGGATGCAAGATAAAGAAGTTGTAGTCATGAATGTGTATGGAGCTTTTCTTAAAATCACAACATTCAATTGCTTCTGAAATCAGTTTCCTTTATCTAATCGTTCCGAATTTTGGTACACCTGGTGAGCTTTATTGAGGGTACAATCTACCTAAATTTCATCAAAAATAAATTAGAAATAAAAATGTTATAGTCATAAATATGTTTTTTAGTTTTTTCCTTTTATTTCAAAAACTAAATGTCATTTTCAGTTCTCGATTGCACCTGACTAAAGAACGAACCGATCCCGATCGAAACTAATACCTAATCCGAACTCAACGTTCTATACAAACCACCGAACGGCCGAAAATTCGAACTGTTGAACCGAACCAAACGGGCAAACCGAACGGACAAAACGAACTCAGCTGAACCGAATGGCCGAACTCGAACCACGATCTGTTTGCCCATCCCTAATTGTAATGTGCTCTATGTGGGGCTACCCATGATGATGGTGCAAAAGCTGAAGCTGGTGCAGAATGCAGCAGGCCATCTCTTTACGGGGACGGGTCACCATGGGTTCATTACACCAGGGCTCTATTCATTGCACTGGATGCCTATAGTTTTCCTGGACCAATTCAAAGTGTTGATTTTGACCTATGAAGCCCTAAATGACTTGGGCCCTGCCTATCTGAGGGACTGCCTCATTCCCCGGGCCCTGGAGCGGCCCCTGCAGTCGACTGGGGGCATCTTCTTGGAGGTCCCCCGGGTATCCCATGGGATTACTCTGAAGAGGGCATTCTCAGTGGCCACACTTAGGCTGTGGAATTCCCTCCTGGTGGAGACTGGTTAGCTCCAGACCTCCCTACCTTTTGACGAAGGTGCAAGGCCTGGCTGTTCTGCAAGGCATTTAGTGAACGAGATGGGTGATGGATGGGTGGGATGGGCTAGGGTGGTGGGGGCTGGTTATTCCCCACAGTTTTAGTATGAATTTTAACATAGTGTTTGAATCTATTTTTAGTGGTGTATTTTTGTATTCTGCTTTTTTCTTCTTAGCTGCCTCGAGCTGCTGGGAGCAGAAGAGGTGGGATATAAATATTTTAATAAAGAAAGAAAGAAATGCTGTGTTTTGGGGGGGGGTTGTGGATCTGCCTGCTGGAAGGGCAAGCAAGGGACCATGTGCTCTGGGGCACCAGTACCACCCATCAGAGCTTGCAAGGGGACATTGGGAAGGGTGGGCAAACTTGCTGGTTATGACATGGTGTGTTTTGGGGGTGCTTGTGGATCTGTCTGCTGGCAGGGCAAGGGAGAGACCATGTGCTCTCTAGGGCAGCAGCAAAACCCAGCCACCAAAGAGCTTGCATAAGGGTATGGGTGTGCAAACCTGCTGGTTATGATGATATTGCACCACAAAGAGAAAAAAATTGGAGCTCCTTTTATGCTATAGGAAGGCGTAGATGCTCTGTTCCACTCTGTGATTGGACCAGGATGGTAAACAACAAATCCTGCATGTGGTGCCACATGTGTCAGCTGGGGAGTTGAATCCTGTGATTCCAAGTTCTGAAGTTCTGAGATTTTTTGAGTTCTATGATTCCGAGTTCTGATTTCTGAGTCCTCGGTAACTGTTCCAAGTGGGGGCTGGAAACTCCGTCTTGATACTCGGAACCTCGGAAACATTTGTGAGGTTCCTTAAAAATATTCAGTGCATCCCTAATGCAAAACAATATAATAAACAGGTAAAAAAAAAAAATCAATGGACAAGTAGGGAACTTCCTCCCCAGCAGCAACTTGCTTCGTCATATACACTTTCCAAATGAGATTATTTGGGTTTCGGGTATACCACTCCCCACTGCCTGAAAAGCTACTCCTAATTATGCATATTTTTTCTTCCTGTGTTAGAAGATATGGATGACAGAACAGATAATCCTTTTATCACTACAGGGTACAATCACTACAGATCCCATTTTAGGGAGTGTACAGAGCAGAAACAAATATTTACTGTAAATATTACATGTGTAGAATACACTCAATTTGATTTGGGTCCAGCAAAGCAGGTACAAAACAGCATTCGTGTCTGCTGCATTTGGATGTTCACATCAGAATTTTTTGTGGGGTTATTTTTCTGTATTTTTCAGTCATTTGGTTTAAAACTGCCTGACCAAAACTTCCCTTCCCTGGAAAACATGACCTACTATGGAATATGCAAATATTTGTTCTGATGTGAATACTCATTTGGATGTCCAGAGCATTACCTGAAAATTCAAATAGTATTGAATTAATTGCTAGTTCTGTGCAGCTCATACCCTTCATTTAATGCCATAATTTAAACTTAGGCCATTTTCACACGGCACTGCTGGGTGTGCGCTAGCAGTGGGTGGAAGTGGGTGTGCTCTCTGTCCCATGGGCACACACCCATCTCTTCACCCACATCCACCCATCTCCCATGAAGCTTCCTCTGTTTTGTCAAATGGCTCCATGGGAAGGTGATGAATGGTGATGAGTGGAGGTAGGTATGTGCCGGGAGTATGCATGCACCACTGTGGCATGCGCACGGACGTCCCCACCACCACACACCCACATGCACACTCAGAGGGGGGAGGGGGTGTCCATGTAAAAAAGACCTTAAAGTAGTGGACATTTATCTTGTAGAACAATTTTACCTATAAGTGTCTATCTTTCTATTTTTAAGGACCTGCTTTCATTGACTCTTGACCTAAATCCATGCACTAACTTTGTGGGGGAAGAAATGGTTGACTGGGGGAGTGCCAGTCTCCTATGTCTAATTTTTCTTTGAGAAGGAATTTGTAAACTCTACAACCTCTCTTTTTCCTCTGGGAATACCTATGAGAGATCCACATTAGCTCTCTTTAAAAATGCCCCATAGAAGGCTGCTATGCTTTTTGGAGTCCAGATGGATTACAAACTGCTTTGTAAATTATTTAACCTACTCAGGAATGTTCAGTATTAATGCAAATAAATGCTATGAACTTGGCAAATAGCCCCCACCCCCAATGTTAGTGTCCATATTTCTAAACACAAAGAGCAGTTACTCCAAGACTCATTGCCAAAAAGGACTGAGAGTCAAGTTTCCACTACTATGGGTGATTTCAGATGTGACAGGGCGCCTATTGGCCCCATAACGGAATCAACGGACGTGCCGGCTGATTCCGACAGGCAATCTGGGGGGGGGGGGCTTTCTATTGGTGAGAGTGCACAAGTTTTTGGACCACACAGGCCCCTTCGTCAGGCATGTGACAAGTCAGGACTATATAGATAGAGCAAATGCAGAACAGATAGGGCTGGGACATAGAGATAATAAGATGTACATAAGACGTAGGGATGTGCACGTTTGAGAGGGGGAGGGTAAGTTTGGTCTTTTTTGTGTCTCTAGTTTTTGTGTTTTGGGTTTTTTTTGTCTTTTTCTTTTTCACACTACAGATAACATACGTTCCGTATGCACGTTATGCATTAAATGATAAATAAAACATAAAGAATGATATATAACCTATAAATAAGTGGGTTTTCTTTTTTTTTTTTTAATTTTATTTTATTTTATATAACATTGTAAACAAATTCAAACATTCAACTGTGGCTATAACATTGTAAACATTAAACTGTGGTTACAAAACGTTTTTCCTTGGTAGTGTTTCTTTGGGTTCAGGTGGGCCTTTTTATTTATACATAATAATCAAATAAATATGTTCTTTGATCTTCAGGTAGATCTGATTTTGTCATTACGCAAACACAGGGGAACCATTTTGCAGCAAAAGATTCTTTTTTGTCCATTAAATTCGCTGCTATTTTTTCCATAGTCAGGTGGTACCACAATCTATTCATCCATTCCCCAGTCGACAATTCTTTAGTGTCTTTCCAATGTAGGGCGATGACCTTCTTTGCAGCCTGGAGAAACACCGAGCAAGATTCCTGTTGTTTTTGTAATATCTCAACTGCTGGAAATAAACCCAACAGAGCTACCTCCGGTTTAAACGATATGATCAATTTCGTCATCTCTTCCATTTTTTCCCATACCCCTCTTCATAGGGGTTGTACCCGGTCACAAATTCCAAACAAGACAAAACAACATGAGTGGATTTAAATGGCTACAATCTTTATTCAAATTTTTAATTAGGCTATGTGGGGTAAATCACCTATTGCGATTCGGGTGCAGTGCTACAAGCTAAATGTGTTAAACATAACCTCAGGGGGGTGGTCTCAATATACCCTCAATTACCATCCTCCAACCTTAACCAAGATAACTGGTTGCCATGGTCAAAGGGGACAAAGTTGTTCCAGACCTGAGTAAGGAGGAAGTTGTCTGCAGGCTAGGGACCATACCTGTCCCTACCACCTTTGCTGGTCACCCCTCGCAGGGTGGCTACCCCACTGCTTGTCATACTTTTGTGGTAGGTGTCGCTCCCCATCTCTTAGGGAGATAACTCCTAATTCGATTTCTATCCTAAATAAGACAACAGTACTGGACCCCTGCCAAGAGTGCGACAAAGACCCTTTTCAAACAGGCACTCTAACACTGATAAAATGGGTGTTACATTTTATTATACATGCTGCAGGGCACCCAGAGAGCATCCCTGCAACATGTATAATAAAATTTAACACTCATTTTATCATTGTTAAAGTGTCTGTGTGAAAAGACCCAAAGTAATAACCTCAAGTAACACCCCCCTCCCTATGATATGGGGACAAGGTCAAATGAAATCAAATTACCCTACCTTCCTGGACCCGCTAGTCGACTAGGGGTATTTTCAGACAATACGTTGGCCGTTGGCCCCGTACCGGCACCAACGGCTTCGTTCCCCGCCGGGGTCACCCCGTAACGGCACAACAGATGTGCCGGGGGGATCCCGGCGGGGAAAGTGGGAGGGGCCGCGCGGCCCCGCCCCCTCCACGCACCCCGCTGCCCGCCCTCCGAGGAGACGGGCGGGCGGCGGGGCCAATGCGACCGCCGCGTCTGGCCGCTCGTGCCACGGCCAGACGTTACTTTTCCTTGGCCACGGCCCGGGGTCCGTCTGACCACGCTTCCCGGGACCTTCCCCCGGCTAGCCCGGGAAGCGTGGTTCAAACGAACCCCATGTGGGTATTGACCGTGGCCAACATCTGGCGCGCCGTGAACAGACGTACGGGACACGGTGACCACAGGTGGGTATTCACCGTGGTTCACCGTGTTTGCGTAACGTCTGAAATCACCCTAGGATGGCCCATGGTGTTTAGGGAGGGTGAGTGGTTGTTGCTTTCTCAATCTCCTGTCCTGGAATGAGACAGGAGCAGGCTCTACTTAGGAGCTCCACCCCCTTGCTTGGGCACTGTGCTCCAATCAAACAGTGCTGTTTTCACACCTGCTAGCCAGGGTTGCCTGGAAACCCTCGCCAGTTCCATCTTTACAGATAAGCTGTGGCTTTTTTTGCACCCACAACAGCAGCTGCAAAAGAGGGAATAAAATGCCCACAAGTCTTGCCCATTTTGAAATTAGGAGAGCATGACAAGATGCCCAGTCATTGTCAGAGTGGCAAGTGAAGCAACATAAATAAAGAACTTTTCTTTGAAAAATCAGCAGTTTCCTATGAATGAGAATGCGGAATTTGCACTTTCTGTGCTGTGTAATCAAGTGTCTGCATGGAATGCCTACCCACATCTCCTGCTGTCTATCCCACCACTGTCCTGTTGCAGTTTGTGTTGGTGGTTGTATATTTTATTAGCCCAGCTACCATGTAGTAGTCAGCTAGAGCTGAAATGAGATCTCACAAAGGCGAGAAATCTCATTGCATCCAGGTTCTCAGTTCGTCTCCGTCGAATTGAGAACCAGGACTGTTTTGCCGAATTCTCAGTGACAAAATAATTTTTTTTTTAAAAAAAAAATCATGTGCATGCGTAAAATGCCCCCCAACTGTTTTGTGCATGCACAATAGGCGGCCTCCCTTAACCGAAATGGTGGCAATAGCATCACTGCCCTTTCAGTTAAAGCCAGTGGCCATTTTGCTCAGGTGGAAAACAGTGCAGTGGCCATTTTGCGTAAGTGCAATCCTCTGCCCTTAACCAAATTGCTGCCATTTTGGTTAAAAGCAACAGCCATTTTGTACTTGGAAAAAAGCAATCTGGATCGTAGAGAGTAATTCTGTTACAGTGCTATATGCTCTTGCATGTTATGCATGTGCAGCTGCCAAATGACGGCAGGGACCTAGTATATGATCTAATAAGTAGGAGGTCAAGATGCCTGAATGTTATCTGACTATATGCGTGGAGATAAGATTATATTTATGTTATTGTGTAACTCGATTCCTTGTGAATCTAAATGTTTCTTTCCATATGTATGAAATTGTTCTGAGTTTTTATTATGACTATTTGGCTATTGACATTAATAAACATTCATTCATTCATTCATTCATTCATTTTGCGCTTGAGCAAAATAGCCATTTTGGTGAAAGGCAATGGCCATTTGTACATGCACAATGATTTTTTTAAACAAATATTTTATTTTCTCACCCGAGAACACATTCCAGGACCGAGATCTTGCAAGTCCCAGTTCTTGAAATCGTGAGTTTTCTCACAAGAATGTTTTCCCCTCTCTCGGCACTACTCACAGCACAGTTTACATAAAAAAAGATAAAACAAATCAAGCTGTTTTGCATTGACTCATCAAGATGTCCAGTGGGCTAAACTATTTACACTGCAGTATTCAGCGTTGTGTGGTGGCCAGAATTAAAGCTGCTACAGGAGTAGCAGGAGAGCACTCCCGCATCTGCTCACTTCCAGCCCAACTTGGATCCACTTCAGATGGACACAAAGGCCACAGTCCACCCATGTAGCACCCCTCCACACACACCAAGTGATTGCACCCCTCCACACACACCAAGCTCAAGGTTGAAGCTTGCAACTCTATGGTGTTGCCCGGGGCAATGGCCAGCTGGAAACAGGGTGCAGTATGGGTCTGCACATAAGACAGGCAGCTGCTCGGCTTCAGGCTGGTGCCCCGGGTTTGGCTAGCCAATTCCACCCATGGCCTCCAGGATGTTCCGGAGCACTGCCAGCGGAGCTGCCACAGTTCCACCTCCACATCTGGCATGGGCACCTTTATATGGACGAGTCAGGAGCCTCTTGGCAGTGAGGCGGGCTGGCATGGCCAGCACTGGGGAAACCTGTCTATCTGAAAACACCCTATGTGCTCCCTTCCTTGTCCATTCTAGATTGTAAGCTCCTAGGAACAGGGGCCTGACTTGACTGTGCAGTGCCAAGCACATTGTTGAAATAATAATAATAATAATAATAATAATAATAATAAATTTCCGGGCTGATCTAAGCTTTGCATGTGCACTGCACACATGCACCATGTGCCCAGTGCGGTATGTTCATGCACAATGGTTTGGGCCCCTAGATTACCTTTTCAGATTTTTCCTGCCTCAAATTCTCTAATTATGTTATTCTAAGTGCTTTATTTTTATTATCTTATTATCGTAAATAGTACACATTTTGACTGTGATCTACAAACCACTTATTCTACTTCAATGGAACTACTCTGGAGTAAGTGGTCCATGGATCACAGCCTTTATCATCAAAACTTTATTATAGTTTTATCTGATAACTTTTTCATCAAAACTTTGTTTATTAGTTGTAATTATTAGTAATTATAATACTGTTTGGATCTGAATTAGATTCACGTAAAGTTCAGGCTCTCCCCTAATATTGTTAGCCTTCCTTTCAAAAAGCATTTGTCTAACTCTGGATTTAGTTAGCTTTTTCTTTGGTTCTGTAAACATATCCACAATCCTATGGAGACACACTCAGCTCCAGTGGTGCTGAAAACAAATGGCCTACAAAGATGTTAAAAGATTGTATTTTGAACATAGCAAGGAGGTATTTCTTAAATTAAGGGATTGTTTTCAATCCCAGGAGATTTTATTTTAGAAACTGGTACAAGAAGGGGAAGAAATTGTTAATTGAATTTTCTCATTTACACCTTCCATCTGTTTTCATTCCAGCTGCATCTGCTTAGATACTTGAGAAGCTGGTCAGGCTAGTGCTTAATGGATCTTGGGTGATTACCATAGTAATTTAATAAAATTGCTACAAGTAGGAGGTAAAATTGGAATGATAGCCCCCCCCCTTACACTAAAATACAGATTTTAAAAGCAACACTACTTTTCTTTAGTGCACAATTCATCAAAATAAGATTAAAATGATTATAAAACCCCCAAAATGGACATCCTGTTTTGTAAGGAATTTGTTCTCTGTTTATAAAAACCTAGCTATTTCACAAACTTTTTAAAAGTCTTTTTTGGTATTCGTTTGTAAAAATTGTCTTTTTTATATTACTTTTTCAGAAAGGTTATCTTTAACAGTGCTTTTCTCCATTTTATTTTATGTTTTCAATATGAAGCTGGCTTATGTAATCTGTTACAGGCAGAAGTACCAAGCTGTGGTTATTTTCCTAGGAATATAAACCCATCGACCAGAATTTTCAACAATGACAAGTGATTTCTTTGGGGGTATCTCCATTTTGCAGTGTCTATCATGTGACACTTGTACACAAAATACCAGCATTCATTGTTTGAAATACACACCATTTAAATTGCCTCAAACTATACATGCAAAGGCACAGGTGACTTTTTAAAATTTGTACTTTATATCTCCAGCATAATAATACCTTCATCTTGATATCAGGGCATTAGGTTCTGCTGCAGCATTCAAGTCATTTACTTTTTACTTTCCAGCGGTGTTGTAAAACCTGGCTGTTCACACAGGCCTTTGGGGGTAGGTGGGTGGGTTAGGGTCATGGTTTTTCACCCCCATTGTGTTTTACTGTTTTAACTTCCGTGCCTTGTTTTAAATATTGCTGATAGTTTTAAATTGTTTTTATAATGTTTTATGTATTTGGAAATTGTTGGAAGCCGCCCCAAGCTGGTTACAGGAGGGTGCTGGGTATAAATCACAAAAATAAATAAATAAATAAATAAATAAATTAAAATTTCTTTACTTAAATTTATTATCCCACCCGATCCCGAGGACTCAAGACAGCATACAAAACCATAAATAGACAAAAATAAAACAAGTTAAAATTCACTGTACCAAACCTCCCCAAAACCTATCCCCACCTGCCAAATGTCTGTCCAAATAAAAATATCTTGAGTTTTATGGAAGTCAATGAGAACACCTCTCTGCATGTCCTTGCTGTATAAATTTGATCGATAGATAGTATATAGAAACAAGCACTTCCTGTTTACCTCGGAGACCATGCTGGGACATGAGGGAGGAGGCGGTCTTTTGAGCAGTTATATAAATAAATTATAAGTAAGTTATGTAATTTAAAACCAAAATGATCTGTCTAGCAGACTTTAAAATATCAGTTCAGTAAATTTGGGATCATCTAGTACTTTGCAATCCATAAGAACCATCACAGCCAAAGTTTGGCCTTTTGTAGTCTGGGGGAATAGTGTGGCAGTTGTAGCTTGTTTCTGTATTCGATGAAGGCAAGTCACTTGCTCCACCAGAAAAATTGTTGTGCACCTGAGCTGCTGAATTTCTACACCAGAAGCCCTGGAGCCTTTGCTTTGGACTTGTTAGCATGAAGAGCATTGAGCTTGCTTACAATTGCATGGTGCTAGCTTAAATTCAGTCTATCCAAGCTCACAGGGAATTGTAGCAGCAGCAGCAGCCTGCCTGCTTCCAGGACTGAAGGAACACATTTTCATTTCTTCCTGGGAATGGCAGAAGTGAATTATGTGTGAAGGAGCTAAGGTGTTAACAGGAGACCCCCTCCCATTTGTGACTATTGGGGGGTGGGTACCCCCAATATTCCTTAAACTTCAGGGGGAATTAGCTTAATGACTTAAACCGGGGTCTCCACGTGTTCAAAAGAATCAAGCTGAGGACAGTACATGCTACAGGCAGTTTATGTACCCTCCCCAAATAGAAAGAGAGAGAGATACACAGGTGTTCAATAACAAGTTTATTGCTATACAAAACAGAGAAACACAGCCAGAGTCCAGCTGGCGGGATTGAAAAGGGGAAAACACAAGTGGCTTGCAGGGGGTATGGTAGGAGAAGGGGGGGTCCGGAGTCAGCTCAGCGATGGGGAGCAAGAGAACACGAACGAGGGAGAGAGAGAGGGGGGAGAGAGGGAGAGAGAGAGAGGGGGGGGCTTCCCCAGTTGTCTGGGAAAGTCTGGACCCGTGGTTACCTTTCCTTGCCTGTTGAGATGGTACAGGCGGCCCACAGATCCAGCGGAGTTTGGGGGATGGAAAACAAAAGAAGGGGCAGATCAGAGTCTGGGAGGTCTCTCAACTCAGACATGCACAGAGTGACCTGCATGTATCTGGGTCCCAAGATTTCTCAGCAGTTGAGGGAAAAACAAGGGGCAGTTATTGGGTGCTAACCAAAGGGTTTGGGGAGGCTACAAAGGGTTGTTGGGAGTACTCAATGGGTTAACAAGGGGAGAAGTCACAACTTTTGCTTTCATTACAAAGGTTACTCCATGATATGCAAAAGATCTCTTTGACACACAGGGAAACTGTAAACAAAAAGTGAAGGGAGGGAAGGAAGGGCTAATGACAGACTTCAGGATACAATAAGTGTGTCTCTGGTTTCTCTTGGGGAATACGGAGATAGGATGTTGCTGCTCTGAGTCATGACTACCAGTCCTTTGTCACAACAGGGTGAGTCCCCTCTCCTTAATGACTCCATTCTTTACTCCGAGGGCTCTCCCTTCCAGTCTTTTTCTCAACCTTAGGCTGGTATTTTTCCCTGAGTGGTCCCTTTTGGCTAGGAGTTAAGGTGGTTGAGCCCGATCCTTATTTTCCATGCCCCCTTGCATCCAGTGTGGGAAGACTATCTTTTTCCCAAGCCTCCTTGCCCTTGGTTACCCCTGGGGGCATTGTTGACCCCCGGGTCCAAGCTAGTTGGCTATTACCACAATAGCCAATGGGGGGGGTACATCCATTCTGGGGGGGACCAGGGGTCCTGGCTAACAAAGGGGAATAGGACGATGCTGAAGGGTGAGCGGGTGTGAGGGTGTTGTGAGTGTGATGGGGCTGTTTTGTGTAGAGGGGCATGAGCCTGTAGGCACTGATTTAATTTGGGATGTGTGAGTCTTAGAGAAAGTGTGGGATAAAGTTTGAATGAATGAATGAATGCATGAATGGGGTATATTTTGTCCACCATGCTCCTACTCCACATCCTCACCAAAAATATTAATCACAAACCACCATTGCAATGTCTTGTGCTATCATTGTTATGAAAATACGAAGAATTACATGGAGGAAAAATTAGAAGAGAAGAAAATCTCAATGTTAAGTCGAAATAAACAGAATGTGCTTTTTGATAGTCACAGAGATAATTTGCATATTCATTCCCATGAACAAATATCCAAATTTTCACCAATGCAAAATGCGCTTCTTTTTCACTTTGTTACTTTAGTGTTTTGGTATCAGTAGGGCTGAAACAGGTAGTGAATTTATTACCATACCCACAAGTACTCTCACTGCTGTGTCAGAAACTCTGAAGGAATTTGTTGGGTTTCTGTACCTCACTGAAATTCGGTACTTGATTTTACACAGTACATTTACCAAGGATCACGATATTCAACTCAGTTTTACCAAGTACTGAGAAACTTAGTAATGGTCATGGTACTTGATAATCATTAACTCCTCAATCAAGCAATACTTACCTGAACCTGCACCACCAAGTCACTGTACATGTCTTCCCATGAGGTCCCCCCAGCAATGCAGGTCCCCTCAGTGAGTGGTAGCTTATGGCTCGCAAGCATTGGACTGCCATTTATGCTCTGGTGCTTGGCTTTACTCCACAGCAGTGCGTAGCTCCCTCCGCTTGGACTCCATGAACCACATCCTTCCTCACAGTGAATTTGAGGACCCCTGTGCCCCTCCTCCCCCCATACCCTCTAAAACTTTTTCTGATGCCTCCATCCTGCCTGCTGCCCCCGTTCTTGCACCCCCCCTAGAAATTTACATGCTGTCCCCTCCTTCCTATTCACCATCCCACCCCTCCACCTGGTTTGGTTACATAAGAACAGGAGGAAACATAAGTGGACTCGATAAAATACTTGGTAGAATACAAGGCCTCTGGGCCCCGCAAGTCACCCATTGCCTCTGCAACCCCTCTCACTGCCTTGACAAACCCACTTTGCTGAAAGCCACCCACCACTGCCCCTACCACTGTGCTCCCAGGATCTGGGTAAGCCGGGTGGGGATAAGAAGGGCATCCCATTTTGCACTGATAGGAAACTCCATGGTTTCTGACCCATTGTTGAAAGGTCAGGTACCATGGCATTTGATGGGAATTCTCATTTTTTGAAGTTCCCATTTTAGCCCTAGTATTCAGTACTTTGTTGACTTTGTTTACTTTAGTTGCTTTGTTCTTTTCCATTCAGTACTTTTGGGATATTCTACTGCATTATGCATTCTATGATACTATGACAGAGATAGATAAATCTCATTCAAATTAATAAATATATAAAAATAAACTCAACATTCCAGGGCCTGAAGTCAACATTTTGAGTCATTGGGCACCCAAATTGGGTTGCAGTTGAATACTGATAGATGGTACCTGGTGCTGTCAAGTCCATTCATGTACCAGAGAGTATTTTCAGATGTTACACGATCACGCTCAACCACAGTGAACCACGATCAATCCCACGGCAGGACCAAAGCACCCTGAATGTCTGTTTGGCAGCTGCCAGATGTTCACCATGGTCAATACCAACATGGGGTCAATTTCAACCATGCTTCTGAGGCTCCTAGCCGGACAATCTCTGGAAGCGTGGTCAAAGAGATCCCCACTGGAAAACAACAAAAACTAACATCTGGATGGCAATTGCCAGCCGGAACCAAAGCGAGGGTGGAGGAGGCAGTGGCAGGGACAGCGGTGGAGGGAGAGCAGGCAGGGGAGGGGGAGGTGGGGGTCATGTTGAGGATGGAGGAGGTGGAGGGACAACACCCACAGCAGCCGGGACAGGATGCCCCGGGGGCTGCAGGAGACCCGGGACTTTATATGGATCTGGGGGACCCTCGAGTACCAGTTGGAGCTCGCGCTCAACCAGCACAATAAGCATGTTTACCAGGACATAGTGGGGAACATGGAGGCAGCGAAGCACCATCGCACTGTGGCACAGTGCTGCTCCAAGGCCAAGGAGCTGAAGAGGGGGTACAAGGCCATCAGGGACAACAATAGGCAGTCCGGACACGGAGCCCGGACCGCCCCCTACTATGATTCCCTTGACCAAATTCTCCACATGAAGGGGTCGATAGTCACCCCATGACTCGACGGGACTGCAGTGGTCCAGGGCAGGGAACGGGCTGAGGTACCCCCTCCCCTCGCCGCCCCCCTGGTAGACACAAGCTCCAGGCCCCGGACCCCCAGGAGGAATGCCTTGGGACTTCTGGCACATGAAGGCCCCCCCCCCGGACAGCAGCCCGGAGACCACCGACCCCCAGGCCGGACAGGCGGAGTTAGAGGCCGACACCCTCATCACCCTCAGTCAGTGAACCATAGGGGAGCACTCCCACACTGAGGGGCCAGCCTCGGATGGGTCAGAGATCGACATTGAGGATAAGCAGGTGGCTGGGAAGGGAGAGGGACCAGGCCCATGGGGGCAGGGGCCAAGGGGGTGATAGATGGGCTGGGGGCTGCCCCAGCCACCCAAAAGTAAGGCAGGAAGGGGGACGAGGCCCTGGTTACCCAACCGCACACCCATACACCAACAATCCACTCTCCTCACCCACAGGGCACAGAACACCCCAGCACCAGACCCAGGTGGAGGAGCAGGCAGGTGCCGAGGAGCCCAGGCAGCAGGCGGAGGAACCAGTTGAGGCAGGCAGTCTGGGTGGGAGGGCCCACCGGGGTGCATAGAGGGGGTCCCGGGACACTCGGAGGCAGTGGGAGGGGCCAGGGATGCGGGTGGGAAAGGGTCATGTGACACACCCTGGCCTGGTGGCGGGCATCCGGGGAGGCATCTGTCTCTTCTCACTGTACCCTAAAGGGCAACCCCAGCAGCCAGCGTCTCCAGGGCCCGTGCCCCCAGCACAGCGCATGAGGGAGCACCAGGCACGGGTCCACCAGCAGATGGAGGACCAGGTGGAGGGTATCGTCCAGACCTTGGCAAAACAGGGGGAGAGGATGATAGTGGCTGTGGACCGGTGGAGGCGGGAATCGAGCAGTCCCTGGAGCGGGCGGAGGCGCAGGACATGAGGCTCCAGGCCAAGGTGTTCCTGGTGCAGAGGCGGGAGTGCCGGGAGCACAGCAGACCAGTGGAAGCGCTCGGGCGGCTGGAGAAGGCCATCACAGACATGGTGCGGGAGCACTCCGCCAAGATGGACAGGTCCCATGACATCGGGACCTCCCTGCTCCTGCACGCGGGCACCATGTGTGCCTATGTGATGGCTGGCGCCTCACAGGGCACCCTGTCTGCCAGGTCCCCATGCCGGGCCCCTCAGCACCCCCGCCCTATCCCCCACCACCCCAGCCACCCCACACCCTCAGGGGCCGCGCATCTGCCTCCCGGTCCCCCCTGCCCTCCGGAAAGTGCACAGGGACCCCACCGAGTCCAGGGCCCACCCTCTCCCCAACCACCGCCCCCCTTGCCGGACCAGGAGGCAAACCAGGACACTGCTGTGGACATGGACAATGGGGGGGAGGGGAACTCCCAGAGCTCCATGGCGAACACTGGGTGCTAGAGGGGGAATCCCAGGAAACATGGGGGATGGGTGGAAAGGGTGGGAGGGGGAGGGCAGTGTTAGGTGGGGGGCACAAGAGGGGGCAGGGCACAGCTGGGGTCGAGGGAGAGGGATCAGGTGCACATGTACACACGGGTGAAATAAAGAGTGATTGCACTATATTGCCTCCCGGACCCATCTGTGGGTGACAGGGGTGGGGTGGGGTACCGGACACCCTCCAGTGCAGGGGCTGGCCCAGGGAACCCTCGGTGGTGGGCCAGGTAGCTGCAGTCCTCACACCTCAGTCTCCTGGCTGATATGCCTCACCAGGGTGTCCTGGATGCACTTGGCATAACGGTACTCCCTGGGGTTCTCATTGTTCATGTACAGGGGCACCAAGCCGGGTGGCCGGGTGGGCTCGGGTTATTCCAGGGTTGCCCCCTCGGTCTCGCACACGTTGTGGAGCACACAGCAGGCACTGATCACCAGGGCCGAGGTCTCCACAGTGTAGTCTAGCCGCCCAGCGAGGCTCCTCCAGCGCTGCTTGAGGGCCCCGAAGGCTCGCTCCATCACGGTCCTTCTGGAGCACAGGCGGGTGTTGTATAGCACCTCTGCAGGGGTGCGTGCGACTGGGTAGACCTTCATTAGCCACCGGGTGAAGGGGTAGGCAGGGTCACCCAGGATACAGGGGGGCATCGGTACCCCCTCGATCCAGGTCATCCCCATGTCAGCAAAGTCCCCCAGAACATCCGGGCATAGAAGGGGGAGATGGTCATGATTCAGGCATCATGACTGTGGCCGGAGTTGCCCACAAAGATGTCTATAAACTGGCCCCCGTGATCCACAACTGCCTGCAGCTTCAGGGAGTGATACCCCTGCCTGTTCACATACTCTGCGACCTCCCCTGCGGAGGCCCGGAGGATCTCTATCTGGGTGCCATCCACAGTTCCCATGCAGTTGGGGAAGCCTCCGGCCACGAATCCTGTCATCACGGTCCCCTGGTCCACCAGCTGGATCATTCTGTCCAGGAGCATGCCCTCCACAGCCTCGCACACATCCTAGAGGATACAGGCAACGGTGCTCAGGCCTACCACAAAGTGCTGGGAGATGGACCGGCAGAAGTCAGGTGTAGCTAGGGCCCAGACCCCTATAGCCACCCACTGCACCATGGGATGGAGGTCCTCATGGGGGTGTACTCTCTCTCAAGCCAGGGCATAAAGAGCTCAGCGAGCCAGAGCAGGGTGAGCTTGTCCATCCTAAAGTGGGCCCTCCAGGTTGCCTCATCCCACTGGGCCAGTGCCCTGGCCCACCAACCCTGTGCCCCTTCAGCAACCCATATCCGCCTGTCTATGGGCATAGTGAGCAGGGCTTCCTGGAACATGGTTTCCCTCCCCCATTGGAGGCGGCCTTGCGGAGCACCACAGGCTGGGTGCAGCCCCGGCTCACAGCCTGCCAGTCTGCCCCAGAGAGACTCTGTGCCCTGAGCTGGGCGAAGACTCTCCTGCACCCATGGTGGGCCCTGCAGGGCGTTGCAGCTATCCAGGCCAGGGTAACCCGCAGGTGGGCCCCCAGGTGCAGCTCTGCGGTAAGGAGGAGCAGCTGCTCAGTGTAGTCATGGTACCACTCGGCTGCGAGCGCGAGGTACATCCAGTTGGCGACTGCCCTGTCTCGCTCCATCGTGGTGGGGGCCCCAGGGGTTGGGGGATGGTTATGTGGTGCCTGTGATGACCTGGTTGGGCCGGGGCCCCGCCCCCAGCCGGGCGGGCCCCCGATGTGGTGATGGTGTCTGCGCACGTGCAGTTGAGTGCACCTGCTGTTCTCGCATAGGGCCTCGCACCTGCACAGCCATGTGGGGCTGTGTGCTCCTTGTGCAGCTGCATGCCTTCACCCATCACCACCACCACCCCTCTCTCCCTGTTTGCAACACCGTGTCCTTGACAGCCTGATTAGCTGTTCTCTGTGTGTGCTTGTTGTCTGCAGCTGTGCTGGTCCGCACTCCACATCTTGCTCTGTTACGATACAATGTTGCAGCCCATGGCTGCCTGTCCTGTCCTTCAGACCCATCAGAGGCCGCCTCTGGCCCTGGAGGGTATGTGTGCCCCACTGTCCGTGATGTTATTCTCCCTATCTAGCTGGACCATGGCTGGTTGTGCATCCACCAGGCTCCCGGTTCCCGGCTCCGATGGGGCCCTGCATAGCTGAACCTTCCACAAGACCATGTCCCTGTGTGACCTGTGGCATACCCCAGCTGTGCACCTGCTCCTGGGCTTCCTGGACAGCCATGGCATTCAGGTGCTTATGCGAGCCTGAGCTCCAGTCTTCGCTACTTCAGCTATGAGGCGAGCGCTCATGATTGCCAGTTGCATGCGGAGACCCTGGGGCTGGTTGCCTTCTCTGATGGGCAGGTCCCAGAGATGAGGTGCTCTCATGTGGCCTGGTCCGTGGCTGAGACCGTGTCCTCACTGTCTGTGTGCAGCCTGGCCACCTACATTCTCTGCCTTGTGGAGGGGGGGCCTGCCTTGGCCGTGTCCTACTTTGGCTGTATTCAAGGGGCCCGTGGGTACAAGCCCTCCCGTCGGGCAGTGTACCACCAGCTGTTGGAACTGGGACAGCTTCCATGGCCCCCAGCTGCTGACTGCTGCGTGTCTGAGCCTGCCGTGGTGGAGCTGTCAGCGCTATTGGGCGTTTGGTCCCGTTCGGATGTGCAGTTGGGGCTGTCCATGCAGAATCCCTTCGAGGCCTACTACCTGATTGCCCACCACATGTCCTTGTTGGGGTACCACCGGGGCATGATCCTTTGGCCCCACCTGGTTCATCGGGTGGGGCACTCAGCCCCTGGGCCCATTGCGGTCCACAGCAGCTGACTGTGAGTCCTGGTGTGCCTCCTGGCCCCCCAGTTGCCTGCCCCCATGTGGTTCCCACCCCTGCCCAGGGGGCGGTTTCCTCTAGCTGCTCCCTCCGTGCTGTCTGCTTCCCGGGTGCTGCTGCCCCTGCCTGTGACTCCAGGCCCCCTACAGCCCCCACCCACCCATCTGCCTCCACACCCGGTGTTCCCCTCCATGGTTGTCTTCCCTGGTGCCTGGTTCTGGTGCTCTCTATGGTCTCACCAACCCGCCTGTGTCCAGCAGACTGTCCCCACCCACCAGTGCTGCCAGCTGTGGCCCTACCCCCCCTGGGTGCCTGTGTGACCTAGGGGTTCTGTGGCCCCTGGACAGCCCCTCCTGCCTTCCTCCGGGTGTGTGTGTGCGTGCTTGGACCTGCTGCGCTGCACCAACTCTCCTGCATGCCCTCCATCGGGCACTCGCCAGGTTGTGGAGTCTGCGTGTGCCTCCTGGACTGTACCCGGCCTGCTAGCTGTGCCATGTGGGCTCCTGCTGTGCCTTGGTCCTGAGCTCCTGGGCCCCCCATTCTGGGACTGCCTGTGTTGCTGTGGGGGTGCCAGTGTGGACCGTTCTGCTGTGGGAGTTGTGGTTGCCATTGCCTGTGTCCTGCCCTGCCCCTGTTCCCTTCCCCCCCTCCTCCCTGTTCTGCCCCCACCCCCGTGCCCAGAGTACCTTGTGTGTTATCCGGGCGCCCATTTCCCCCTTCCCTTCCCTTCCTTTCCCTTCTCTTTGTGTGTGTGCGCCCGGGCATGTGCTTGTGCTGTGTGTTCCACTGTGCCCCCGTTATCTGTGTGCCTGTTGTGTGTGGTTCCTGGCCGGCTCTTCTCCCTCTTCCCCCTTCCTTCCTGTTTCCCTGGTGTGGGTGCTCCCTTGTGTGCCTTTTGGATTTGTTTGCCCTCAGGCGGCCATGTCTGTGTCCCGTCCCTGCCCGGTGGATTCTGGGTGTTTTGACCACGGCCGGGAATCCGTGTCACATCTGTTGCGGTGCCCCGGGCCATGATATGCCGGCCCGATTCCCTGCTGTAGCTCCGTCCCTGTAACATCTGTTCGGGCTTTTATTCACCCCGGCGGGTGGTTGTTCTGTTCACCCCCACCGGGAATCCACTGTGGTGAACCGGGCACCCGTAACATCTGAAATCACCCAGAAATTCAATGGGTATACCAGTTTTTGCAGGTACTCTCTTCAGCTCTGTTCCTTATTGAGTGGCATCTGTACTTCATTGACTTCCTGTTGTTAGCCTCCCATAATTTTCATCTGACAGTGACTTCCACACTTATCTTAGCACAAAAAGACTTTTCTCCGAATAGTCATTGAGCCATTGATACAGCTAGGAGCTTCAGCTGCCCCACATTTTCCTCATTTGATTGGTGTTAGTGCAAGTTGCAGTACTGTCTGTAAACATGAATCAAGTGAATAGCCAAAGAATAATCACACTAGCATTCATAGATATTGTAATAGTTGAGACTGTACTGCTATTATAACTGAAGGACTGTACTGGAGCCTTTGTTCCAAACAATGAGCATTTTACTTAATTTAATATAGAGAACACTAAGCATGGCTTGCTTTCTTCTATATCTCTGAGCATGAGGCTGTATAGTCTGACTTCCGTTACTCATTCCTCTCATGCAACACTATGTGGTAACTTTGGTTGTTCTTATTTCAAAGTTTCCACTGTCATTACTTTTGGGGTCAAAGCAGGCTAGCACATCTGTGCAGTTCTGGCAAATCTGTCCCAGGTTCGGGGGGCCACCATGGCTGGTGCGTCATTGACCATCATGGGGGCCCATCATGGCAGGGGCAGGGCACTGTAAGCACAGCACAGACGAGGCCAGTCACCTACATGTTTGTTGTGCTCCTGGCTGTACCTGGGCCATGCAACTGGCAGGACGACTTCCTAGCTGTGATCACATTAGGTTGATGCCCCAGCCTAACATAACCTAGGATTCCACCCCAGGATGTCCCAGGGCTGCACATCTGTTTTTACCGCTGTCTGCTATCCATGCTATCTGGCTGAGGTGAAATTGAGGCAGAAGCTTACACGTAGACAGGCAGCAACAGAGACCTCTCCAGTACTCTGGGCCAGCACACCCCCATCAACGTGCCATATCAACAGCAGTCATGGAGGAGCTACAGTCAGTCAGCATTAAAGGGGGATTTGACCATATTTGGCCCATGAGCTGAAGGTTCCTCTTCCCTTCTGAAAGTGCTCGTCCCATGCAAGACCCATTGAAATGACATGAACTTCTTTCAGGATTGGGCACTCAGGTCTGACCCACATATGGGACAGAGATGGCAATGGGCACCTTTTCCAGAGTGCCTAGTCTTTTGGGGTTGAATGAGGACATGGGTCACTGGAGGAGTTTCTTAGGATGCCACCTTGAGAAACACCAGGGCCATTTTTAGACGAGATGCTACCATGCAGGTCCATCCATCCCCCCACCCCACCCCCCAAGTGCCTGTCAGAAGGTGCTATTGGTGGGCACTCACTCCCATGACCCATGCACCACCCACCCATGGCCACTCATGGAGAACTGGAGAAAAATCCAGGATTCTCTGTGTGGGCCAGGCAAAATTGCATGAGGAAGGGCCCACACACAGCCTTGGCCCATGTAAATGAGGCTGCACACTCACACAGGAGACGGGTTCACTGGCACCATGAAGAAAAGGTGCTGTGATAGACACAGTGGTGCAGCAGTCACTCCAAACCCGCCCCCCGGCCCCACCCACACCCTGACCAGGAGCCCTTAAAGGACATGTGTGCAAGATTTAACTCACAGTGGATCCGACCTCATGTCTTCCCTGACTACCCAACATGGCAGAGAGAGTCATTGTGAGAGATCAGCTCCCTTCGCTTGCTGCTTCATCGCACAATCACACCTTCCTGATCTTTTCAGGCACCCTGTTCCCTTCTTGTGGGAATGCATTGTAGCACTACTGTGTACCATCCACTGAACAGGCAGTTCGTTCATTCCCTGCCTTGTGTGCTCCATAGTTCCCCTTGGTTCGGGTCCATGTGCCCCTTGTGAGTGTGTGATTATCTAGGAGTCTCAGGGCATTCCCCTTGGACAACACCAGTGTGACCCAACTGTCCAATTTCCCTTTACAGTGCATGACATCCAGTTGGAATGGGAGCAGAGGAAAGTCCTTGACATCCTCTGACACCTGCACGAGCTGCCCTGGTCTCAGAGTGCCACATGTTGCCAGGTCTGGGGCAGGTGCCCATGATTCATGTGTTATCTAACCCTTTTCCTCCTTTTGTGGTCTACTAAATGAAACTGTTTAGTGTTTTTGCATAACATATTTATTTATTTATTTATTTTCTGGATTTATACCCCGCCCCTCCTGAAAACAGCTACCCATGTGTTTTTTCCCTGGGTTTGTTCTTGTCTCCTCAGTTGTGGAGGGGAAATCCCTCTGGCTGCATGCCTCCCCACGTACTTGACAAGATATTTCCAGCTCAGTGAGGGGCCAAGGTTGCATTCTCTGATATGGTTACCGGGGAGTGGTGTGCCGGTATTCTTGTGTGGGGTGTGTAGTTCCATTAACCAGCAGCCTTGGGGCATGACTACATCTGGTTGCATGTGCCTGTAGAGCTCATATTTGCTTACCATCCACATGGGATAGTCATTGCTTGCTGTAGCTTTTACATGTCTGCCATGTCTCGGGTCCATACCCCACCCCCCCATCGTGTAGTTGGGGGGTACTGTGGTGTGGGATGTCTGTGGAACTGTGGCGCTGACTGAAGTGTGACTTAGACCAGGGATGAAATCTAGCAGCTGCTGTCGGATCCCTTTTCCACGTGTGATGGGTATGACCTGCTGTCGTGGAGCCTTTTACTCTGGGACATCATGTGTACAGCCATTATTGCTAGCTGAGAGTGAGTGAGTTGGGGTTCCATGTTCTGGTGCTCACTGTGGATAGGCCACCAGCAGGAATGCTATTACCATGGCAGGTGAGTGAGAGTGCTACTTTGCATGAAATTTGTGCCCTCCCAGACTTTCACTTGTGCCTGTTGGAAGCAAGATTCCTCTTCCCCAACAATCACCCGGGGCAGGATCACTCCATACCATATCCAGAAGGCTGAATGCCAGATTCCTGTTCCCCAATAATCACCTGGAGCAGGAGCAGCAAACCAATTTTGTTCATAGTTTTTGTGCATTATACCTCAGGCTTTGCAGGCTTTCGGAATGTAAATTTCCAGGCAGGACCTGTCCCATGTATTCTGCAAATTTCTTTGTCCTAATTCTGGAACCCTAATTCTCTATGCAGAAAAATCCAAATTCGAAATTATTAATCCTAGAGGTGATTGGAGTTGTTTATGTAAATGAATTTCTCGGCATGCCATTCCAGCAATTTTGTACATTTCATATCTTAAAAATAAATAAATACATTCAAAACCCCTTCAAAAAATACCACACTGACAAGTTGGGAAGTGAGGGGAGTGTTGAGAAGAATGACCTTTTCTCTCCCCTGAGGGGTTGTGGGTTCTAGCAGCTGTGGCACAGGGCTCCATTGATCCAGAATATCTATCAGCTGCTCATAATGCCAGCACCGAGTTGGCTAGCTCACTGTTCTGGTACTGTACTGGCAGAGGCAATTTTTGCAACAGTTTGGCCAAATGCAAAATTCCATGAAAATGGCTGTGATCACAGCAGTGTTCTTTGTCTGTAAGCAAATCTAGGTATATATTATAGGAATGTTGTTCTCAAACCAATACATGTAAGTATGTTCTTGCCAACCAACGTATCGATGACTTACAGAGGAATTTCAGCCTCATATAATTCAGGAGGAACACAACAGGTGCTTGTAAATGGATTGAAGCCCTGATTCTGCCTATGCCAGCCTGCTTCACCACCAGGTTGGCTGCTCCATATAAAAGTGCCCATGCCAGATTTGCAAGTGGAGAAAACATCCTGGAATACTGCAGGTGGAGTGGGCCAGCCAAGCCCGGACCACCGGCCTGAAGCAGAACTGCTGTCCAACCCATGGGGTGGACCCATGCTTCAGGTCTGTGCCCAGCCGACCATTGCCTATGAGAGCACCATAGAGTTACGAGTGCCAGCATAGAGTATCGGGCAGTTGCTCCCAACTATATGGTAAGGGTGTGTGTGTGTGCCATGCGGCAGGACTGAGGGCTGGGGAAACCGCCTAGTCCCTCTAAAGTGGACCCAGGTGGGGCTGGAAGCAGGCAGATGTGGGGTGCACCCAAAGAACAGCTGTGGGGTCAGGCAGCCTCCATATCTGTTTACAACCCTTCATGTTTAGAGTGCAATGGAGTTTATTTGTGGCCTTGGTACCATGTGGAGTGGAAGATATGGAGTTTCTCACTTCCAGTGCTGAATACAAGGAGAAGACATTGTGTTGTTTTTATCTAACATAGAAAGAATTTCTCAACATAGAAAAAGTCCCCTCTACCATATCACACATCCTTCCCATCTCCACCCCCTTGAAATTAATATTCCCTCCAGACAGACTTGAGCTGGTGGTAATTAAGTGACATTAACTTAGTTGCTTGTGTTCTGTGATGATTCAAATATGAGAGCAATCTTGCTACACTGTTTGGATTCTGAATTGTTTTGGAGAACTGACTTTGTCTTGCTGACAGCAGCTATGCACTCCAATGATGGACACATGTGCGATTTCCAGTTAGTTTAGATAGAGTTGTGTAGGTACATGCCTGATTGCAAAGATTTCCAGTAGAGATTTCCAAATGCAAAGAGCAGGTAAGCACCTATTGAAAGTTAATGGGAACTGGGTACCTACTTCTCAATGGAAAGTTTCCCTTTCCATACAAAAACTCAGTTGCTTATGAAAGACCTCTTAGAGGTTTTAAAGGAGTCTTTTAAAGAATTATTCTTCCTAACATTACTGAATGACAGCCAGATTGCTTATTGTGATCCTTAAACAGTCCTATAATGTAATGGAGATTGAATCGTTTTCATTGAAATTTACCTAAAATATCTAAGATAGTTTTTAATAAAGGCAGCTTATCTTTGACTGAAACCTAGCTTTAAATATACCTCTTTCTCCCACACACCCCAAAAGGTAGCGATATGTAGAAAAAAAGTTCATTTAAAAATCACGAAGCCCCTAATTGCATCTCTCAATCATACCTGACATACTTAATTGCTTGCATAGATTTAATAAAGCCTTTCCCCCCCAAACTTTCTCTTACATTTTTCCTTCCTGTCTGGCAACTGTCAGGCACTAAAATGCTGAGCATTGCACTTGTTGGGAACCAATAAAAACTCAAAGACTTGATGTCAGGCTCTCTTAGACTTATTTAATCACTATGAGTGGAAAGGAAGACAGATTTTGATTAAGGCCAGCTAAACCGATCAATAAAGTCCTTGAACTTGCATAAGTCACTACTGGCTACTTTCAATAACAGTGATAGCCTATAATCAGGATGGGAGATTCCTAGGCTGGTATCCTAGTATACAGGGCATGCAAGTGGACTCTGGGCAATAGCTTCAAGTATATACCCCTTTAAGAGAATGTATTATAACTATGTATTTTCTCTTGAGGTTGCTTTGATAGTATTTTACTTATAAACCTCAGCTTTCCACTTCTTCTGTTGGCTGGAAGAATTCTAAAATGCCATTCTAATAGCTATATATAAACAAGAGAGAACATGTATAAAGTGAGCAGCATGACTACTTTGCAACGTGCAATTTCCCCTGATCCACATTCTTGATATACTCGTCCAAGTTCAAAAAGGGGAGAAGGTCAGGGTGGAGGTGTACCACTTCAGAATCCTCAAGATCCATCGGATATGAGACTTAAACAAACAAGAAATTACTTTCATTGATTAAATGTAGATTGAATTAGTAGGAAAAAATGACAGGCCCTGCTAAGGTTATGTCCTCTAGTCATTGTTTAACTCAGCATGACAGATTCAATCTGCTCAGCCCAAAGGAAGGCCAAAGATGTCACTCATGGACTCTACACAATGCTGGAGCCTTGGAAGAGCAAAATCGAAAAGTTGCACTTTATCAACTCACAGCCTGGAGCCACTGTTCTCATTCGGGCTTGTGTTAGCAGAACAATGAGCTACAGCAGGCACAGGACTGCTCCGCATAATAATTATAGGTATCCCACAGGCAAAGCTGTTGTTGCTTTTAAGACTTGACAGAATGTGTCTTGTAGGCATGACCTAGCAGATGGGGGACTTTTTTCTTTCATCTTTTCCAAAAAGCCACCTAGGAGAAATGTATAAAGCATCTTGATAAGGGATATATTTTCTCCTATAGGGGTAGGTTGATTACTATAAGCTGCTCTTCTTTTTCATTCACCTTAAAAATAATTGCCGGTACCTTAGTGGAAAGAAGTCAAGTATAGCAACAGAGGCAGGGACAGACCTTTTGCTCTATCCTGCTAATTTGTGTCACCTACTGCAACTGCCTTATGTATTGATGGTAGAAAAAAATGAAGCAGAAAATTAAGTCTGAAAGGCGTTTTTGTCCTGCTGTCACTTTGTACAACATTTAGTTCAGTTGACATGACACTGTGCCTTTTGTTACATAAAACTGTCACATTGTCCCCTTCTGGTTAGCCACAGTTGCTGGCCAAATCAATAATGTCTGTCAAAACTGTCAAATAATGAAAAGCGCTTACAAAATGCCTCTTCTAACAGATTACAGATGATAGATAGATAGATAGATAGATAGATAGATAGTTTTTATTAATTATATATATATAATAATTAATACAATATATATGGATTATCTATCTATCTATCTATCTATCTATCTATCTATCCCTATTGTAGGGATAGACTTTTCCTATTGTACAAATCGGACTTTTCCTATTGTACAAATCGGGAACTGAGGCACAGAGAAGTTAAATTACTAAGGGTGTGCACTTCATTTTTGTTATTACAATAACAAAAAATGAAACCAATAATAATGAAATCAATAACGAATTTCATTTTTGTTATTAATTTCGTTATTGCCTGCCAGTTATATTTGGAGGGAAAATGTGGAGAAGGGAGGAAGGGAAGACATCTTGGAGCCATTTGGGCGGGAAACAGTGTTGAACTCTTGAACTGACGAAAACAGAAATGAAACCCAAAATGAAAATTTTTATATCGAAATCAAAATTGAAATTGAGAATTTCAATATTGAAAATGACACTGATAACGAAAAATGAAATTTTGTTAATAACGAACACAACCCCCCCCCCAAAAAAAACAACAGTTTTTAATAACAAAAATGAAAAACAAAAATAAAAAATGTCATGGGTCCCTGGTGCACACCCTGATAAATTACTGGCTAGGATTTATACAGAAAGAGCACAATCCAGCTCCTATTAAAATCAATAGGCATTTACCCATTGAATTCAATGTAGCCAGATTGTGCCTGAAGTGTCTGGTGAAGCAAGGAAGAAAATCTGGCTTTTCTTACTTCCAGTCGTAAGCGCACTGGTTCATCCTTCGTGACCTGTCTATATTGTATTTGTATTCATGCACACATCTAAAAAAATATCATTCACATAAGATCCATAGGTTGTTGGTAGGTATTTTTCTTATTCTTTATTTCTAGAAATCTCTAGCCACTTAGCTGCCTATAAATTGTCCTCCCAACACTTCAGGTACATAACTGGCTTGTGGTTAAAACACTAAAAACACACTTCTTGGAGAATAGTGGCCAAATTAAGGGTGCCTCCTCTATCTGCTCTGTTTTGGCATGCATATATGAGAGAACTGTTTTAGGAATGCTGAGACAGACATCCACAGTACTAGCTAATATAACTGGGCCTTTTTAATATATTTTAGCACAAGATACAACCAAATTTGCATTTGTTCTTAATAATGAATATCAGTGCTGGTTTATGCTTACTTCTGTATGCAAAGCAAAATGTCAATATGCACTCTTTTCAAAGGAATGAAAAACTGCCTTTTTGCTTAGCTAAAAAGTTGAAGAAATGCTGAGCTCTAGATTGCAATTACAAAAATTCCTAAACCTTCTGTAGGAATTTTTGAGGCTTCAGGCAGAACTGATGGATGTGTGGAGGGAAGCTCCCTATGAAATGTGATTCTAGCAGTTTGGAAAGAGGAACAGGGAAAACCTGAAAATGTGGGTCTCATGCAATGCTTTTGCTAACCAAATGGAAGGTTTCCTGCAGGTGGCTGATATCAATAGTTCTCTTATCCAATTTTGAATTTTGATCCACATTTTCACAATAATATGACTTTTATCTTCATTGGTTATGCATAGCCCTACTAGTCAAAGGGCCTTTTTACATGAGATGGTACCACTCATACTCATGCAGTGGATATACGTGGGCATGAGTAGTACCGTCTTGTATAAATCCCGTGGCCAGTGAGTGGGGGTGCATGTGTGCTCCCACGAAACATGCATCCCCACGCATGGAGCAAGTGAGGAAAACAGAGGTTGCTCCATGCATGGTTATGCATGGGGAAGTGTGGGGGTGCGCCCGTTTCCACCAGCACCCATGCACCACCCACACAGCTGTGGCCCATGTAAAAAGGGCCAAATTCTTTTGACCATAATTTTTAGTTTGCAGGGGTGATTCAATATGGAAAATATGGTTACCAGAGCAGAGAATCAGGTACAGTAAATCATAATCTCTGCATGACCCTCCTAAGTATCTTTCTGTGTAGAAGAATTCCTGTATTCTCTTCACATGTGTGCCTGCTTCAAATGAAAATGTCAGGTGCTGTGGTTATAAAAGTAACATACACAAGACACATCCCGAGTCTATCTAATTCTTGTGGCAGTTTGAAATCACATTCCAGAGTGTTCCCTTATTTGTTTCTCTATTTGTTTCTTTTACAAATTTTTACCCCACTCCTCCTGCCAAAGCAGCTCAAAGCAGTTAACAATGTAAAAGATAAAAATTATATATATATATATATATATATATATATATATATATATATATATATATATATATAAAATACTCCACCAGGGGGATGTCAAAGAATATGCTCACAGTAACCCGTCCCCATAAGGAGACAGGCCGCCGCATTCTGCACCAGCTGCAGTCTCCAAACCGTCACCATGGGTAGCCCTACNTGCTCACAGTAACCCGTCCCCATAAGGAGACAGGCCGCCGCATTCTGCACCAGCTGCAGTCTCCAAACCGTCACCATGGGTAGCCCTACGTAGAGAATGTTACAATAGTCTAGTCTTGAGGTGGTAAAAGCATGGATGATAGTGGCCAGGTCAGAGTCTGAGACAAAAGACCGAAGCCACCGTACCAGATATAATTTGCAAAATGCTCTCCTCACCACAGTCCCCACTTGGAAATCCAGGTGGAGCTGGGAATCAAGGAGCAGTCACAGACTACGAACCTGGGGCACCCGTGGTGGGCAAACCCCATCAATGACAGGAGATGCCACAGTTACTGCCTTACTCACTAACATCACCTGCATCTTGTCGGGATTCAGCTTCAGAGGGCTCGCCCCCATCCAGTCCCACACAGCCGCCAAATATCGAGTAAACACCAAGGCTTGCGGGTCTGGGTAGGATGAAAAAGACAGGTAGAGCTGGGCTCTGACTGTGCTATTCATTATATCCAAATGATGTATGTGGTAAAAGGCACAGTAATAACCCTCATGGAGTCCTATACAATTTCAGAAGGATTTTGAATGAACCTGAGCAGAACTATTATTCTGAGAAAGTCTTTTCAGCTGCCCTGAGCCTATGGAGAAAAATGTAAAAAATAAAATAAAATAAATAAATAAAATTGTTCAGAAGAATAAGATCAGGGTCAAATTCCGGAACGCAGTCATTTATGGAGATGGTACTAAAAATCCCTAATAAAATTTTGTTTTTGCCATAGGGAATAAGTTTTTCTTTTAAAAAAGGATAGAAATGTTTTCCTGATCAAATTTGTTTGCCCAATCATATTTGTGTTTTCTTTAAAGCTTTTGCTTAGGGTGTGTTCTAGTATGAACATGGTAAATACATTGTAAGCCAGCATACATTTCTGTAATGCCTTCTTACCTTGGTTATTCTGTCATATGTGGGACACAGAGGCTATTTTCACATGGGTGCCCCCCCCAACACACGTGTGGTGGGAGGGGAGCGCCCAAACAAACACCACCCTTGGTGGGTTGGAGATAGGTGGGAATTTGTGGGAACGGCGCCCCTCGTGGGTGCGGGGTGCGTGCGCATTCCCATGCTCCACCCATCTCCACCCATCACCCATGCATGGAGCAATGGGCTCCAATACAGGTTGCTCCATGCATGGAGATGGGTGGAGGTGGGTGGAGATGGGTGTGTGCTGGTAGGAACAGGCGCACACCCACCTCCACCCACCGTGGGCACACACCCATCCCCCCACCCACTGCAGCCCCTTTGATAAGGGCCATATACACACATACGTAAATTAACACATAACACACACACAATTGTATTTGTTCTTTGTATATTTATTATTATTTTAATTGCAGCAGTGCCTAGAAGCCAAGAACCCACTGTGCTAGGAATTGGAAGAGCTTATAACAAAGTGTGATTTTTAAATTTATTTATTTCATTACATTTATATGCTGCCCCCCATGCCCACGGCATCTCAGGGTGGCTTCCAACACAATATAAAACAACGTTACGCCGTCCCGATTCGTCCCAGTGAATCCCCAGCAGGGGTGAATGACATAACCACCCCGTGGTCATAAAATGGCCCGAATACACGTGCCAGATGATCCCGTCAAGGAATCAGGGAGGGGGCGGGGCCGCGCAGTGCCACGTGCAGCCGCACAACCCCGCCCCCCCATGCTCCCCCGCTGCCCACCCTCTGGGGAGACAGGTGGGCACCACAGCCAATGCGGCCACAGTGCCCAGCCACTTTGACCACGGCCCGGAATCCCACTAGGGATTCCGGGCCGTGATCGCCAGCCAGACGTTACTTTTTATTGCTTCCCGACGGGAATCACTTTGACCACGCTTTTGGAGCTCTGCCCGCGGGGAGCCTGGGAAGCGTGGTTGAATTTGACTCCATGTGGAAGTCGGCCATGGTGAACATCTGGCAGTCACCAAACAGACGTTCAGGGCGCTGTTGCCCCGCAGCGAAATTGGCCGTGGTTCACTGTGTTTGACTGTGCTCTTGTAACGTCTGAAAATACCCAAAGAGACATTCTCCCCTGAAAATATGTGCCTGTAGTAGGGAGTGTGTATTTGCAGTGTGTTTTTCCACACATTTTTTAACATGGTAGCATTTTAGCAAAGTGCCCAGCAACAAAAAGGCAGTGACTGTTCACAGCATGTAATACACAGCATCTAGCTGCCATGATAGCACTGTGATAAAGCTGCCTCAATGTGTTCCTGCTAATATTCCTGCTCTGAAACTGGCAAAGCTACTGTCAACATATTCTCTGCTATTGGCCAGAATCACAACTCACTCTTGAATGATGATGGTCCATGGTGCTTGCTCAGTTGCCTGGGTCAGGAAAATGGATTTCAGTGACAGAAAGGTGCCACTAACAAGGTATAATATTCCTAATTGCTCTGTACTAGCAATTTTGCAGAGAGGCAGATAAAATCAGAACGTGAGGTAAAGATAGAAAAAATAGGCTACAGAGTGCATAAAAAATTGACACAGTACTAGAAAATAATGGGTAACATCACACAGCATCCCATGACTGTCTTTGTTATTTTTAAATTATTTATATATACAGTTAGGGAAAAGAACTAGTACATAGCTTTAGAAAGGATCTACTTCAGCTGATCAGAAAAAGCTGTAACTAATCCAAGACGTAATAATAAATGGACCTGGTTCAGAGCTGTGTAGTTCAAGATAGTGTGCTATTGTGCAATTTTCTTAAAGTGTTCACACTTCCAGCCAGATGCCTTTCCAAAGTGATTCCTTCAAGCTATTAAATGAGACAAAAACAACCAACACTGTAAAAATTTGGGACTTGTGATGGATCTTAACCTTAGCAAAGTTATGCACAAATTCGCTGTCATCTCAGCATACACCACCATCTGGATTTATTTTGAATTGAGTTACATCCAACTTTTTAAAATTTCTTTAAAATTAAAGATGTTTTGGATAGTTCATGATGGAATTGGGTGGTTGTTGTGGATAAACAGTAGTAGTTCATATCAACAAGCTAACAAAAGCAGTAATAAGCAGGGCTTCCGATAGACAGTGATCCTCTAAAATTATGAATTAATTTAGTTCCTGTGCCAAAATGAAGTGAATCTAATGTCTCAGATGTTTGTGTTAATAAACTATAGTTATAATACATCCCCCCCCTTTATTTAATTTCAAACTCTCAAAACAAATAAATCGCTCAGCGCCAATTACGGTTGGGTAGTGTGAAAATCTGATTTGAAATGAAAGCTGTACCTCAGATTTTGGCAATAGCAATTTTATTTATTTATTTATTTATTTATTTAGATTTATATCCCGCCCTATCCTTGAAGGCTCAGGGCGGCTCACAAACATATAAAATACATATGTAAAATAAATAATGAAAACCCCACAAAACTAAAAACACCCCATCACCCTCTCCCCAATCTATCTCTGCCCACTGAATGCCTAGACAAATAAGAAGGTCTTACCCTGCCTTTGGAAGGCCTTCAAACTAGGGCTCAGGCAAGCCTCCAGGGGAAGGGAGACCCAAAGCTCTGCAGCAGCCGCCAAGAATGCCTCTCTGTGGACCCGGGTTTTATGAAACTGGGCCAAAAATGGAACCCGCAAGGGCCCCCTCAGAAAATCTTAACCCCTCCCCCCACTGCACACTCACCCATACATCCAGCAGAGGAGGGGGGGCATCAGTGCAAAGACTTTGGCAATGATGGATTAAAACATTCTGTCAAGCCTTTCTCCTTACTAGCAGCCTGATTTTTTTTCAAAATGTTGGTATTATGGATGTGCAAACAGAACACGGTTTGGTTGTTCGGTTTTTCAGTCAGGGATCCGAGTTCGGATTCGGTTGTTTGGTTCAGTAGGGTTCAGTTTGGCCAAACATTCGGGGGTGGTGGTCTCAGTTTCGGTCTCGTATGGTCCCGTGATCGCATCAGAAACCGGAAATTCGAGTGCGTGCGGAGCTTGTGTGGAGAGAGAGCGTGTGTGTTGTGGCTGAATGACTGTGTGGTTTTGTTTGGTGTGGTTTGGCTGTGTTGCTTTGGTTGTGTGAGCTGGCGTGGGTGTTTTGTGTGGCTGTGTGCGGGAAAAAGAAAAAAAAATGATGCATCCTTGGAAGGTGAAGGTGGAGGAGGTGGAGGAGGAAGAGGCTGCCGCTGGACCTTCTGAGGTGGTGGATGTCGGCTCCTCATTAGAGGAGCAAGAGGGCACAGGTGCCACTGCTGCCAGGTTTGTAAACTTTATTTTTGTTTATTGTTCCATAGAACTTTGAGGACAAGAAGAATACTATCCTTTAGAGCGAGCTCACTGGGGTGTGTGTGTGTGTGTGTGTGTGTGTGGTGCGCAGTCAGGCACAAACAGTGGGCATCAGCGCACGGGTGGCAGCGGATGTTTGCCACAAAGAGAGAGGGTGTGGGCAGGGGGGCTCTTCCAGCAGTCAGGCATGAGCTGAAGGAAGCACCCACCCAAACACATGTCAGCCATCCCTAGCACCCCAAGAAGGGCATGATTTGCATGTGCCAGCAAAGGTCTCTCCAGTTGCCATCCCTAGGATAGCTAGCACTCCAAGAGGGGGGGAGGCTCTTGCAGCAGCAGCAGCAGCAGCAGCAGGCAGAGTCTAAACTTGCTGATGCTACAGCACCACAGGTGGTGGTGGTGTATGTGAGAGAAATGGAAAGAGGCGAGTAGGTATTGCTCTAGGACAGACTAGAGGCATCACCATAAATGCATGATATTATTTAGGTGTTGTTTATGTGTTCTTGTTTCAGAGAGGGTCAGGAAGCCACCCACGCTGCTGGTGCCCGGGCCCCCAGAACCCAATCAAGGCAGAGGTTGGAGCAGCTGCCAGAAGAAAGCAGGCACTTGAAGTCTGATGTCTGGTTGTGGTATGACAAGCTGAAAGGTGTATTTGTCGTATGCAAGGTAAGGCATAGGGGCTGGAACAACAGGGGATGGATTTCCCTATGACCTGTTAGGAAGTCCCCTGCAGAGAGAGATTGGCCACCCACCCACTTGTGGAGACAGAATGCAGGCAGGGCTTGACAGACCATTGGTCTGACACAGTATGGCACTTCTTATGTTCCTATCTTTTTATGTTCTTTAGATATGCAGCAAAAAAATTAAAAGGGGCAGCCAGGGAACCACATCGGGGCTCATCACACACGTGGAGAACATGCACGGAGAGACAGTACAGTGGCGTGACTCCGGTGTGGAGGAGCATCATTGCCAGAAGAAGAGGGGGAAGGCACGGCAGAAGCGCCGCCATCAAAGACCTTCCCCCACCTCCAGCTCTGCTGAGAAGTCCCCCCAGGAGGAGTCGGAAGTGGCTAGGGCTTTTTTGGGCCCAAGTCAAAAGGCCGACCAAGGAATTTATGGACAGGCTAAGGCTGCAAGCCCTGACAATGGAGAACCGGCTGGTGGAACAGTTCCAGGAGGTGGAGGTACAGGAAAACAAGGTGGAGGTGTATTCCCAGTACCTCCGCACCGAGATCACGGACCTGGAACTCTATCATCAGTCGGTCTCCAAGTGGCAGGCAGCCGTGACCGGGGCTGTGGACTTTGTCTTCCAAAATGGCTACCAAATGCTGGAAGACGTGATGCCCGCCCCTAGGTCCCATGCACCCATTTCCCCTTTCCCCCAGGTTCTGGGGGACAGGCCCAAAGAGTAGACCTCTAAGTTTCCTTTCTTTTTATATATATTAATGTTTGGTTTTGGTTTTATAAAGTTGTGTGTTGTTGTTATTTAAAAAGTTTTAATAAAAGTTATATTTGTTGTTACGAGCTTTGTTTAACCTGCTCAGTCTTTTAACCCTCTGTGCTGAAGTTCTGGCAGGTGGCAGAATCTCATTGTATATACAGCTTGTCAGATCCCTACCTGACAGCAGCAGCAGCACTAGGTAGCGTATTAACCCCAAGATGTGCCAGCAGCAGGGTCTCAACTTGCAGACAGCTCCCCAGGAGGGGCAGGGCTTGTGTCTGTGTGGGTGTGCCAGAGAGAAAGAGAGACAGGCTCTTTGGCAGTGGACAACAGGCGGTGGGTGCTGGTGGTCAGAGGGGCTCTTTCAGCAGCTTCAGTGGGCATCCAAGGGTGGGTGCAGAGGAGTAGGCTGGGGGGGGCAGGCTGGTGTGTGGGCTCCCGTGGCCACTGGCCAGTCAGTCACAAGCAGCGGCAGCACCCAGATAGGTGATGTATCTTGGAACTGGAGTGACTGCTTCTGGATGCAATGGAATGGAATGACAGCCCCCCGTGACTGGAATGATAGTCCCAGAATCTCGTTGATGGTTCCTGGGATGGACATGACTGCTTCAGGTACAGTGGAATGACAGCCTATGGGAGTTGAATGATGTCCCTAGAATTAGTGCTTGGTTGGACACACTTCATTCACTCATGCAATAGGTGGTAGCAGGTACAGGAATGCACACAGGCAGGCAGGGACATATAATACATTGTGTGTTATTTCCATCTCATTCAGGTAGTTTTGCTGCTGGATGTGGCCAAGGGCATTGCACATGATCACAGATGAAAGCTCTCACTGGTTCTGGCAGGTGGAAGGCAGCTTGAGCTGGATACATCTCTCCCCCTGCACCCCCATCTCTCTCATTCTAGCGGGGAGACTCTCTCTTTCTCCCACTCTCTCTCTCTGGCCATATAGTGCAAGTGACAGCATGGGTGGGATTGTGTCTGTCTCTCCTTCTAGCAGTGGGGAGACTTCTCTCTCTCTCTCTCTCTCTCTCTCTCTCTCTCTCTCCATGAACAGCAGGTTGCTAACTCGTAAAGAAAAGGTGGAATGACAGTGCCCCATGAGCGGAATGACAGGGCCCAAGAACCCTGAGGGTGGGTCCTGGGGCTATAGTGGCAGATTCTAGGTATTGGAACAGTCCTCCCTGCCTGTAACGTAGACCTCAGAACCCCGACGGCGGGTCCTGGGACTGGAGTGGCTGCTTCTTGATGCCATGGAATAATGGGCCCAGAAACCCTGAGGGTGGGTCCTGTGGCTAGAGTGACAGCTTCTAGATATTGGACAGCCCTCCCTGCCAGTAACGTAGGCCCCAGAACCCCGATGGTGGGTCCTGGGAATGGAGTGGCTGTTTCTTTAGATGGTGGAATGACAGCGCCCTGCAAGCGGAATGATGGGCCCAGAACCCTAGGGTGGGTCCTGGGGCTAGAGTAGCAGCTTCTTGATATTGGGACAGCCCTGCCTGCCTGTAATGTAGGCTCCAGAACTCCAACAGCATGTCCTGGAGCTGGAGTGGCTACTTCTTGATGCCATGGAATGATGGGCCCAGAAACCCTGAGGAAGGGTCCTGGGGCTAGAGTGGCAGCTTCTAGATATTTGACAGTCCTCCCTGCCTGTAATCTAGTCCCCAGAACCCTGATGGCAGGTCCTGGGGCTAGAGTGGCTGTTTCTTGATGCCATGGAATGACGGGCCCAGAAACCCTGAGGGTGAGTCCTGGGGCTAGAGTGGCAGCTCTTAGATATTGGACAGTCCTCCCTGCCAGTAATGTAGGCTCCAGAACCTCGATGGTGGGTCCTCGATGGTGGGCTGGAGTGGCTGTTTCTTTAGACAGTGGAATGAGAAGTCCCTGTGGTCCAAGATCCCTGCCTGACAGCAACGTAGGCCCCAGAACCCCAGCGGCCGGTCCTGGGGCTGTAGTGGCTGTTTCTTGATGCCATGGAATGACAGTGTCCCGTGAGTGGAATTATGGGCCCAGAACCCTGAGGGTGGGTCCTGAGGCTAGAGTGGCAGCTTCTGGATGCAGTGGCACAGCATTGGAAGGAGGAGCAGCAGACATTGGATTGCCCAGAGGCAGCATTGGCAGTGTTGGCAGCAGGAGCAGCAGACTTTGGATGGCCCAGAGGCAGTGTTGCAGCAGGAGCAGCAGACATATGGATTGCCCAGAGACGTGTACAGTTTACAGGGTACAAGGGTACAGACATTGGATTGACTGGGCACAGAACCCGTGGCACATCAGAGATGGCATTGGTAGGATTTGCTTGTGCGCTGCACCCATGGAGTCAGGATGGTAGGAAGAGCTGCCATACAGCAGCAGACGGCAGCAGCACAATTGCATGGGCACATTTGGATTGGCCAGCGCAGAGCACCCATGGACCAGCAGACAGCAGCAGCGGGATTACCAGGCTAGTGGGGCACATTGCCCAGGTTTGCCAGGGCAGGCAGACAGGCACCATGGCATTAGAGGCAGGCAGGTCGGGGCAGGCTTTTATCTAGGCAACCTGGGTGGGTGGGCGGGCAGCATGGCATGAGCGGAAGGCAGGCAGACTGAGGCAGGCTTTGATCTAGGCAACCTGGGCGGGTAGGCTGCAGTAGGGAAGGCAGTCTGGGACCTTCGCAGGGCACTCAGATAGGCTGGCGAAGACTGCAGTGAGAGAGCCAGTTACATAGGTGGGCTGAAAGCATGTTGCTAGAGGCCAGCTGGCAGGCTTACAATTTCCCAGTGCAACCCTGAGTCCTGAGGTCAGTCAGATAAACCGAATGAGGCCGTCTAGTATGAGAGAGAGAGAGAGAGAGAGAGAGAGAGAGAGAGAGAGAGAGAGAGAGAGAGAGAGGGTGGGGGAAGGGCTGGGCGGGCACCAGGCATTGGGAGGGAGGGACAGCACCTCAGCACAGCAGCAGTAGCCCTAGCCTGCCAAGACTGCCCCTGGCATGGGATGGCGTGTGCCACTGCACCATACTTCATGTCCAGGGGCAGCTCGGGGAATCCCAGCAGCAGAAGGTTCACCTTCAGGAAGAGCAACTGCTCCACCAACGTAGCCCCCAGTCTCAGGTGGTGCAGGAAGCAAATGTTCCCCACCATGGAGAACAGCCACTGGCTGGGGACACTGGTTGGTAGGCAGGACAAGAGACCCTTGGCCACTTTGGACAGGGCCGGCCACACGTTTGTCTTGCCAGCCCAGTAGGCCATGGGATCACTGCAGGGCTCGATGCAGGACTCCTCCTCCAGGTAGCTTTCCACTGCTGCTGAGGTGCTGTCACACTCCCTCACATAATTGTGACTTTGCACCACCTCCTCCACTGCCCTCAGCCATGCTTCCTGCCCTGCTGTGCACGGGTCTGTGCTCGCCAGAGTGCCCCGCATGATTGAGCTGCTGCTGCTGCTCGCAATAGGAGCTCTGATGCTGCTGCTCCTGCTGCTCCTACTCGGGCTGGGGGCAGGGATAGAACCCGCTGGCTCAATGGGGTGGCTGCTCCCACTCCCACCACCCCCAGGGGCATCCTGCTGCTACTGCTGCTGCCGCTGCACACTCTTGAGAGCCCTCTCTGCCCGCCGGACCTTCTCCACCAGCTCAGCCTTCCAGTACCCGTAGAGTGATGTCTGCTATGCCACGCTGCCCTTGACCCTGGGGTTCAACATATTTGCCAGTACATATTCTGGCCGCTTCAGCAGCTCAGCAAACCACCCCGTCATCCCAGCCTTCAGCTGCCGCACCAGGCCAATCACCTCAGACCCCAGCTTCCTGCCCTCAGGGCCACCATCCTGCCCCTGGAGAATCTCCTCCAGCCTCCTGAGGAGACTCTGGACCAGAGGGGTCACCTGGCTGATGCTGGCCGTGGAGGAGCTGATGGTCTCCGTCACGGCCTGGAACAGTCTCAGAACAAAGACCATTTGGAAGAGGATGTTCCATTCCACCCTGTTGTACCCTGGAGGTGCCTGCATGGCAGCTTTCTGCTCCACAAGCCACTCGTGCACCAGGAAGGTGGAATTCCACCAGGTGGACACATCCTGCACCAGCTGGTGCACTGGGGACTCTTGCTCTGCCTGCTTGGCCCAGAGGAGCTTGCTGCCCTTCACGCTCCGGTTAAAAAAACGGGCTAGCTTCCTCCCCCACTTTATCAGGGAGCTAAGGGTGCTTTCCCCAATCCCCTTGTCTGCCAATTCCAGAGCGTCCCTGACCACCAGATGAAGGGTGTGCACGGCGCAAGGGATGCTGGTGAACCCACCATCACAGACTGCCCTCAGTATGTTGACCCCATTGCCTGTCACCACACATCCCTTGGCGAAGGGCACACCTGGCATGACCCACACCCTCGACATGGCTGTCAGGGCTGCCTCAGTGTTCACAAATGTGTGGGGGACATCCATAACTTCAGCCTGAAGCAGGGCCCACCGATACCCTGCTTCAGGACCCCTCCTGCCACTCCTGAAAGTTGCCTCCGGGTCCTGCCACCAGTGCTCCGTTACACCAGGTAGGTGTGCTGGACATTCCTGGTGGACAAGAGGTCCATGGTGAAGTGGACAGTGGACCCCCAGACAGCTGCTCCCTCACCCACTCCTTTAGAACCTGGTAAAGGGCTGGCACCACCTTCTGACTGAGGATGGTGTGGGACAGCAGATGAAACTGGGGGGCCAGGAACCCAATCAGGCACCTAAACCCCATATCCCACACCACGAAGAAGGGCTGCCCATCCACAGTTATCATTTCCCCCAATAGGCACATGGCTTTCTACTGAAAGCCACGCCGCCCGCCACATCCTGCAGCTGCCGACTGACTTGGCAGCTGCCCCCACCCCAGCTCCTCCACAGTGCTCTGATGCTGTTGATGATGAGGCTGCTGCTGCTGCTTTGCTTCCACCCTAGCAGGAATACTTCTCCTGCTCCTAGAGGCAGCTGTTGGAGCAGGACGCTTGCCCGGTGATGGAGGCATACGATTGGATGCTGCAGCCGGGAACCCACTGGCCTCCACTGCCCCTGCCTGCCTGCTTAGCAGCACAGCACTGTGGCATGATTTGAGGTGCCTCACCATAGCAGTTGTGCCAAGGTTGGTGAGCGCCTGCCCACACTTCATCACCTTTTGGCACAAACTGCACTGCACCTCCCTGGGATTGTCTGCCTGCACCAACTGAAAATGCTCCCAGACCAAAGATTTTTTGCCCCCTCCTGCCTTCTGTCCTGCACCGGCTGACGCACTGCTGGGAGCTGGGACAGGACATGGTGGCGACACAGCTCACAAAGAGGCAGCCATCACCTCAGCACCAGCAGATACCTCCTCCGCAGAACTGCTGTCTGCCTTGCTGTCCCCAATCTCAGATATGTCCCCCCACAAAGGGAAGTACTCAGTCCCTGAGTCCCACTATGCTGCTGCTGCCACTCTGAGCAGCACTCTCCCTCTGCCCCCTATAGCTGCTGCTGCTGCTGCTACTGCTGCTGCTCCACTCCCTGCTGCCATTGCCTGGGGCTTGGGCCCTGCCTCTAGCAGCCGGGGTGGGATTCACCAGCCCTGGACTGCTGGGGGAGATCACCTCTACAACGGGAGACAACGGTGGCCCCTGAGGAAATTTGGTCCCTGAAGCACCTGCCGCCGCAGATGAGACAGCCTCAGCCTCCTGCACTGCAGGTGTTGCAGTGCCCCACATGGCAGTGGGAGGACACTGCCAGGAGGCGACACCTAACCACCCCCCTAGTGCCACTAGTTCTGGGAGCTTCAGAAGCCTATGACCCAAAATCAGGCCTGTGAAGCTTGGGGCGTGGTGATGGGCTCTGGCTGCTGCTGTATGCTGCCACTCCACTGGCATGACCCCTTCCACCTCTGCCACGTGCCCCATTGCCTGCCTATTGGCAGCAGACCAGCCTCCTTCCCTTCTCCATTTGTGCCTCCAAAATGATGCAGCACACAAAAAAATTATATTTTTATTTTATTTTTTAAATCAAATTTTTAATCTAATATTATATATATATCTAAACTTAGTCTAACTGCTATTAACTATTCTAAATGCTATGGAACTAAATGGATTATCTAATAACTACAAAGGCCTAGTCCTACAAACACAATGAATATTAAAACTAAATCACTAAACCCTATCTCTATCTCTAAGCTAACTCCTACATCTATCTATCTATCTATCTATCTATCTATCTATCGGGGGGGGACACAAACAACACAGGGAGGGGTACAAAACTGAAATGAAACCTAGGTAATCCTACTCCAAATAAATCCAAAAACAGGGGAAGGGAATCAGGGATGGAATATATAGAGGGAGAGGGAAAGGATTCAATGGAGTGGGAAGGAAGAACACAGTGAGGGGTAAAAATAAAAATAACTCCAAAATCTATCTAATCTAAGGTAAATAAATGAAGCTAGGTAGGTAAATATGTGGGAATGGGTGAATTGGAGGAGGAAGGCAATGGATTGTGACTTTGGGAGGAACAGGGAGAGAGGGAGACTTCTGACAATGCTGCTGAAGGGATCAGTGGCTAGCTCAGAAGGATTTGGAAAGGGGGAGGGCAATGACTTTTGTTTCTTGCTGAGTCTGCCTTTCCACAAGCCCCATTGGCTCCATGCAGGTTAGCCTGTGGCCAATTGCAGCCTGCCAAGCCAGTGGTGTGAGGAAAAGAGGGATTGTGATTGGTCAGGCAGGCTGCTATTCCAAGCCGCTCCACCCCTGGCGCCAGGAAGTCTGCTCCTGAGCTGTTCCCACTCCTCCCTGGGCTTGTTCACCATGTTTTTCCCACCTGAACTCAACTGAACTTTACCGAACTCAAACGAACTGTTGGGTCGTTCGACCATTCAGTTCGGCCGTTCAGTTCGGTCAGCCAAACATGTCAAGTTCGGCCCGAACACTGAACATCCAAACCACGTTCGCACATCCCTAGTTAGTATCTGGAAAGTCCACTGAAGTCAACAAAAACTGCAGAAGTTCAGCATCCCTCAGAAACAGGCCCTTATTTTGGACCTTTTTAAATGGATGATGGTGGGTGGGGGGATGGGTGTGCAGCCTCAGTGGGTGGAAGTGGGTGTGCGCCCATTCCCACATCTGCGCACTCATCTCCACCCACCACCCATCTCCACCCATGGATCATCGGGCATTGGAGTCCATTGCTCCGTGGAGGGGTGATAGGTGAAGATGGGTGTAGCGCAGGAGCGCTTATGCACCCCCACGGCATTCACACGGTCACCTCCACCCATCACCATGCAGCAAAACTGCGTGAAAAAGATCTTTCTTTAGAGCATAACATGTCCTTTCCTAAAATCATTTACAGTCTTCTCAGTGTGCTAATAAAGATGATTATTAATGTGAATCACACCTAATTCAGAGTATATTTTCCAATTCTGATCTTCTAAAGTATTTATTTATTTATTTATTATTATTATTATTATTATTATTATTATTGATGATGATTCTTCATGAATTTGTTTCCTATTCATACAGCACTGTAGAATGTATCTTGGATTAAGCTGCATATTTCTTATGTAGCATGAAATTTCTGCTGTTACTGGTATTCTGACCTTCCTATTTTTCCTAGGTTTACAATAGACCCCCTAGTGTTACTGTTATGTTAGACTGTGAGTAAGTGTGTAAACGTGCCAATAGCCTCCCCCACAATGCATAGATTTATACAACATACTAGATATATGCTTGAATATATGTGATTTAATTAATACAATATACTAGCAAAGAAATATAAACTTTTGGAGATCTTTTTAAAGAACTGGACTTCTTTGTTGGTTTATGAGCCCAGATAGATAATGAAACTGTATTCACATATTCTCAAAGAAATCAGAAATACATGCACTCCTGTGATGCATTGTTGCTGCATTTGTGTATGTGTGTGTGCAGATAAGTATAGTCTTTTCTAGCATCTGGAACGTTATATGTGAGCTATGTTGGTCCGGAATAATATTTTTAATGTTTCAGATGCTGAAAATGACAGTCTTTTGTGAATGGTAGGTCTTCAGCACAATTTAGACCACCATACGCTCATTTGTCCTCAAGTAGGCCTATTTAAAGTATAATTGACTGCCCTTGCAATTATTGTGAATAGCAGCTGTCTGCTGCCGAAAAAGGCATATATATATAATGAGAGAGAAAGGATCAAATACAAGCAATAGAAAAAAAAAACATAAAGAAAAATATCTATATAAGGTATTTTAGACCAGATTTTATGGGAAGGCACAAGGCCTATTAGCTATTTCCAATTAGGGACTATCAAAAAATGAATGAAGGTACTCGTCTATTTATGAAAAGCAGCTGGGTCTACCCTAAATATAAAACTGGCAAAAAGTTTATTTGTTCTAAAATTGTTACAGCTTTACAGCACTTCATTTATTTTCATTAGCCATGTAAGGGTTTGTGGAAAAACCTTTGTTGTATCATGTACCTTCTGCATCAGACAAAAACACCTTGCTTTGTTTTTCTCCTAAATAGCTACATAATTAGATGGATTATTTCATGTGTCTGTGCGTGTGTTTGCTGAAGAGAACAAGCCAGATAAATTAGCACTTAGCAGCACACACAATAGCACATAATATGCCCTTGTGTTTCATATAAAGCTTTATTTGTCATTCACGGCTGGTTGGCAAAACTGACTTTGCTTTTGAAAATGACAGGTGGTACCCTGGTGCATTCTGTATGGAAAGGAGAAACAACCTTCACCAAGGCAGCTTCTGTCAATAGCTCCTGTGATTTAGCATTCAGTCTCTATCAACCCTGTATTTCTTCTAGTTTTGTTTCATTCGCATTTCTTAGGTCTGACGTCACACACACACACACACACACAAACACACACACCCAGCCCAGTTTACTAGTTCTGGCATTCTATGCCACAAGTTACCATTCCGTCCAGAAAGACCTTCCTCTTTATCACAAGACAGGTGAAGTTCAGTATATTTCAGTAAACTTCAACATTCCATGTGAGGATGGAATCAATAGCCCTCCTCCTTTCTTTAGGGTTTATTAAATTTCAGCCGTAACATTAGCCTTCTTTATCTAATTGATTGTCTTTTCACAGGGCTAAGAAAATCAATAGCAGTCAATGGGACTGCCCTGTTTTTACTTAATAGATGTTTTTTCCTAATTGGCTGCCCGGGTGGCTCCAGTGAGCTCAGTGTGTTTTCAGGAGTCCACAATATGTTGCAGCTCTTGTAAACTATTTTACCATGTGCAACAGTTATTGATTTTATAATGAAATCTAGAAAATTCAATAGCAATCAGGAATATAGATCAGGATTCCTAGGTACGTTAAGGCAAAGGGCAAACTCACTTTGCTCCCACTTCAAGCTGTGATCCAATTAAATGTGTCCTTAAAGTATTAGGTTTGCTAAAGACTTTCATCCAAAAACCTCATCTGAAATATAGAAGTCTGACCAAAAAAATGCCAGTGCTTTGACCATTGTTTGCACATTATTGTTGTTTCTTTAATTATGGGTTGGCAAGAATAAATAAAAGGAGAAAGTTCGGAAAATTGTCACGATCTATTGTTCTGTGACTTTGATCCACCTTGCTACCGTATCTTGAAATGCTAATTCACACAAGCTTCCTACTTGAAAATCAAGTTAGGGAGGGAAAGAAAAAAAAAAAACCACCACTCTCAGCAGCTAAATAGCAAAACGATGCATTTGACCTTTGTTGGAAAAGGTCAAAATGTCAAATGCCTTATTCTCAGAGTCAACTCAACGCTCAGAAGCTCAATTCTGTCCATGGAAAAGCAAGATTTGACTAGCACTTTTTAAAAGTCTCTTACCACACAGGCTGCTGTGCCAGCACCTTTCCCCAGTCCCATAGGCTTCCCTTACTGGACAGCAGTGTTGAAAAGGATAATAGCCAGAGGCATAGCTGTACAATGGTGCAGCAGGTGCAGCCACACCATGGCCCTCAAGCTTGGGGGGCCCACATGCATGTAGAATGCATATGCACCCTGGAGTGGACTGCCCAGCATTCCATCTTCTGCACTAGCTGGGCCCATTCCCATCTAGCTACATCCCTGATACTAGCATCGGCGTCGGCAGCATAACAAAATAGGATGGATTCAGTAGTCTGGTAACAGGTGGCAAGCACTAAGGGTGCAATCCTCCCAACAAGTGTCACTACTTGCATTTAGGGCAAGCATGAGTCCCACTGAAGTGAATGAGACTTGTGCCCATGCTACATTCTGATGATAGTTATCCACCCAGAGGATCGCACTGTTCAGTCCTGAATACATTTGATAAACAAACACTGGCTGAGACTACTGGCTAAAATGATCTGAGTCTGGCTTTATATCATTGCATTGTTTCTACACTGGAGGTTTATACCAACATAGCTACATCACAGCACGTTGTTCTTTCTTTCTTTCTTTCTTTCTTTCTTTCTTTCTTTCTTTAAATTGTTATTCTGCTCTTCCGGGCAGCTGATGGTCTAAAAATTTCTCAAATGAAAAGATATTTTTCTTCCATCTTTCTTTTATTAGAAACAAGAGGTGCAATTTCCCAAAGAGACTCCAATGTCACTAGTTCTTAGCATGGGTTTGTCCACTTCAGTAGAATTGCAGCCATAGTTATTAAGGCTGCTTTAAGACATGTGTGGTGCACATTAGGGATGGGCGAACGTGGTTCGGAAGTTCGGAGTTCGGACCAAACTCAGTCTGTTCGGTTGACTGAACCGAACTTCCAAACCGAACTCGAATTTCAAACCAAACCGAATTTTCGAACTCCGTTCTGTTAGTCCATACCTAGTGGCAACACACACCAAAAAACCTGGTTTTGAATGGCTGAACTTGGTTCGGAAGTTCAGAATTTTACCAAACTTAGTCTATTCGGTCGACTGAACCGAACTTCCAAACCAAACTCGAATTTCAAACCGAACCGAACTGAACTAGGGCTGTAGCGGCATACCGCCGTGGCCGCTGTTACCGACGGAAAACCCTATTCCGCACATCGTGGCACAGTTCGGCAGAGGCAGCTTCCCAAGGGCTGCGGCTGCGGTTTGTCACTAATGGTACCACGGCATCGGAACTGGCGAATGGAAGTGAAACTTGTGCGGATTCCCATAATAAGCGGCGCCAACTCCCCTTTCTGTGGTCCGCGGAATCTTTGTGGTTATCTGGTAATTGTATCATGTTTCCGCCACCTGGAATACAAGGTATCGCAAGGAATACAAGGTATC
>QEPC01005936.1:304921-335883 GCA_003113815.1 Sphenodon punctatus
TGTCTTCTGGAGGCATGCTGTATGACTCATTCACTCAGAAGACTTCCACTGAAGGTGGGGGAGAGGGTACGTAATATTGGCTATTGATTGACTGGCTAGTGGCTACCAGAATACAGAGAAAAATGGGTAGTAGTCACTCCAGCCAGCCGAGCCGCTGGCGGAAACAAACAAATACTCTCTTTATCTCCAGCCAGTCGAGCCCGCCGCCACTGAAAAACAAAAAAATTTAAGTGAAATTGAATAACCGGGATTTGAACACACAGAATGTCAGCTAAGAATTGTATCACAAGCAGGAACCTTAACAGCTATGCTATCTACATAGTTACACTCTGGCAGCATTGCTTAAGTCATGAGCTTAGGTGGTGATTTTAAAGTTACACAGGTCACAACTAAAAACATGACGTTTGGACAAAAAACTTTGCAGATCTTTACATAAAAAAACAATTTGAAAAATAATAAAAACACCGTTGCTTCAACTCCCAACAAGAACATGTTGTACATGCATGTAGGTATTGAGAAGAAGGAGCGGTTACGGCGGTACAAAGAGACACACACAGACAGTAGCACCGCACCAGCAGCAGTCAGCGACAGCATGACAGCATGCGCAGCGTCACTCACAGCACAGCGGTGCTGCAGCGGCAGCATAAAATAGTCATACAGTATGACTCATATTCCCTTCACGGAACCGCAATAAGCACTCATGCCTGTGTCTCATATATTAAATTTGCAGAATGCGGGAAAAGAACGCTGATTGTATACGGCAATGGTAACAATGAAGAAATCGGTGAAACACATACATTCCGCATCTGCGAATTCTTGTAGCGAAAGAAACGCAGAATCGCGGAGTACCACGCGGAATTCTGCGAGGCACAACGTGGGATGCCGAGGTTTAGGAATGGAATCGCGGAGTGGTAACAGCTGCTGCCGCATCAGCCCTAAACTGAACCGAATTTCCGAACTTGAATTTCAAACCAAATTGAATGGAACCGAATTTCTGAACTCTGTTCTGTTCACCCATCCCTAGTGCACATACGGCATAAAATCATGTCATGTGTAAAAATCCCACATACGGGATTTAGAGGCGACATTTTGCATGTTAAAACCAGTGCACGTTCTTTTCAAACGGTGAATTAAGTACCTCGATATCGAGGAATTTAATTAACAGTTTTACGCGCATCTGGCTTTAATGTGTGAAATGACATGTCTAAATCCCACATGTGAGTTTTTTACACGTGGTGTGATTTTATGCCGCATGTGCACCACACATGTCTAAAAGCGATCTCTGTCCTAGCACCAGCACAATCTGTTGGGAGGAGAGCACCCAAATATATATACATTTTTTTGATATTTTACTTGAGTCTTTATTTTCCTTTCAGGTAAAAGGGCCTAAAAGAAAATTACTGAAAATGGCAAAAATATCTAGGTTTGATTCCTTTTATTTTTCTGTACAACTTGTGTTTTATCAGTTGTGCTATTCTTTCCCTACAGCATAAATTAAACCTTTGGGAGGGTATTATTATTATTATTATTATTATTATTATTATTATTATTATTAAGCACTTACATAGTGCAAGCCGTGTACCTAGCACTTTACAATTGTTATTATAGTCTCAGGTTTTCAGTCAAAGATGCTTGTGGCTGCTTGCTGATCAACTTTTACCTCCCATTGCAGCTTCTGAATGACCATTGAATAATCATCATATTCCACCTAGAAATCAACTACATGATTTTCAGCACATTGAACAGCAGCATTGCCACTTAGCACTGGCAGTAGTGACATTAAAGATAATGGAAGTGGTGGTTGTAGGTCCATGTAGTGGTTGCTCTCAGATGTTAACTTCCCACATAGGGTGTTTTCAAATGTTATGGTGGCATGGTTTAACCTGCTTTAGTGTGGTTTAAACCAGGGGCCACTGTCACATTGAAAGACGCCCGCCAGATGTTTCCCCAAGATAGATCCCAACTGTGGTGGGGGTGATCCCATGGCAGCCCCCATGACGGGGCTGGGATGATGGCACGATCACACACGCTCATCCTGTCATGGCCTGCTATGGCTTTCCTGGGTGTCCTTGGGCCCGGAGTGTGGACTCGCTTTCTTTTGGGTCCACAATTCATGGGCAGCTGCATACCCGGGCAGGGGCTGAAGCAGACCCACATCTGCCGGCTTGCTAACAGACACACGGGCAAGGTTCTGAACCATCTGGGCCATAGCGAGCCATACCAGGGAGCGGTATGAGTGGGGTGAAAACTAGTGTACGAGAGAAATGTGATAATGAAAGTAATTACCCCATTTTACTCTGGGCATATTGAGGGCTAGCTGTCCACTCATTTTCCTCTAATGTGGCAGCCCACCTCCTTACAGAGATGAGTTGCTGGGAGCATATTACACCAGTGCTCTGTTCTCTGCACTGGTTGTCTATAGTCTTCCAGGCCCGATTCAAGGTGTTGGTATTTATTTACCTATAAAGCCCTAAATGACTTAGGCCCTATCTATCTGTGGGACCAACTCATTCCATCTGGTCCCAAGTTTGTTGGCTTTCTGCCAGGCCTGCAAAACATGGCTGTTCTCCCAGGTCTTCAGAGGAGGGGAGGGTGGGTTGGGTTAAAGTTTTTTGGCGGTCGTGGTTTGTTTTTTAGAAGGTTTTTTAATGTTTAAATTTTTGGGGTGTTTTTATGTAGTTTATATTGAGGTTTTTGTGCTGTAAGCCTCCCCGAGATGCCAATGGCAGGGGGGGGGGGGACTGAGTTCTACACCCTCCAATGTTTTATGATGTTTTATAATATTTTTTATTTTTGTCACATTTTATAGTATTTCATTAATTGTAAGCACAATATTCCTAATTTCTGCCTTATCTCCTTCAGAATACTCATTTGACAACTTAAAAAAAAAAAATCCACATCTGCAATTGACATGAGATTGTGTAGGGTGGATTCATGTTTTTAATAACAATTCTTAATGCATCCCTAGAATCCATTGCTTTTGGACATTTTCCTTTGCCACAGATGATAACGCAAGTGGAAGTGGGCTTAAATTACAACAAGGTCAATTTTGGTTAAATAATAGGAAAAAATTCTAACTGTTGGGCAGTGTGCAAAGGTTGCTTAGAGAGGGTATGGAGTTTCCTTCACTAGATGTTTTAAAGAACTGTCTGGTTGAACATCTATCTGTGATGCTGTAGGCAGAGGGTAGTCTGACTTGAAGTGGGTGTTGGATTAGATAACTCCCAAAGTTCATTCCAACCCTATGATTTCAATGTACAAAAACCTCCCCACAGTTCATCAGGCACAGTTTCCATGATTTATTTATTTATTTTATTTTATTTTATTTGAATTTATATTCAAATTATATTTGAATTCCATAATTAACTTATGGAATTTGTTGCTAGAGAACGTTGTCAAGGCCAGTAGTATAGCTGGGTTTAATACTGGATAAGTTCTTAGAGAATAGATCTATTAATGGCTATTAACCAAGTAGCTTATGTGATTAACTTCTTACTGTCAGGAGCTGGGAGTGAACAACAGGGAATGGATTGCCCATTGTGACTGTTGGTTCTTCTCCCATGTGATCGAGATTGGCCACTGTCGGAGGACAGGATGCTGGGTTTGATGGACCATTGGTCTGACTCAGTATGGCATTACTTATGTTCTTATGTTCTTATCCCACCCTATCCTGAAAGCTCAGGGCAGGTAACAAATTATAACATATTTTAAAAAACCATAAATATAAAAACTTACAAAAATTAAATGGATACAAAATTAACACTTCCCTCCCACTGAAACCTATCCCTGTCCACCAAATGTCTGGCCAATAACAAGGTCTGAATAAAATCTAAAATGATCAAACCTTGTCTCTGAACAACCTCCAGGGAAATGAGGTTCAATTTGTGTGAGGCAGCCACTAAGAACACCTCTCTTCATGTCTTACCGACTTGGTGCTCTGATGGCACTTGCAAAATCTGGTTGATTCATGCTGACCTACCCACATCAGAAGGTATTCTGTCATGGTCTACATCATCTGCAGCTTCAGAAAAGTCATCAGGGCCAGTTCCTGATGTAGAATGCATTGTAGTAGCCTAAGCCTCCAGATTACAAAAGCGTGGATGATGGTGACCACGTTCACCTCTGATAGAAAGAGTTCCATGTTTCTCTTTTTAAAATGTATTTATTTATTTGGCATTCAGCTTCCGCTATAGCCGTCAAATTTAAAGCAACCGAAATAAAATAAAATAAAATAAAATACAATAAAATACAATACAATAATCAGAGTAACAATGATAACACAATAGTAAAACACCAAATCATATCACATTACACCACATTGTGCCAGATCGTATCACCTTTTACCATACACGCAGAGACATTTCCTGCTACAGCCATTTAAGTTTGGAAATACAACCTCCCCCCCCCCTCCCCACATCTTACAGGATCACAAATTTCCCTCATATCTCCTTTATCACCACCTCCCGTCTCTGGGAGGCCAACCAGACATAGGACGTGAGAGCCACCACATCTTCTTTATTTCTTTGGGAGAGCAGACTCTTATACCCTTGACCCAATTCTATACAGAGGGGGTCATAAGTAATTGATTGAAACCAAACCGCCCTAAGAGCAGTATAATAAGGACAGGTGTACAAGAAATGTTCTACGGTCTCAACCCCTCCTTGAGAACAAGTACACACCCTTCTCTCATAAGGGGTCCTCTTGTACCTCCCTTCTACCACCGCAGTCTTGACCAATTGGAACCAGAGAAGCGTATAACTTCTCCGGAGTCTGCGACTCTGTAAAATGTCGAAGTATGGTTCTATCCCCCAGATCACCTTAATTGACTTGAGCCAGGGAGCGACCCTCCAGCTCCCTACCGTCACTATATCTTCTTGCCCTTCGATGTCCTCTAACCTAGCCTGGATTTCTTTCCTAATCCCCACCAGGGATTTCCCAGCAAAATAGGCAAAAGAGAAACCCTAACTCTGTAAGAGATGGCCCAGATACCTGAGCCATGGATAGCCTCTAATACCCTCATACTGCAATTCCTCTTGAAGGTACAACCACGGGAGAGAGTTTTCATGTAGGGAAACCACCCTTAGCCAATATCGTATCAGAGCAGATTTGGCATGCAGCTCCATAGAAGCATGCCTGTCTCTGCTCTCAGCACAGGACCCGGAACATCCTTCCCCACCTGTAGGATTCTGCGAAGAAAAGAGTTCTGCACCCTTTCCAGGGGTTTAATTATTGGTTGGGGGATAATCTCTAGGCCGAACATTGCCGCAGGCGGGACTTTGGCTCTGTATGCCTTCAAAAAGGTCGAAACTGGCACGCCCTGAGAAATCCCCACTGCCCTACCTATTGCCCCCGCAAGTTGGGCTGTTCTTACTACCCGTCCATGTATGTGCCTGGACCACGTACCCCTGCTAGAGAAGGTCACCCCAAGGTAGACAAAGGATTGCACCACCTTAAGTGGGTGCTTAGCAATTTCCCACTTTACCAATGGTTTGCGGCAACTAAAAATCATAACCTTGGATTTTTGTGGGTTAGGTGACAACCCATTTAGGGCACAGTAGCTAGCCAGGCCCTGTATCAATTTCTTCAGGCCCTTCGCTGTCTGGGAGATTAGGACCAAACAATCGGTAAATTGCAAGATGTTCAAGCAGTAAGTACCGAGTTTAGGGGGGTAAATATCCTCTGCTGTCAGGGACTTGACAAAGTCCACAAGGTAAATATTAAACAGTAAAGGGGCCAGCACACACCCCTGTCTGACCCCCCCTCTGGACAAAAATATCTTTACTCAGTTGGTTATTTGGGCCTGTTTTAACTTTTGCCCTATTATTGGAGTACAGCTGTATTATAAGTGCCAGGAGATTGTCATTTATCCACAGCACAGAGAGCTTCTCCCAAAGATGGGCCGGAGGGATGGAATCAAAGGCTTTGTTCAAGTCAATAAAGGCCAGGAATAATTTGCCCTTCCTGATCCTCTGATATTTATGAATGACATGTTGCAGTATAAAGCAGCAGTCTATTGTTGATTTTCCTTTTCCGAAACCATCCTGGGAGATAAATGACTTGGCTTCTACCCAATAATCAAGATGCTTCAGCAGACATCTCGCAAAAACCTTGCCCACCACCGACAACAGGCTTATAGGACGGTAGCATGATGGATCCGTTACAGAGCCCTTTTTAAAAATTGGAACGATCCAGCTCTGCTGCCAGGAGGGGGGATCTTAAGATGGATACTGATGTTGTTAAAGGGTCTGTTTAGCACCGACGCCCACCACTGCGGACCCGCCTGTAGCATCTCTGCGGTGACAAAGTCTGGGCCAGGGGCTTTATTTGTTCTTAGGGACAGAATTATTCCAACAATTTGGTCCTCAGAAAAGTCTATTCTTGTACTCTGAACATCTGAAACCATCTCGTCTCCTCCTAAGGTAGGCCGGTCAGATACATCCGGCTCTTGAGGATCCTCATAAAGTTGACCAAAAAAGGTCTCCCACAGATCATTAGATACCTTGGGACTATTGATACTTTTCCGAGGTTTAAGTAGCTTGTTCATACTTTGCCCAAACATATAAGAGTCCCCATCCTCTGGGCCACAATCAAACGGGCCCAGATATCATTGCATAGTTAGCCCTTTTGTTTCTCAGTAGCAAACCATAGGCTCTTCTATCCTTCCGAAACTTTTCATGGTGCACTGAACTGGGGTCCCTTGCCCATCTCTTCCTAGAAGTGATGAGTTGAATCTTTGATGATTTACAATCCTGGTCATACCAGGGATGATTTCCCTGGTGGTATCGATTTCCCTACCACAAATGCCCCCTGTATGCTGCCAATGATTTCTTCATAGCACTGAAGAACAGTTGCATTTTCCTATGAAAGCAGAATTTGGGAGCCCAACTCTTTGAGTTTTCACACTGAACAGAGAGCCTGGAATTGAATAATAAGTGAGACCTGAGGTATCCTTCTGATCCTACCGGGTAGAACTTCAGGGGGATGGACTACACCAGCCCTTTCACACCAACTCTGAATCGAAATATTCACTCCGAGGACCAAATGGTCACTCTCTGGTTTGGGGATCAACTTGAATTCTCCAACTCTATCGATAGCTTCCTGACTTGTCAAGATTATATCGCTAGTGCTCCTTCCTTGGGGTCCTATGAAGGTACTACCCTTCACAGGATCCCCGAGCACCTCTTCCCCCACTATCATGAGGAGAAAATTATAAGGAGCTCCAATCGCTGTTCAGTGCAATTTTCCACTTCAGGGGGTACCAGGACTCTCTAAGGTCATTCCCCTGAACCCATTTTACCTGTCCTACCCTCAAGTGTACATTCATATCTCCAACCAACAATAAAGTTGCTTTGGGATACTGATCTTGAGCCGCAAGGACAGCCTCCTCTAGGGCCTCCCATATATCTGCCCGATAGTAGGGCAAAGATGGAGGTGGAATGTACACATTGAATAGCACAATCCAATCCTCCTGTCCCGGGCCCAGCTTAAGAAGTGCCCACTGGAATTCCGGCCTTCCAGAAGGTAGCATAGAAAAACGATCCCAGAGGTTATTAGCTACAAAAAATACCAGTCCACCAGAGGGGCGCCCCTTAGGGCCCTTCTTTTGACCACTATGGAAAGCCAAAGCAAACCCTTCTATCTGCCAAGAAATATCCTGCAAGAACCACGTTTCCTGCATACATATTACGTCGAAGCCAAGCAAAAACTCCCCCCATTCTGGATCAGATATTTTAGACTTTCGGTCCGTGATATTCCATGAGACGAGTCTGAAACCATGGGGTAGCCCCTGAGGTTTATCATTTCCTAATATCCCACCCCCCTCATCTGGGAAGGATCTTCCCACTATACCATCCTCGCCAATTGGTCATGAGCTACTAGGATCTGCGGAAATAAGAGAAATCTCTGCTTCAGCAACAACCACATTACTGGCCCTTCTGGGCCCAGTAGAGGCTGTGCTACCTGATCTGAATTAGCTGGAACTGCCACACCTCTCGGGGTGTGTGTGTGTCCCCAGCTCTGTGGCATCCAAAAATTGTACCTCTGTAAGATAATCTGAATTAATTTGGGTCTTAACCACGGTGCCATTCGGGTCTGAGGAAGGTGCCCTATAATCCAGAACAATACCCTGTATGCTGTCCCTTATAAGATCCACCCTCACCAAAAGTTTGTTCTGGTCCAATACTGACAAACTTCGTATCAGATCATCAATGTGGCCTGGGCCCTCTGATCCTGTATTGTCCACCAAAAAGGAACCAATCTTCTGTATAAATGACATATTTTGCAAGTACTGTCCTCCTACTTCTTTATCCAGGTCACCCTGCCCCCCAACACCCAGGGTCCCCCTGCTGATGCTATTTGGACCTGATTTGTCCACTAGGCCTGTCCCTTCTTGGTCCTCCCTAGACTCACAGACCGAGGTAACCTGGCTATTCCACGTTTATCATTTGATGAAGTTGGTGAAAGGGGCCTCTAGCCACCACCATTCCCTGATATAAGGATTGGTCTAGGAACATCCCAATGCTGAAATCCTAAATGACCAAAGGAGATTGTACCCCATCAATGGTGAGTGACACTGTCCACCCCAGGTCACAGAACTGAAGAGGATTAATCACTTCACTCTTTCCTGGATTCAGTCTCAATTGGCTCAGCCACACCCAGACTCACACTTAGTCCCCAATGGCAACCAGGCATTGAATAAGCACTGAGATTGAAGGACTGGAGTCAGATGAAAATGATGAGTAGAGCTGAGTGTCATAATCCTATTGATGGGTGATTTCAGATGTGACACCAATTCACCACAGTGAATCCCACCCCGGTGTGAATGGCTTCACCGTGGGCCGTGGTGAGACGCGTGGCCTCAACAGACATGACAGAGGTGGCACCACCGCCTGGGGTCAACCGTAGAGAACACAGGCCGGGGAACCCAACAGATGTGACGCGGTGGCGAGAACCGTGGTGGGAGTCCCACAAGGCACCGGGTCACGCGGATGCAAACATGGCCATCTGAGGGCAAATGAAGCCAAAGATGGTGGAGGGCCCACCCAGGGAAGGGAAACACGAAGGGAAGGGGTGGAGGGAGTTGCAGCGCTCGCAGCGCTCTCAAACAGTGACTGCAGGGAAGGCGCGCAGACTTCAAAACGGGAAGCGCACACACACAAATGAAGCAGCACACCCACACAACAAAGGGGAGCAGAGCATGGGGGCAGAGGGAGGCACATAACAGGGGAGGACAGGGAACCCCCTGGCTGGTCGGATGCACAGGATCGGGGTGGTGGTGAGGGGCTGGCACGGCCATCCCAGCAGGAGGGGGAGGGGGCAGGAGCCCAGGGGGCAAGGGGAAGGGGGACCCAGCAGCCCAAGGAGACAGGATTCAGCACAAGGCACAGTGAAGCACAACAGGCTTTATTGAGGACACAAGCGGCACCGGCCCAGCGCAGAGGCATACAATGCGGGAGCGTGCGGAGCCAGGGTGCAGGAGAAGAGGCAGAAGCAAGGGGGGCACGGGGCCCAATCCGGGATGGAGAAACCTGCACAATGGCCCGCCATGGAGCCAGGGTCTGATGGAGAAGCACACCCAGTGCGTGAGGGGAGGCACTGGACAAGGACACGGAAAGCCCCCCCCCCGCACAGGGGAGGAAGGGCATGACCCCCCCCAGTCACACTCTCCAAGGCTGCCAGGGGGCTTGTTGAAGACCGGGCCATGGTCAAGGGCCACCAAGGCGGGGGAGAAGCCGCAATCCCACGGAACAGGGGCCCCTAGGCCAGGTTCAGGAGAGTGGGATGCAGGGGTAGGGGAAGCAGCTGATGGAGACAGAGAGCTGTCAGTGACACATCCAAAGGAGGCCACATGGAGGGTTCAGGGGTGGCGGCCACAGGTCCCAGGTGAGAGGGTGACAGGCAGGTGGGTGGAGGTGGGTAATAGGGGATACAGCAGTCCCAAGGAGGCAGCAAGTGTTTTCATGAACACCCAGGCCACAGGTGGAAGAAAGATGCTGAGGAGGCAGCCAGATGTCAGATGGGCCCAGCGCACCATACACCCAGCTGCAGGGGCTCCCATCAGGTGGAGGGGGTGGTAATGACAGCAGGAGCACATAGCGGGGCCATTGCCACAGCCCCCGGAAGAAGCCTTGGCCAGCCATGTGGAAGCAGATCAGGTAGAAGGCCTCAAAGGGATCCGTAGAGCCCATACCGATTTGCACATCAGAGTGGCTGGACACCTCCAACAGGGCTGCCAGCTCCAGCCCGGGGGGGTGGGGGGGAAGCCATAATCATCTGCAGGGGGCCAGGGCAGGTGGGACAGCTCTAGCAGATGGTAGTAGGCCGCCCCGTGGGAGCGTGGATGCCCATGGGCACCCTGCATGCTGATGAAGTAGGACATGACCAGGGCGGGGCCACCTTCACACAGGCAGGTCACATATCCCGGGAAGGGACACACACACAGTGGAGGCAGTCTCAGCAGTACTCCATGCCGCAAGGCCCCCCATCATGTCCGGTACGTGCCCATCAGGGAAGGGGGCAAGCCCCAGCTCCTCACAGTACATGCGGCAGTCACCAGCGGTCACCACATAGCCAAAGCGCAGCATACCAAATCTCAGGCACAAATAGGCATCCAGCTGGGTGGGCAAGGAGCACAGGCAGCGCTGAACAATGGGTGAATGTCACAGGTTGCATGCTCTCTCAGGCGGTCCAGGCATGGACAGAGCCCCCGGAGCCTCTGAGCAGGACCTCGGGCTGAGATGCAGCTGCCATGGTACAGCTCTTGGAGGGTCTGAGCCGCCGTGGGGACAGCATGGGATGCATGGCTGGGGGGCTGAACAGGCAGACAGGTGCTGTCAAGGGCGACGGATAATGGCAAGATGGGAACAATGGGGCCTCTGTGGAGGGATGCAAAGGGAGTGGGCAGCGCATAGCTGCTGGCATGCAAGGGTGGACAGCCCCACACATACACACCTGCAAGAGGATATAGAAACAACAGCACGCACATGCACAGGGAGAAGCAGAAGCCAGGGGGCCAAGGCCCCAGGCCCGGGGGGTCGCACAGGGTTCCCCCTATGAGGGACCAAAGTCAGCAATGGAGGGAGCGCAGCGAGGCCCCAGGGAACTGCCCCCCCTCGCCACCACCATCGGCTGATACCCCATGCAGGTGATGGTGCTCCCAGGCTGCTGGTCCAATGGACAGAGGGAGTGCGGACACCGCTGCCAATGGGGGAGGGGAAGCATGCACATATGTGGCACAGGTGCGTGTTCAGGGGTGGAAGCGAGCGCACGTTTCCACAGCCACAACCCCGACCAATGGAGCGGCCACACCCGCAGGGATGGATCACTTCCAGCTGGGAGCTCGCATAGCCCTGCTACAGTTGCGGAGTGGTTCCGGGACCACGTGGCGCTTCTGAGGCTCATCACAGAGGAGCTGGATGGGACGCATGCGGAGCAGTGGTACATGGCCAGGGTGGGGGTGCGCATCCATCACACAGCTAGCAGGGCCCGATGGCTCCTAGCCCTGGGGATGGCACGGCAGCTTGGACTGGCCTACAGAAGGCCGCTGTTATGAACCAACAACCTACCAGCCAGCATCAGGGGTCTGCTGTCCAGGAGCACATGGGAGAGGGCTGCCAGTTACCTAGCGCTTTAGCTTGCCATGCCCATCCAGAGGCGCACATGGGCCGTGCCAAGGGCTCATCAGTGGTGGCAAAGGGTGCTGGCATGGTTGGATGATGTCACCTGGGTCAGACACTTCCAAATGGACAGGCGCACCCTCATGCGCCTGGCAGAGTGGCTACAGGAGTGGCTTGAGGACCTGAGGACCGATATGAGGGACCCCATCCTGTGCCACAGCAGGTCGCCATCACTGTGTGGGCCTTGGCCACCCCTGACTCCTGCCAGTCTGTTGCCCAGCACTTTGGGGTGGTGCTAATCACTGTGACGTCCCTGGTGCAGGATTTCTGTGAGGTTGTGGAGGGGGTACTCATGGAACGCTTTATCCAGCTAGTTGATCAGGACACCGTTATGGTGGGTTTCTGGGACCCTGGCTTCCCCAATTGCATGGGGGCGATCGATGGCACCCATATAGCGATCCTGCGGCCCCCAGATACTGATGCGACCGAGTACATAAACCGGCACAGTTACCACTCGCTGCAGCTCCAGGGCCTGGTGGACCATTGGGGGCACTTCATGAACATATTCACCGGGCACTCGGGCCGCAGCCATGATGCACGCATCCTCACGATCTCCCCACTGTTTGCCTGCATGTACATGGGGGGACATGCAGACATGCGAATGACCCAGATAGAGGGGGTGATGATGCCCCCATGCATCATTGGTGACCCTGAATATCCCCATAAGCGATGGCTGATGAAGGCATTCCCAGTGCCCATCAACCCAGCTCAGCAGCGGTTCATCACCCGCCCCAGCACAGCATGCACAGTGGTCGAGAGGTCCTTCGGTGCCCTCAAGTAGCGTGGGTGATACCTAGCCAGCCAGCTGGAGTATAAGGTGGAGACCTCCTGCCTTGTCATTGGAGCCTGCTGTGTCCTCCACAACATATGTGAGTCCAACGGGGCCACTCTGGAGAACCCCCTCCTCTCGCCGCCTGCCTGGCCTGGTGCCACTGTATGCTGACGTGCCCAACCCCTGCTGGTACCGCAATTCCAAGTGCATCAGGGCAGCGCTGGCTCATCACATTGAGGGCCTGGCCCATCCCTGAGGCCCCTGTCGTCTGGACCCTCCCAACCAGACCTGCACCATGACCGCAGCCACACCAATGCTGCTGTAGCTCTGTACCAGCATGAAATAAAGCACTCAGACAGATTTAGGTGTGCAAGCGACAATTTATTGTGCTCTCCCAGTCCTGCCCACTACTCGATTAGACCCGTGTGCCCTTGTGCCCATCCCCCCTCCCACCCCCTCAGTGGTGCTGGGCGCCCCCTCCCTTCTCCATCCCCTATGCTGCCCTGTCCCTGCCCCTCCCCTTTCCCCTGGTGCCCCTTGGCTGCCCCCTCCCCATGGCAATTGGGATGACTGAGGCTACCGACCCCCCCTCGTCCGAGGTGGAGGAGGAGGAGCTGTCAGTCACCTGGGACGGTAGGCCTGCCCCTACCCCCTGTCCAACATCCCTGGGGGGCCCCTGACCCTCCCCCCCTGCACCGCCTGCTGCCGTATCGGGGCCTGGTGGACTGGCTGCTGGCATCACAGATGTGGGGGAACGGATCCCTGGATTCGCAGTCCCTGATGCTGTTGGGGTGGTGGGGGTGGCGGCGTGGGCAGGGCCTGTGGTGCGGTCATTGGCGGTGGAGGGGGCATGTGTCAAGGTGCTGGCATGGCACCCGATGGGGCTGCTGCCATTATGAAGGCACTCAGGGCCCCTGTCTGCAGGAGGAGGGATGTGCCCTGCTCGAGCGAGGTCGAGAAGTGTGGTGAATGCCCACCATGGCAGGGGTGAATGAAAAGTAATCGTCTATAACTAAAGCCACCAAAAGATTTAACAGGTACGATTTACCCTGTTGATCTCTAGGTGATCCACATCACAAGGCCGTAAGTGCAGTCTCAATGCCGTACTCGGAATGCAAGCCAGAATGACATGGGCTTAGGAATCTGAAAGCATCCATTTGTGCCTAAAGCTGCAAGGTGAGCACAGGAAGTGGTAATAATTTCCCAGAACAATTGAGGGTCATTTGCACAAGACTCTTTAAGAATTAGTAGGGGCATGAATCCAAAATCTGAGTGTTTTTTAAATCCTTAGCCCTTCCTCTGCTCCTTCATGATCTCTTGTTCTCTATACTGTACCTGATGCATACACCATTGAAAGAATGCAGGTAAATCAGCAGCTGTAAATACACACATTGCTACCAGAAAAGACAAACACTGATTAAGGAACAAGTGGTGAGCATTCAATAGAAAAGGAGTTGAGTGGGCTGTGGAGTTGTGTGACATGCGCCCCTACACATACAAACAGTTTTGTGTGAAAAGGCTCTCAGTAACCAATTAGGCATGTGCATGTCGTTTTCATTATATCAATAATGAAAACTAAATTTGTCATTTTTGTTACCGCTATTGCAATAACAAAAATGTCAAAAAATAATAATGAAATCAATAATGATAACGAAAGTCAGTATTGATTTTGTTATTGCCTAGCAGCCTGACAGGTGGTTTTTTTGAGGGAAATGTGGAGAGGGGAGAAGGGAGCAGACATCTCAGAGCCAGAAACAGTGTTGAACTCTTGAACTGGGCCTGTGATGGGAGGGGAAGGACCTGATGGATGTAATCACTGACCAATGAACAGAGCAAGCAGGTCCCAGGCAGTTGAATGGCACCCTGTGATTGTGCAATGCCTCCTGCATCCAAGAACCAATCAGGGGAGCTCTGGGGGAGGGCACTGCAACCCTTTATACTGAAAAACTGGACTGCTTGACTCTGGTTCTGTGTTAGCTATTGCTCTATAAGGGTGCATTTCCAGAATCTGCTGGTGTTCAGGGACAGCCCCAGGCATGTGCCACATGTGCGGCTGCACATAGCCCTACGGCCAGATGTGGCCCCGCGCTTGCCTGGCTGGACAGCAGGCTGCAGTCAGCTTCTTCCCCAATAATAGCAGTGTGCAGGTAGTTTTCATTATTACAATAATGATAATGAAAATTGGCATTTTTGTTATTGAAAAAATGAAAACGACAAATAATAATAATAATGAAAATAGACATGAAAATGACTTTTTGTTGTTGAAAAAAAGGGAAAAACCTGAAAAAAGTATTTCTGGCTATAGCTTTTATGATTCTTATTTGATTCTGATGAAACTTGGGGAGATTGTTCCCAAAATGGAGGGCACTATTTCTATCAATGTTTGAAAGGATTAGATAAAGAGAACCGGTTTTAGAAGTAATTGAATGTTGTGATTTTAGGAAAAGCTCCACACACATTCATGGCGACAACTTCTTTATATTCCATCCAAGTTGCATGAACCTGTGAATATTATGGCCCTCCATAAGTTTAACACACCTGACAATTTTCAGAGAGATTGGATAAAGGGTCCTGATGGTATAAAACATTAACTTGAAAATACATTTCCAGCGGTAGCATTTTTATATTCCATCCTGTTTACAAAACATTTGGCAGGAATGTATCACATGCCTTCCCTGGCATCTCTGCCAAACTACAGGACAATTTGATAAAGGGACCCGATTTCATAAGCAATTAGATTTGTCCCTGTGGAGACCATTATTCAGATAAATAGCAGCACATGCTGGCATGGCACCTGGCATGGCAGAGGGAGGGAGGATGTAGGAGGGAGGATGTGGAGCAACCCAGAAGACTGACAGACACATTCACTGGCCAATTACTGTATGCTTCTAGCTTTACAGGACCAATCAGTGGTGGCTTTGAAGCTGGCATAGGGGGCGGCCCTCAGGCAGGCATAGAAGGAACGTAACTGAGATTTTGGGGATAGCATCCCAAAAATCAGGAGACATAGTTTACACATCCAAACTGGCCAATTATCATCACAATCACATTGTGCAGCACTGTGACAGAGGACATAAGAGAATCTCTATTGGCTCATTCCTAACAGAAGCTTCCGACTTCCCAGTAACAAGTGGGGAAGAGATGTTGGAATGATCACAGAACAGAATGAGGATATTTGGTTGATATTTCTGCTGGTCAATTGACATCACAATCCGATCTTATACCACAGTGATACGTACAAGAATTCCTGGCATAGGCTCCTTCTCTGCATATGCTGTGCAGGCATATAAAATTGGGACCCTTTATTATATCATTCTGATATTTGGAAGAGATGATATAGAAAGTGTGATGTATAGCCCTGCCAAATTTCCTGTACACTGGTTGGACTACAAAGATGTTGCAGTTAGACATACATTTATAAGTTAATTGCTTATACCAACTGGGCCCTTTATAAAATCCTTCTGAAAGTTTGCAGAGATAGTAAATATAGGAAGGGGTATAAACTTTCCAAGTTTCATCTACATTAAATGTGAGGTAAAGAAGATAAAGCTAAGAATATGAAGATTTTTTCAAAATAAAATAATTCAACTGCTTATAAAATTGGATTCCTTTATCTAATCTTTTTGGCATTTGGTACACTTAATGCCTTCCATTGTAGGTACTATCTTCTCCCAGTTCCAGCCAAATATAATGGGGGGGGAAAGTTACAGCTGAAAATGTGTTTTCCATTGAAACCAATGGAAAACAAAAACAAAAGCAAAAACGAAACCGAACATTTGATATTTATGAAAATGAAAACAACAGATTTAAATAATGAAAAAGAAAAAATGAAAAAGAAAATGTCATGGGCCCCTCATGCACACCTCTACCCAATAGGTTCTTCTATCTCACCTCCCTGGCACCATTATTGTTTATTGTTTATTTGACGGCACTGGCTCTTGCCATGGCCCGAAAGCACAAAACATGCAAACAAATGATAAAACAAATGCACAGTATAAGCAGGATAAACAATCATCATATACATAAAATTACTTGGAATAAACCAAGCAGCCAGTGACTAGTCCAGATATCATAATTGATATTAATTCAAAATAAGGGCCATGCCTACTAATAACCAATATCCACCACATATCCAATCATTACACATTAACATCTGTCATGGTAATAGCGATCAATACTAATTTATTTAATATATTATTTATCCGGCCGGCATTTGTCACAGCCCCAAAATCTCAAAAATTCTTAATAAACATACTAACAATATGGTGACAGCTGTATAGAGTATAGAAAGATTAATACAACCTCCTCCCCTACGCCCTAATGTAGGGCAACCTCAATTTTAAAAAGTCTTGCTCTTCCACGGGGGTTACTGTGGCAGAGCTTGGCCCCTGACTACAGGTAAAAAATCAATATATTCTTTCCTGCTTTATTGCCTAGGCACTGGCTTCCGCCATAGCCAGAACAAAAGAAACAAAATCCAATATATATGTCTATATACAAAAGAATATAAATTTAAAGAAATAAATAAAATTAAATAGAACAGTATCAAACAAAACAGATTAACAAAATTCTTAAAGGATAAGATCCACCTTGTCAAGAGCTACCCATAGTAACATCCAATGACAAAAATGAGTGGAAAACATCTGATTTGCGACCACATAGAATTAATAGATTCAGTGCTTTAAATGGGCTATAATACATTCCCTTCTTTTAGAAATAAGCAATAAAAAAGTTGCAACAGCAATCAAATCATTTCTATTTGTTAGGGTAAGCAGAAAGAAAATACACTCGGAAGGTTTTAATCCTTCTCTATCTATCAATGGGGTCAACCAAATCTCCCTCAAATGCGCGTAATATGGGCAATTTAGGATTTGATGTTCAATTGTTTCCACTTCCTGCAGAGTACAAGTACATTTGTGATCCTCATAGGGGACTTTCAATAAACGGCCCTCAAGGACCGCTGATTGCACTAGATGAAACCGGAAAAGGGTATATTGTCTCCTTAGTGATTTATTATCCAACAGATCCAAGTAGGGCTCCTTTTAGAATCCCGACCTGCAGAGACCTAGGCTGGGCGCCACCTTCCAAGCTTTCAGCTTCACCATATCATCTTGGATCGACACATCTCTCGAGTGAATCTCAAGTTCCCTCTTTATGCTTGAAATGGATTTCCCTTGAAAATATAGGAAGGAAAAACCCAAAGTCTGTAGAATTTGAGAAAGGTACCTCAGCCAGGGATATGCCCCAAGGCCCCTGTAAGAAAATTCCTCTGCCAGACACCGAGACTGCAAGGAATCCATAGGAGCTACCACTATTCTGAGCCAGAATCTGAGAAATACCATCCTAGAATGATGTTCAAAGGATAGGCTATTGGTCTCTGCTCGAATAACTGCCCCAGGGACACTATTTCCTAATTTAAGGATTCCTCGCAAAAAACGATTTTGTACTCGGTTGACAATTACACAAACTGGATATGGAATTATTTCCATTCCAAAAGTCAGCATAGAGTAAACTTTTGTTTGAAAAACCTTCAATGCAATGCCAACTGATATTCCATGAGAGATCTTAAAAACTTTTAGAAGGGCTCTCACTGAATTCTCTCATAGGCGAGCTCTTTTCTTTATATGTGATACCCATGTACCCCTTGCTGAAAATAACACTCCCAGATAGGTTAATTCATTTACAACCTCCATTGACAGATTTGTTATAGACCATTTACGCACCCGTGGCCTGCCACCAGCAACTAAGATCTTAGATTTATTCTCATTAATATCCAAGCCATTTTCCTGGTAATATTCTATTAATGAGGAGATGGATTTTTTTAGACCTTTTTCAGACTGAGATAGTAAAATAACATCATCAGCATACTGTATAGCATGGAGGTATGAATCACCAATTTTGGGGTGTGTGTGTGAGGATTTCTTGCCTTAATATAAGGTACCAGGTCTGCCACGTATAAATTAAAAAGTAGCAGAGCCAGCACGCAGCCTTGATGGACACCTCTATCCACCGCAATATAAGCCCTAGGACAGCTTTTGGGGGACCCCCTCACTCTTGCTGTATTATTGGTGTGGATCGCCAGCAAGATAGTAAGAAGATTGTCATTTAGGCCCATCTGCCTGAGCTTTATCCAGAGCCTCTCCCGTGGAACAGAGTCAAACGCCTTTGTGAAGTCCATAAAACCCAGGAACAATTTCCCCCTCCTGATCGTAGTGTATTTTGCAATTAAATGGGACACCACAAAAGCGCAATCCATAGTTGACCTATTTGTTCTAAATCCATACTGTTCTAGTGGAATGATGTTATTAGAATCTGCCCATTCCTGCAGCTGTTTGAGAATAACCGAGGAGAAAAGTTTACCTACAACCGGTAGATGACTGATTGGCCTATAGCTGCTTGGGTCACTTTGGTCCCCTTTTTTATATATCGGTACAATCAAACTCCTACCCCAAGAAGATGGTAACTGTCCCCCATCAAGAATATCCTTAATCAGTTTACACAAAATCTCTGCCCACCATTATGAGGCCATCTGTAGAACTTCCACTGTCAGGAAATCCGGGCCAGGGGCTTTGCCCTTCTTAAGAGCCATAATCAACTTCTCCAAATCCTGCCATTCAAACAAGCAGGATGTTGTTTGAAGACCGGACAGCCAAACTTTTTTCTCCTTCAATCAAGCAATGTGGGGGGCTCCTGGCTTCATATAGCCTTCCAAAAAAACACTCCCAAAGCTCCTTTGAGGCCACACACATCAGGGCCTTATGATTTGCATGCATTAAATGATTTAACAGAGACCAAAAGTGTCTGGAGTTTCCCAATCGAGCAGCTACCTCTAATTCTGCCCACTTCACCTTGTAGTACCGGAGCCTCTTGAATTGAAGTAACAGTGAGTTTATATGACTGCCTAAGGGCCTGATACATAGCCAAACTCTTATCTGATTGGGTACTTACCCAGAGTTTCTTGGCCTTCTGTAATTGGGACTTGGCTACTCAACATTGCCTATCAAACCATCCCCTCTGCTGCTTGGCCACATTTTTACACGGGATCGTAAGTACTTCCCCATGAAGAAATGCATTGTATAAATTGTATAAATGGCCAAGCCATTGTATTTTTGTATAAATGGCCAAGCTTTCTAGGGGATCTCCCTCACAAAGGAACTGATTTCCCAGTTCTTTAAGTTGGCCCAAATAGCACAATTCCCGGAGCTTACAAAGTAAAGCTGTAGAGTCCCAATTCCTCCGGCACACATTTGGGGAAGCTTCTGAAATTAACAAAGATGGATGTTTACACAAATCATTCATTCGTATTCGAGTTTCCAGAAGTCTGTGGTCACTTTCAGGTCTAATTTGGAGTTGAAAGGTATCCAACTTTGGCCAAGCATCTCATTCAAGAAAAATATAGTCAACTGTGCTACGACGTACAGAATTCTCGAATGTATAATCCCCTACCTGGTCCCCAGAGAATCTGCCATTAAGAGGAATTAATCCAGCAGAGTGGGTAAATTCCAAAAGATGACATCCCATTCCATTGATTAGCTTGTCACATGATTTTCGACAAGGGACCGAGGAGCGGGACTGTATTTCCCCTTCCTCCTGATCAAGCTCTATAGGGTCATCCATTCCAATCCTCACATTCCAATCATCCCAGAGCATAAGACTAGCTCGAGGGTATTTGTCTTGAAGATTGCTACACCAATCCTCCAGAGCACCCCATACATCCTCGCTATAATACAAGGAGGAGGCAGGAGGAACATATACATTNTAGAGAAAGAGACAAAAAAAGGCTAACCCCCCCAGATGCACGGCCTCTCTTTCCCCTCTTCTGGGCCCCATGCAAATCTACTAGGAATTTCCCAATGGTAAAGGGATTACCACCAGGGGAAGGGTTTGAAAGTAACCAGGTCTCCTGGAGGCATACAAGATCAAATTGGTCAAGAAAATCTACCCAATCGCTATCGCAAAGCTTGGAGCTTAGGCCTACGATGTTCCAAGAGGCTAATTTGAAAGAAGTAGGTGAAGGAATTGCAATGTCTTGTAAAGAGAGACTCGGACCCAAAGCTGGCAGAGGCTTCATCTCCACTAATAAAGGTGTAGCCCCCCCCCCCCGCAGAATGTCAATCTAATTCCTCAAGAGCTTGTAACTGAGGTTGTCCTACGATGGTATGGATGGCCTCACTATCACCAATTGCGATACTGCCTTCGATTTCTATAGATTCGTCCTTCCTTAAACTATTATGAGGCAAACTTGCTGTCTGGGGTTTGTGGTGCAACTCAGTTTCAAGAGGGTTACCCCGATGATTATGTACCGTTTTTATTGGGTCTCCTAAAGTGGACACCGACTTTGTCGATGGACTCCCTTCCTCATTCGATTCTAAATAACAGGCATCTGTATATTCTTGATAAGTACGCAAAGGTATATGTAATTGAACTACACCCTCTGGAGGAGGGGCCTGATACTCAAGAGGCTCTACCCAGATTCCTCTCCGAAAAACATCTAACTTCTGCATAATACTATCCTGATCTATAGGGGAAAGATTCCTAAAGGGAGTGTGTGGTAAAGAAACACTCATTGTGCCTATCAAAAAAGTCTCCAGTGCCTTTATCAGAGGGTGCTGAACTACAACCCCATCCGTGAGTGCAATTGGATTTCCACAGGTACCCACCCTAACCAACTCCTTGGACAACAGGGGAGAAGGGGCCTGGGCCTGGGCCTGGGGAAAAGAAATATCTTCTATCCCCTCCATAGGGTCAAGATTAATAAGCTCGGGGGCATCTATTTTTACAGGAGCTTGAGACCCATCGGAGATCAATTTTCCCTGATCAACAGATTGAACTTGTTGATCCTCTTCCCTAGCTTGAAAATAGTCCCTTCCAAAACTTGCAGGATCAATGGTAGGTGGTACTCTTGTATCTAAGGGGATTTCCTCCTGACCCACCGATAACCCTGCCTTGATGTTTCTTCCAATACGCTGACCCAAGGGAACAAAATTTGCTTCAGACAGTGGCAACTGGCGGGAAGTATTTCTACAGGGGGGCATACCAACATATCGCTCCCTCTGTACTCCCCTATCAATTGAAATACCCTGAGCAAGCAAAAATTTTCGTGCATTAAAGATATCCTTAACCATTACTGGGGAACTAAAATGTACCAAAACTACATATGCCCATTTGCGGGAGCTTAAAAGCCCAAATTTGCTAATATCCTGTGCATATATCCTGCTAAACAATAGACAAGACAAGTGCGTCGCTATCAGGGACTCATTTTTCCACTCTGGAGTAGAAAAATAATGCTCATGATGGATTTTAAATAGGACCATATTAGGGATTGCCTTTTCCTTAAGTAAGGGCACAGTATCCACAACCGATACAATATTCTCTCCAGACCGCTTTTCTAAATGGGGATAGTAAAGTTCTGGTGGATAATTTGTTTTTGGGGCTTTTGCGGAATCAGAATCCCGATTCAGTTTCTCCATAGTTTACCCAATTGAACCCGGGCCCTCTCCAGAGAAGAACTTATATCCAAGATGCTACCAAAAAGTAAAGATACAGTTTGTGCTATAAGAGATGTCTGACGCAGCAGATAGTCCTGACCAGCTTCTTCGTGGTGCAAGTCCACTCTTCTAGGAGGGATACAGGATGTCGGTTCAGAGGCTTGGGAATTCTCCCCAAATGCTCAGCAAGCGTCCCTCCTCTATAGACAAAGGGGCATATCTATTTGATACAGGAATATGACTCACTTGTGACTCCAAGATTATCCTCCGCTGTCTACTTGCTCAGGGAGGGTCGTCGCTTGCCACAGACTTAACACGTCCCTGCTTGCACTCCATGGTCAGCCAAATGGTTGTAATTCGACAGGGGTCCGGGGATACAGATATTACACGCACTCATAGTGGTCTGGGTGAAGATAGATGACATATACCTTCTTCTCCAATCACCCAAGGGAAAGCTCTCACCGTATACAACAAGCCTCCACCTTTCACTTCTTCTGGGGCACCCGGGCTCCAAACACTCCACCCTCTTTCCTTACTCTCCTCAATATCTTCCAATGGTATATCACATTCCAGCCAGAGCTTTGGGCCAGCACCCCAGGGCACTCCGAAGGGCACTCAAAAGGGCGCACCCTTTTGCACGCGATCTTTCGGCGTGTAACCTAGGCGCGCACCTATGGCGCGGCCGTAGGCTCCCCTGGTTCTTTTCAAGCCCTCAGGGCTCTGGCTCTTCCCACTCTCTGGCGCTGGGTTCTGCTCAGCTGACAGGAGTCCAGTCAATTTCTCCCTCGCAGCACGGCTCGGCTAGGTTCCAGCGGGACAACAGAAAAAAAACCTCACCTCCCTGGCACCAGTCCCTTCCCTCACCTGCCTCTACCTGCTAGTAGTACTGCAGTAGCAGCAGCAGCAGCAGCAGCGGGACACTCAGACACCAATTGGACTTGGAGATAAAGCTGTTTGTTTACAAACAACTCCTCCCCATGTGAGTGACCAGAAGGTTGTTGCCTTGTAAAGAAGGTCCTTTGAGATGGCTCCCAACAGTCTCACAACTGGGTTGTGCACGGTCACCCTATTCAAATAACAGACCATGTGATGGTCTCAAGCTCCTCTAGTATAAAAAGCACTCTCCCCCTCAGACTGGCCCTTTCGAGGAATATAAGAAAATTCCATGCGGGGCTTGAAGGGTGGGTGTTGTGAGAATGTTAGAGCCATCTCGAACAACCTTGTTTACAAGGCAGCAACCTTCTGTTCTTCTTCAAGTGGTTCCACATGGGCCTTTTTTACACTCATCCACACCCACGGATTAACCGCCGTTTTGTCCGGTTGCTCTGTGTGTGTGGACAAGTGGGGGGTGAGTGGAGATACGTGTTAGGCAGTTGTGCATATGCACCCCCACTCACCATGGGTGCGTGTTCTGCATCATTTACACAGGACTCCCCCACCCATGAACATGCAGAAATCTGCATATTTGTGGGTGGGAGAGGCCCGTGTAAAAAGGGCCACATTCTCACATCTCCTGGGCGATGGCTTCATAGACCTGTATGGTCTCGTAGCTATGCACCAGGTCGTGCTTGACCTTCCCCCCCCCGCCACATGTATGAGGTCCCTGGTCTCCTGCCTCAACCAGGGCTCCCCCTTTTGGGTATGCTTGTGGGGGGCCTACCAGCTTGGCAGCTTGGGGCCCACCCGGTAGCTGTGATGACATCGGAACTGGTCATCTCCTGTTGGTGGTATTGCAGAGGGATAAGCATCTGCCCCACAGCCCCCCTGTGCTCCCTTGTGGGGGGATCCCTACCCACTCCCCTAGGGGGGCATGGTCGCCCTACCTGGCTGTCATGGAGGCCGCTCCTCAGCTGTCTCCCCATTGGTGCATAATGTTGCTCCTGTTTCTGGGTGGTCTCCTGGGGGTGGGGGTGAAAACCATTAGCTGTCAGCTGCCTGCCCTGTGCTCCATCAGGTTGTTTTCTGCTATTGGCGTGCACGCCCCCCTCCCCGGGTACTTGGGGTCCCCTCGCACATACCTCGCTGTCACTCACACTCCCTTCCCCATGCCCCATGACTGTGATGGAGTGGGGATTACAGTTGGCGCGGACACCGCAGTCTGTGTTTAGCGGTCCTTCCCACTCCCATGGGGCCAGACCCCCCTCCCCAGGGCATCCTGGGGTCCCTCTGCTTACCCTGGCCTGTCCCACCTGAGTCGCAGTGCTGGCTCCCTTCATTTTGATGGAGGCTTTCCTTCCAGACATATTGGGAGCTGGTGCACCCATGTCCTGTTTTGGATCCCTTTTAAGGGCTCCCCAGTGGATGTCTGGCGTCTCCCTGGGTGGGCGTGTCTCCTTGGTGGCACCTGCGTGGCCTCTCTGGCCATCTCTCTGTGGTCTCGGCGGACCAATTCCTGTGGGTGTGGGTGTTTTGGTTTTTACACAGACAGGGGGGTGTTGAACACCCATCTCCACCCACCTCCACCCACAGATTTTGCCGGCTTCTTCCCGACTGCTCCATGGGTGTTGGTAGGTATTGGTGGGTGGGTTGTGAATGCGCACCCATCCACTTGTGGACATTTATACAGGCACCCTCCCACCCATCCGATGGGTGTTTATGGGTGTTCGTGGGTGAGTGATGTCCATGTAAAAACAGCCATATATTAAAAATAAAACTAGATATTATGTGTATACCAATAACGTTACCAAAAACAATATCTTTGTTTGAAATTGGTACCGATACTGATAACAACAATGATAATGAAAAATGACATTTTGTTATTAACAAAAATGAAAATGGCACATTTTAATAATGAAAACAATAACAAAAAATAAAAAACAACATGGGGCCCTGGTGCACACCCCCAACGTCCATCCACAAGGTGTGGTATGCTATGCACAGGGCCCCGATTCTTTTGTGGAATTAAAAAAAAAATCCGCAGGAGTCCAGGCCCGATTCAGCGCCTCACTGTGCTGATTTACCATGTTGGGGGGGGGGGACTTGCACTGATAAAGCCCTCAGGGATTCCCCTCCCCAGTGCAGCCCAGCCAGATGACGTCTTCTGGCTGCATGGCCCTGAGGGTCCCTGGAGCCGGGTGGAGACGAGTGTGCTGAGGGGAGTGGCTGCTTCCCCTGACAGACACTGCTAATTTAATTTTAACTTCTAAACTGGGAAGGGGGAGGGAGGAGGCAAGCCCTGGCAGCTGGGGAGGCTGGGGAGGGGAAGCCCCGAGGGTGTTTTCATCCCCTCCCCCTGTAGAATCTCCTGCCCTGTGTCTCCCCAGCACAGACTAGAAATTCTGCATTGGGGTAAGCGGGGCAGGATATCCAACTGGGGGAGGGGAAATCTGTGGATGATCTGTGAATCGCAGACCCACGTTTCCCTCGAGGCGCTCGCTATGCCATGATAAAATGTGCCTACAAAACCCAACTGTGTCTTTTAATACTTAAGATGGCTGTGCAGATGCCAATTTGTTACTAAACAAAAAGTACAACACTGTGTGTGAATAGACTAGCTGCTACATGGAAATTCTGCTTTGTCAATTGGAATTTGTGTTTGTTTTAGGCAATCTGTGACCACAAGAAACGGAAGACATATCCATACATGTGAGAATTTAACCCATCTCTTTTCCCCCTGTTCAAACCCTATTTGGAATACAAATGATGAGATTATTGAACTCTTTGGACTCTTTGGACAGTAATTTTACAACTAGTCTTAACAAGAATAAGTCTATATGAAACAAAGTCAGCTCAGGATGCTTTCATATGTGACAGTGCCCACCGCCACCTTGGATTTACCTGGATGGCAGTTGGTGTTGTTACTCTGGTGAGATTCAGTCTGCCCACCAAACTAACATGACAGCAGCTGTGCTGGGGATGGGGTGAGGAGATACATGAATGTGTGTCCACCTCTGACCCCTGTGCTGCATGCAGTGGCCCACCCCTTGACTGATGGGAAGCCATGGTGGCTAATGGAGGCTTTCATAGTGCTTGGAACCACAGGGATCCCAGACTAGGACCAGATTCAGGTCCAGCAGGGGCTCTGGACTCAGATGTGAAAGCCCGTTTTACTCCAGGTCTGGTGGATGAATTCTGACCATGATGGGAATCCAGCCCAGGGAAATATCTGGCAGGCACATTTCGGTGTGACGGTGGCCCCTGGGTTAATTTACAATAAAGTGAGTTAAATCGTGCCACCATCACATTCGAAAACACCCTCAGTGAAGTTAACTTCCTCTTCTTGATCTTAAAGTAAAGCTTCTCTTTCTGTCTCATATTGTTCTCTCTCAATAATGCTGGCTGTGTATTTGCAGTGTATTAATTGTTACTAATCTTGAGTATTAAAAACAATATTTTTTACACTTTTGACTTAGGGTGTACGCAAAGTTACTGTGTTATTAACTTCCTATTATTACAGGCCTGGGGAACCTTTTCTTTCCCATGGGCCACTTTGAAAATTAGTACCAGCTCCATGGGCAGGGATTTTTAAGGGGTATGCTCAGGATGGGAGAAGAATGGGGAGGGTTCAGATTAGGGCTGAACCGAATAGTACTTCTGGGTATTAAGACTGATTTTTGAGGTTCTGAATAGTTGGTCCGAGTACTCAGAGACAATTTGGTGTTCTTGTCGAAGCTTCAGACTTTGGAGAATGAAGCACAGAACATTGGGAAACTTCAGAAACTTTGGAAAGTTGTTGCAAAGGTCTTTAACCTACAGCCAAGACACTACCCAGAAAAGCAGGCTAGCAAGAGTGGGACAATTACTCCAGAAGACAACCCCCCCCAAAAGTGCAACTGTGTGTAAAAATCCAAAACAACAACAGTAGTGTATCCACTACATGGCCCAGCATCAGCAGTGAGTGCACCCACTTTATCATTATACCAACCAAGTAGTGCACACAAATGCAGGCTAGCAAGGGATATTTGCGCAAGAAGAATACAGCTTCCACAAAACAGTCAGCAATTGCATTGAGAAATAAATCCCACAAAAAAGTCAGTAAGCACAGGCCCCAGCAGCAGTCACAAAATTAAGAAACTAGACATACACACCCCTCCCACTCCAGGGGCACCCTTTTCCTTGGCATGGCATTGTGGCAGTCGTAACTTGAACAGACCAAACAAATTTTGGAAGTGGAGCCAGGCAGAGAGATACCTCCTCATGGTGCTGAATGCCAAACAAGCAGCAGCCAGCAATGTAGCACTCAATTATTTTTGTTTTCAAAAAAACTGCATGGCATAGTAAAGAGTAGCGTAACCCCCATCCCCCAGCATTGGCCCTATGGACACAACAGGCCAAACCATATCATACCATGTCAGGCCAGGCACCCCTCTTCCCCACCCCCAGCTGATTTCTTACAGATCTGGCAACACTGTAGCATGCAGCACAGCCAAATTCACTAAAGAGAATGGACAAAATGGCTGCAGTGCAGACACTTTTATTTTGCCCTGTCAGTCAATTCAAAAGCTGACCATCTGACTTGGCCACTGCCAGTCAATCAAAACTTGCCATCTGGTTTCCATCAATCAGTTGTACCTTCCCATACCCCCCTCCTACCAAATATGGCACTATGAATGTCTTTAGACATAACAAAGATTGGGTGTCAAAACCCCATAGCACATGTTTGTCCATTGTGTCTAAGCACCATCACAATCCCAACACCAATTTGGCCACCCGTTGAACATGCAATGTGAACACTATTGCATCACAAGGACAATTTGCGTGTTCTGATTGAATACATGGCCAATGTTGTGTCTAATGATATTGCGTGGCATGTTAGCAGGTACAACATGGAGAATGAGGTGGCAACACTAGCTTACTGAGATCAGGTGGCGAGCAAAACACCGATTTGCTCAAAGATGGGCTATGTGTCTAAGTAGTGCCACATGGTGAACACAGGGCCAAACCAGTGTTCGTATCAAGGTCAAAACACATTCAGACACCTGTTGATGTTATGTCTAAAGACACCCTAAGTTTCATTTCCAGAAGAAGGGAAGCTCAACTCTCCACCAGCCCCCCACGCGCACAGAGGATTCTGAAGTTTCCAAAGTTTTCTGAAGTTTTCCGAATAACGGTCTAGGTCCTCGGAACTTCAGAATTCGGCCTTTCTGAACTGAATACCTTAATATTTGGCAAATTCCGAAGTTTTCCGAAGACTTTGTTTAAGCCCTAGTTGACATCATGGATCTATGCCAAGCCATGGATTCATTTCCTTTCCGTGAGTTTATGTATTGCCCTCATCTCTGGTCCCAGTCCCTTCCTCTCAGCACACTCTTTTAGAGCTTGAGAGTAGGGACTGTAGGTCCATAAGCCAGATCCAGGAACTGGAAAAGGACTAAATAAAAACACAGACTGGATTTGACCCTTGGGCCAGAGGGTGTCCTCCTCAGTTTATTATACTGACTATTCCGATAGTTTAGTTGAGAGGGTATGAGGCTAAGTAGAGTTTAACCACTTCTCATTTGGGGAATATGAAGCTCAATCTTTGTTATAAGGTTAGTTTACTACTTTATTTCTACAACATTGGATGCTTCTGATTACTATAAACTCAGGGGATGAAGTTTTTAGGAGGATATGTTATCCACTCAGGAGTAAGACCTGCAGGATGAACAAGTGAACAACTGGAAGCTGTTAAAAATGGTTTCTAGCAAGTCTTTTTCTTTCTTTTTGTGTTTTTAAAAGAATGTTTAAGAAGCACAGAATTGTTCTAGAGGGGTTGACTGGTAGAAGTATCAAGTAAAACAGGCATACAGTACTTGGACAGTAGAGCCAACATTTTCAAACATAGGTGCACAAGTTAAGCATGCCCATCCAGTGGTAGAGCTAGGTTTAATGAGGCCCTGTGGCAAGTCAAATTTCTGGGCCCCATATCAGCTGGGGTGGTGGGGGGAGGGGCAGGATAGGGGGAGGCTAGGGCATGGGGAGGCATGAGGGGCACTGGAGTAGGTGGGGGGAAAGTGAGGCACCAGAGCAGTCTGCGGCTGGGAGGAGGTGTTGGAGGGGTGCTATTGGGGTGGCAGGGCCGGCCCCAGAATTTGTAGGACCATGCGGGGCCATGTGCGAAGTCTTGGTGCAGGGCCTAATTTTCATAATTTCATTAAATTGCATAAGGCTGTCATCCCCCAGGCATACGGCCCAGGCTGGCATGGGGTCATGTGTGACTACACATGTTACATATGCCTAGGGCCAGCCCGGGGGGGTGGTGGTGGCTGCTGCTGCTGCTGCTGCTGTCAGATACAGCCAGCTGCTGTTTCACTGGGGAAGGTACAGGCAGTGTTTGAAGAAATAAAGCAAGCCATTTTGAGGTCCTGATGGGACTGGACTTACTGTCCCCACTGAATGCTTCGGCACTGGGGCAGGGACCCTCTTTGTCCACCTGTAGCTACACTCCTGTATCCATCCATTGTTTGAAAATCAAACTGCTTGTTTAGGAACCAAAGTGCTGTCTAGCTATAACAATCACAAAAATCAGTGGAAGAGGTGGGTGCTCAGCAGCAGGTCAGTGGAGTGTAGTAGGATGTATAATCTCACTGTGTTTGGAAAAAAATGATTAATTAAAGACATTCTTTCACAGTGTGAGTGGAAATTAAATGGATGTAGCTGTTCTTGTTGCACAGCTACCATTTTTTAACCCTTCCCACAATCTATTGAAAACAGGGTGGGGGAGTGGTGGTGGGGGCACTAATACATGCACCAGTCTGGGGGCTAAATAATGGTCCAGGGCTGTTTTGTATTTGGCCCGTTTTCATTTCTTGGATTTGGCTCTCAGTTCCACCTTCTACCCTGGAGCACTAAAGAAGCGTGTTTGGGGGGAAGGCAGAAAAGAAGAGGTGTCATGCTCTAGGGTAGAAGAAGGTAGAAGTCAGCAAAGAAGAAGTTTCGTGCTATAGGGTAGAGGCTGGATCTGCATGCCAGATACATGAGTCTGTACCCTCCCCTTCTGTCCTGTGCCCCAAGTACCCTTCTATGTATTCAGTCTCAGCCTCTCTTCCCTGCAGCTTTCCATATCTTTCTTGAGTCCAGCCCCTTCCCAATTCTCCCTGCAATTTCCTCCTCAATGCTGCTCATCTAATGCTTCTATTTTATTTAGGGTCGAAACAAATATTCTCATCGATAACGAATTGGTCAATTCAGCATATTCATCCTTATTTAAATGAAGCAAATAGAACTTCATTTAATTAAACAATTAGCGTTTCAGTTATTTTGTTTTGGTTATTTTTATTAGCTCTTTATCTTTATTATGTTTTATTTCAGTTATTTCAGCTATTTCATTAGCTTTGATATTTTGTTTAGGTTAATTTGGAAATTCATTTATTTTTTATTCAGTGCTTCATTAATGTCTATAGTACTATTTAGGATGAAATAGTACTAAATAAGTACTTCATTGTAGTATTGGAGTTAATCAAGTACTGAATAACCAATAGTCGAAGTTCCAAAATAACCAAAACAAAATAGCAAAGTTAACAAAATAAATGAAATAACTAACAAATATTCAAATTTTGCATACACGGACTGTGATCGAAAACCCATTTAACCTGAAGTAGCTGGGTAAGTGGGTTGTGGCTTGTAGTCATGGTGAACATAATTTGATTATTGGGTCTAGTGTTCTATTAACTATGTTTGTGACTATTCAATAGCATATTTTTTTCATCCCTATGTTTGGCACTGAAATAACTCAGATTCTAAAGAATAAGCACCAATTTAAAACATCTTTATGCTTCCTGATATTGTACTATCTGAGCTTCTCACAATGGTTGTTTTTAGACACACATTTCTCCTGGATGTTTGCTGTAATATCCAGAAATTTCTGTGTGTCTAAATCACGCATCCAGATCTTAAACATTTGGATCTTTGAACTTCTGCGTGAAACTTCTCCCAGAACTTTTGTGTGTAAAAGGTTCTCCTGGTAAACTACTTTGCTCCAGGCAGCTGTGGTCACTTGGTTTCCATGGCAGCCTGTCACGTCTACAGCTGCGGCTACTTTAGGCTGCCTCAGGGCAGTGTTTGTGTGAAGAATGCATCCAGGAACTGCCTCAGGGCAGTGTGTGTGTG
>QEPC01005936.1:345300-388804 GCA_003113815.1 Sphenodon punctatus
GGCCACCTGGGCGGGTGGGTGGGTGGGAAGACAGGCATCGTGGCATGAGCATCAGAAGGCTGGATGAGGCAGGGTTCGAGCTTGGCAACCTGGGCAGGTGGTTGTGCAGACAGGCAGAGTGACATGAACATCGGAAGACTGGCTGAGGCAGGGTTTGAGTTTGGCCACCTGGGTGGGCAGATGGGCAGACAGGAAGCATGTCATGAGAAGAAGGCAGACTGAGGTAGGCTTTGATCTAGACCACCTGGGCGGGCAGGAAGACAGGCAGTGTGGCATGAGAAGAAGTAGGGAAGGCAGGCTGGGACCTTGGCAGGGTATGCAGATAGGCTGGTGAAGACTGTGCAGTGCGAGAGAGCTCTCGCCAGTCAGATAGGTGGGTTGAGATCATCTAGCCAGAGGCCGACTGTCAGACTTATAGCTTCCCAATGCCATCCTACATCATGAGGTCAGTCAGATAGGCTGACCGAGGCCGGAGAGAAAGAGAGAGAGGGGGGGGCACCGGGCATTGGGAGGGAGGGACAGCATCTCAGCAGCATCATCCCAGATTGAGGAGGAGCCCCGTCCTAAGACTGCCCCTGGCATGGGATGGCGTGTGCCACTACACCATCAATTCGTGTCCAGTCCAGGGGCAGCTTGGGGAATCCCAGCAGCGGAAGGTTGACCTTGATAAAAAGCAACTGCTCCACCAACTTGGCCCCGAGTCTCAGGCGGTGTGGTTAGCAAATGTCCCCAGCCATGGAGAACACCAGCTTGCCGGGGACACTTGTTGGTGGGCAGGACAAGAGACCCTTGGTAACTTTAGACAGGGCCAGTCACACGTTGGTCTTGCTGGCCCAGTATGCCAAGGGATCTCTGCTGGGTTCTGTGCACGGCTCCTACTCCAGGTATGTCTCCACTGCTGCTGAGGCACCATTGTACTATCTCAGGTAGCTCTGCCTGGGCACCACCTCCACCACTGCCCTCAACCATGCTGCTTGCCCTGCTGTTCAAAAACCCATGCTCTCCAGAGTGGCCTGCACATAGGAGCTGCTGCTGCTGGCAATAGGGGTGCTGATGATGCCCACCCTGCTGCTGGTACTGCTACCGCTAGGGCTGAGGGCAGGGATAGACCCCTCTGGCTGAAAGGAGTGGTTGCTCCCACTCCCACAATCCCCAGGGGTGTACTGCTGCTGTTGCTGTTGCTGCTGCTGCTGCTGCTGCTGCTGCTGCTGTGCACTCTTCAGAGCCCACTCTGCCTGCTGGATCCTCTCCACCAGCTCACCCTTCCAGTGGCCATAGAGCGGTGTCTGGCGTGCCATGGTGCCCTTGACCCTGGGGTGCAGCATGGTTGCCAAAACATATTCCACCCACTTCAGGAGCTTGTCGAACCACGCCTTCAGTCCTTCCTTCAGCTGCTGCACCAGAGCAACTGCCTCATCAACCAGCTTCCTGCCTTGGAGGCCACAATCCCGCCCCTGGATAATTTCCTCCAGCCTCCTGAGGAGACTCTGCACCAGAGAGGTCACCTGGCTGATAGTGGTCATGGACAAGCTGATGGTCTCCATCACAGGCAGGAATGGTCTCAAAACAAAGACCGTGTGCCCAGGATCTCCCATTCCACCACATTGTACCCCGGAGGTGCCCAACTGTCTGTCAATAGTTACACCTGATGCAAGGCGGCTTTCTGCTCAAGAAGCCATTCNCTGATGGTCTCCATCACAGGCAGGAATGGTCTCAAAACAAAGACCGTGTGCCCAGGATCTCCCATTCCACCACATTGTACCCCGGAGGTGCCCAACTGTCTGTCAATAGTTACACCTGATGCAAGGCAGCTTTCTGCTCAAGAAGCCATTCAAGCATCAGGAAGGTCGAATTCCACTGTGCGGACACATCCTGCACCCACTGGTGCACTAGGGAGCCTTGCTTCACCTGCTTTGCCTCTAAGAGGTCACTTCCCTTCCCGCTCTGGTTAAAGAAATCGGCCAATTCCTCCAGTGCTCTGTCAGAAGTTAAGGGTACCTGCCCCAATCCCCTTCCCCCCCAAGCCCAGAGCATTCCTGACCACCAGGTGAAGGGTGTGTGTGGTGCAAGGGATGTTGGTGAAGCCCTCCTTGTGGACTGCCCTCAATATGTTGGGCGCGTTATCGGTCACCACGCACCCTTGGTGAAGGCCGCACCAGGCGTGACCCACTCCCTCACCATGACGGTCAGGGCTGCCTCGATGTTCCGAGATGTGGGGGGGCCATCCATGACTTCCGCTTGAAGCAGGGTCCACCTGTACCCTGCTTCGGGATCCCTCCTGCCACTGCCAAATGCTGCCTCTGGGTCCTGCCACCAGTGTGCTGTCACTGCCAGGTAGGCTTTCTGAGCGTTCCTGCTTGACCACAGGTCTGTGGTGAAGTGGACGGTGGCACCCCCAGCCCCTGTCAGCGGCTCCCTCACCAGCTCCTTTAAAGCCTGATACAAGGCTGGCGCCACCTGCTGACTCAGGGTGGTGTGAGATGGCACCTTAAACTGTGGGTCCAGGAAGCCAATCAGGTGCCTGAACCCCATGTCCCCGATCACTGAGAAGGGCTGCCCATCCAGGGCGATCATTTCCCCCAACATCTGCGTGGCTTTCAGTTGAAAGCCAATGGACTTGGCATCTGCCCCCACCACTGAAGCTGCCAATGGACTTGGCATCTACCCCCACCCCAGCTCCTCAATGGTGTACTGATGCTGCTTCTGCTTCTGCTCTTGCTTCTGATGCTCCCCCCTAGCAGTGATACCGCTCCTGCTGCTAGAGGCAGCTGTTCGAGCAGGACGCTTGCCTGCTGATGGAGGCAGACGACTAGCCACTATAGTCGGGAACCCACTGGTGTCCACACTGCCGCTGCCTACCCACTTAGCAGCACAGCGCTGTAACATCCCCTCAGGTGTCTTGCCATGACAGTTGTGCTAAGGTTGGTGAGCACCTTCCCATGCTTCACCACCTTCTGGCACAAAGTGCACTTCACCTCCCTGGGATCATCCACCCGCACCAACTTAAAATGCGCACAGACGGAGGATTTTCTGCCCCCTCCTGCCTTCTGGCCCACACCGGGTGACGCACCACTGCCAGCGCTGCTGGGAGGGGCAAAAAATGGTGGCGACTGGCGACATAGCTCTTGGAGGGACAGCCATTGCCTCAGCTCCAGACATCTCCTCTGTGGGACTAGTGTCTGCCTCACTCTCCCCAATCACAGTGATGTCCCGCAAAGGGTAGTACTGGGACCCTGAGGCTGATGGACTACCGACCATGCTGCTGCCACTCTCCCTGTGCCCCTATAGCTGCTGCTGCTGCTGCTGCTGCTGTTCCTCTCCCTGCTGCCATTGCCTGGGGAGTGGTCCCTGCATCTAGCAGCCAGAGTGGGATCCACCAGTCCTGGATTGCTGGGGATCACCTGAATAATGGGGGACGATTGTGGCCCATGGTGAACTTCGGACCCTGCCCCTGAAGCACCTGAACCTACTCTTACAGCCACAGCAGAGATAGCTGCAGCCTCCTGGACTGCAGGCCTTCCAGTGCCCTGCGCGGCAGTGGAGGATGCTGGTCGGAGGTACCGCCAAACCACATTCTGGCTAGTGCCACTTCTGGGAGCCTCAGAAGCCTGTTGCCCAAAATCAGGCCTGTGGAGTTTGGGGCGTGGTGATGGGCTCGTGCTGCTGCCTGCTGCCACTCCGCTGGCACGGCCCCTATCACCTCTGACACGTGTCCCATTTCCTGCCTTACGGGCAGCAGACCGGCCTCTCCTGCTTCCCTTCTCCATGTCATCCAACCCAAAGAACGCACTTGGAAATTTTATATATATATTTTTTAATTTTTTAATTCAAATTTGTAATCTAATATTATATAAATCTACACTAACTCACTATTAACCATTCTAAAATCTATGGAACTAAATGGAATATTATATCTGCAAAGGCCTAGTCCTACAAACACACTATAAAATATTAAAACTGATTCACTACACACTATCTCTATCTATCTCTATAACTAAGCTAACTCCTACAACTATCTAGGAGGGGGACAACACAGACATCTCACAACAAACAACACAGGGAGGGGTACAAAACTGAAATGAAACCTAAATCAATCTAATCCTACTCTAAATAAATCCAAAAACAGGGGAAGGGAATCAGGGATGGAATATATAGTTGGAGAAGGGAAGGATTCAATGGAGGTTAGGGAGAAAGAACACAGGGAAGGATAAAAAATAAAAATAACAATTAAATCTATCTAAACTAATCTAATCTAAATAAATGAAACTATGGAGGTAAATGTGTGGGAATGGGTGAAATTGGAGAATGCAATGGATTAGGAACACAAACTGCTGGGAGAGGGAGACTTCTGAAAATGCCTGCTGACAGGATCAGTGGCTAGCTCAGAAGGAATTGGAAGGGAGGAGGGCAATGACTTTTGTTACTAGCTGTGCCCGCCTTACCACACGCCCCATTGACTCTTTGCAGCCTAACCCCATGTCAATCTCAGACTGCGAAGCCAGTGCTCTGAGGAAAAGAGGGATGGTGATTGGGCAGGCTGACTGCTAGTCCAAGCCTCTCCACCCCTGGCGCCAGGAAGTCTGCTTCTCAGTTGCCTCCCCACCACACCTTCCAGTCACGTTTTTCCCGCCCGAACATCACTGAATTCACCCGAATGCAGCTGAACTTTTCGTCTGCTTCCACGTTCAGTTCAGCCATTCGGTTCGGTTGACGGCTGTCCGAACGGGCCGAGTTCGGGCCGAAAACTGAATGCCCAAACCGCGTTCACACATCCCTAGTCCTAACATTTATTCTAACAACAATCTGTGTGAGGCAGAAAACACATGCTTGTCCAAGATCACAGAGAGATCCTGTAAAGTACTCAGAACTCAACCTCAATCTCCAAAGACTGCGCTAGTGCTTTGACCACGAGACCAAATTCTCCTGACATGTTCAAAATTCTACCTAATCCCACACAAAGCCAGAATCTGTTCATTATGTGTGAGATTTCTCTGACAACCAGAGAATACAGTCTAAATAGAATGTTTTAAGTATATTATCTGGGATACTCAAGGTACTCAAGCTACTGGGTATAATCATGTTTGAAGCAAGTAGCATTCACTGTATTGTATACTACACACACAAACAATACACCAGGTTACACATATGAAGAGCTAGGTGGCTTCGTAAAGGTTAAGTTTTAGGGTTGTGTATGTCATTTTTGTTATTACAATAACGATCATGAAAATTGTCATTTGTGTTTGCGTTATTGCAATAATAAAAACAACAACTGAGAATAATGACAACTCTAATGAAAATGACAACCGAGAATACCGAAAATGACAACCAAGAATATTGATAATGATAACAATAACGATACTGATATCAATAACAATAACAAAAACAAAAATGATAACAAAAATGATAAAAATGATAACGAGATACAAAAACAACTATGACATTATAATTGTTGTTATTATTAGTGCTGTGGCAGTTGGGTATTGGAGGGAAAATGTGGAGAGGGGAGGAGGGAGCAGACATCTCAGAGTCTTAACAGGGTTGAACTCTTGAACTGTGCCTGTGTTGGGAGGGGCAAGCAGCTCAGCAGTATCTGATTGATGTATCACTGGCCAATGAGCAGTGCAAGCAGGTCCCAGCAGTCTCATGGCACTCTGTGATTCCTCAATGCCTGCTGCCTCCCACAATTAATAAGGAGGGCTCCGGGGGGAAGGCACTGCAACCCTTTATAATGAGAGGCCCAGGTTTTTTCTCTCAATTCTGTGAGAGCTCTGCTTCTCAGGTTGTGTTTACAGAACTGTGGTGCTTGCACACAAAAAATCCTCCCTAGCCCTCATTGTATTACCACCAATACCTTTCCTTCCTCATGATACTCAGCTATACCTCACTTTTCCGTCTGACCCAGACCCTGCTGTCTCGTTGCTATCCCAGTGTCTGGAGTCCATGGGAGAATGGATGTGGCAGAGCAGACTGAAGCTCAACCCCGATAAGGCAGAGGTGATGGTGGTGGGGAGAGCTAGGGAGGTGCAACCCCCCCCCCCCCCCGATTGGGGGGATTCACCCTCCTATAGCTTAGCAGATTCGGAGTCTGGAGGTGATATTGGATGCAGATCTCCACCTGGATCGACAGGTGGAGGTTGTGGTGAAGGCTGCCTTCCGCCAGTTATATCTGGTGCAGAGGCTGCGCCCATATGTCTCTGGCCCAGACCTGGCCTCCCTCATCACCTCGTCACCTCGAGGTGCACTCTACATGGGGCTGCCATTGTACCTGGTTCGGAGGCTGCAGCTAGTGCAAAATGCGGCAGCCCGACTCCTGTCGGGGATGGTTTGCCAGGACCACATAACACCTGTGCTCTGGACTCTGCACTGATTGCCTATAGTGGGCCAAGCCAGGTTCAAAGTATTGGTACTGATCTATAAGGCCCTTCACGATCTTGACCCCTCGTACCTCAGGGACCGCCTCGCCCTCCGCGCCCCAGAGCGGCTCCTTCGGTCTACCAGGGGTGCCTTCTTGGAGGTCCCCCATGTTAAGCGGTGGGCCACAATGGAGAGGGCATTCTTGGTGGCCGGGCCACACCTTTGGAACTCCCTCCCAGAGGAAGCTCGCCTGGCCCCAAGCCTTTTAACATTCCGGTGAGTTTGTAAAATCTGGCTGTTCGCCCAGGCCTTTGGGAAGGGGGTGTGTGGGTTAGGGGGTTTTAATCTCCCCCTACCCTTATTTATTGTTTTTTGTGTCTAACCCTGTTTTAATATTATTAGGAGTGTTTTAAATTTTGTATATGATTGTATTTTTATGTTTTACAATTGTTAGCCACCCCAAGCTGTTTTCAGGAGGGGCGGGATAAAAACGGATTAAATAAATAAATAAATAAATAAATATCCTACATTTTACCTACTCCCTTTCCCTGCCCTTCTCCCCCCTGTACTTTATATATAGATAGGTAGTATAGATTAGATATAGATATATATTATAGACATATAGGTTAGATTAGAATTGTGATATCGATTATTGATTAGATAATAGATACTTTTCCTTTTCCCTTCCCGTCTCCCTTAGATTTAGATAGATATTAGTTGTACACGGAAATCGATAACGATACCGATACCAAAAATAAAATCTTCATTTGAAATGGTACCGATATCGATAATGATATCAATAACAATAATGATAATGAATATTGATAATGAATATTAATACCGATAACAAAAATGATAACAAAACTGATAATGATGTTTAAAATCACATTGTCATTAATAACGAAAACAAAAATGACATTGTCGTTAATAACGATAACAAAAATGACATTTTTGAATAACGAAAACGACATGAGAACCTGATGCACACCCCTAGTTCTTACAGCAGCCCCTGTTATGTAAAGCACACAGTGCATATTCTTAGTGTTCAAAGAGGAATGGAAGACCAAACTTCAGTGTAGTTATCTCAGACAATATTCTATAATAAAGAAAGGAAAATCATTCATTGTTATATACAGCAGATTTCATTAATCAATGGCCTATAAAAGGCAAGTAGGACTACAATAATTTAAACATATGTGCGCGCACACCGATGAACTGTGTTATTCAGCATCAATAAAAAGAGCATGAGGTGACTGCTAATAATATCTGTATTTATTTAGTAAGAATGACAACTGGCCTCTGAGTAAACCTTGTGTGACTTCTGAAAGTCCCCTGCTCTTTATAGTTCATATTCATAGGGCAATCAGTAACAAGGGTACCTGCATTCCCATTCCCCACATATACTGTGTTTCCTGTAACAAGGTCAATTGTAGCAGAGCAATGTGTTGCCTGTGTGGCTGCCAAGTTTTAATTGAAATGTTGTGATAAATTTCACTGTCGGGTCAGATGTTATTTTCTGGTTAAGGAGGGGTCAAGTTGGTCTCTTAAAGAACCAGTCTTGATTTTTATAGTGTCCAGTGATTTGTTCCTGGATGTTGATTTACCACAGATATGACCCATTTACTCTCAGCTGACCTCTTCCAAAATTGACAAGACTCAGGTTCACCTATAGTCCCTGGTTGGAAAAAAGAAAAGAGTATTTTATTAAACTGGGCTTCGTTTTATTAGTGTGAAAATAGTCCTTACCAATAAGACAGGAAGCATTCACTTTATTGCTTTAGACTGGACACTTAAGGGTCACTTTTTATAAACAGACCTTGGTGCATAACAAAAACAGCATTAAATGCAGGAAGACTCAGCACCAATAACCAAGAGCCCCTTCTGAGGAAAAAAAAAGGGGGGGGGTGAATAGAGACATCTTCACATCTTATTGGTAACATTCATTTTGAATTATCTGGTGTCGTGTTTTTTTCTGAAAATACTTACAGAGACATTGAGCTTTTGAAAAATAATGGGTAGACTGTGTTGTTTAAAAGTGACTGCATATAAAATATGAGCCCTATAAATATATTCTGAAGAGAGGGAAAATTGTCCAGTTCTCTGATATCAAAATTACATCACGCTGAAACTCCTCTTACTGGAATATTCTAATATTCCTTGTGAACGGTCACTTGATGCCAACTCAAGAGAGGGAATATGCAATTAAGTCCCTTTGAGAGAGGAGAAAGAAATATAATACGTAAGTCAGCCAGCAATATTACCATTTATTAGTTCAAGCCTGGGATAAACTGGAAACAAATTGATATTTATTTCTTTTTTACATACGACTCTAGGAAGGGGAATAACATAGAGTTAGCTTTGACTCACCCCTTTCTTTTAAACCCTACATTGACTCTGTTGCTAAATCCTGTCACTTCTCCCTCCATAACATTGCTAAGATTCGCCCTTTTCTCTCTGTCTCGTCTGCCAAAACTCTTGTTCATGCTCTGGTCATCTCTCACCTCGATTACTGTAACCTCCTTCTCACTGGCCTTCCCCGGTCTCACCTTTCTCCCCTCATCTCTGTCCAAAACTCTGCTGCCAGGGTCATCTACCTCGCCAGTCGCTTCGACCATGTGCAGCCCCTCCTCTCTTCGCTTCACTGGCTTCCCCTTCCTGAACGAATCCTGCACAAGCTCCTAGTCTTCACCTATAAAGCTCTTCACAACCTTGCTCCCCCCTACCTCTCTGCACTTATCGCCCTCCATACTCCAGCCCGTGCACTTCGCTCCTCCTCTGTCCCTTCTCTCACCCTTCCACGCCTTCCCTGCTCCCCTAAGCGCCTTCGTCCCTTCTCACTTGCTGCCCCCCATGCCTGGAACTCCCTCCCTGTCCACATCCGCCTTGCCCCCTCCCTTCATACCTTCAAATCTCTCCTTAAAACTCACCTCTTTCGCTCTGCTCTGTCTGACTCTTTATCCTGCTGAGCCACTATTTCCTATACCTATGGTCTGTTTACCCTTATCCTTGCAACATGGACCTGCCTGCTGTCATTCTCATTGTAATCAAGCCAATTACGTGCACCTGAGACCTCGCATCTTCATGAATGTTAGACCCCTTGTCTCTCCCTCTGTTCCCAGTCCTGTCTCTCCCCCAGCTCCTGTTTCTCAGATTGTAATTCCTAGGGGCAGGGACCATATCTATTTTATTACTTTGTAACGTGCCAGGTACACTGCTGGTGCTATATAAATTACACTGCTGGTGCTATATAAATGTTTGTTAATAATAATAATAATAATAATAATAATAATAATAATAAATAAAATGGGTACTTAATTTAGTACCTGCAGGTAATATCAGCAATTTTGGGTACTTGTTGGGTTCCCGATGGCTTACCCAGTACCGAATGGGTTCCCAGAAACCTGAAACATTGGTAACTTTGAGTACCAATTTTGCGATTTTCCAATTACTGATCAGTATATTGGGTTTGAAAACCAAAACATCGTGACAGAAATAAATGTCAGGACTGGAAGGTGATTTTCTGGGATGGGAAGTTGACTTTCTGGGGCCAGAAGTCAACTTTCTGCAAGGATCAATAAACAGTTGTTGGAAGTTGACAAATTGATAAGGAAGTTGAAAAATCAGTTCCAGAAGCTGGCATCCCAAGAATGGAAGTCAACATTCCAGGACATTGGGTTCCCAAATTAGGTCACAATTGGGTACCGATCGGTACCTGATGTTGTCGGGTTGATTGGGGTACCAGATAATTCATCAGGTATATCTCTTTTTGCGGGTACTCATTTCAACTCTAGTAAGAAGTTGTTTAATAAAAAAGGTACTGTCACTATTGCCATTTTCACACGGATGCCCTCCCCCTCGCACACATGTGCAGGTGGGGGGTATCCATGCGAATGCTGTAGTGGGTGTGGAAGGGAATCAGTGGGTGCCTGTGGGAATTTCACTGGTGGTGTGTGAGGGTGCATGCACGCTCCTGTGCTCCACCCACCTACACCCATCACCCACACATGGAGCAACGGGTGCCAATGCCCAATGCTCCATGCATGTAGATGGGTGGAGGTGGGTTGGGGGGTTCGTGGGAACACACCTACACACACCGCACCCCCACCATCCCCCCACGCACCCACACCTGTTAAAAAACGGCCTTCATCTTTCATAAAAGTAATCATGTGATTCCTACTAGCATCTTAAAAGAAAGGTATTATTTTATCATTTAATAAATGAACCTAGAAAAATGACTTTGATTGGTCAACTTGATGTGTACTATTGCGTACCTTCCAATCAGCAAAGTGCCGCCCTAGCTCAAATTCCATTGAAGTTAACAAGGCTTGCGGCAGTGCAGCACTTTGAGGATTGGAGCCATAGCCTTTCCATTTCAAGAGAAATTCATGATATTGGCAGCAGTCTTCAAAACACTTACCCCAGAGTAGTACTATTGAAGTTGACAAGACTGCTCCAGAGTATTTATTTATATATTTATTTTGATTTAATTTCATTTTAAATTATTCATTCATTGATTGAATTTATTCCATTTATATCCCACCCCTCTCACAAAGCGACTCGGGGTGGCTTATAGTAATAAAACCACAATTATAATATATAAAAATAAATAAATCACATGTATATAAATAAAATCATAGTAAACATCTGGCTAGTGCATAAAATTTCCCACCCCCTACAACTTAGCCTAATTAACCCATCCCACCCTCCCACCATTTGTATCCCACCATTTCCCTTAGGCTCAGGGTGGCTTATATCTCAACTTAATGGGAGCAATTCCAAACTCCACGGATCCCGTGTGCAGCTGTGCATGCGTCCAGCCTCATGCAAGCCGCACAGATCCCCACTGCAGGTGAGTTTGAGTTTATTTATGGCTTTTGACTTTCGTCGTGGCCAGTAAAATAACATACATACAATCATAACATGCAGCACTACAGGTACATTGTGCTGCATGGGAATCAAGTGCATCAGTGCATGGTGGAGGTCTGTGGGGTTTGGGATCAGCCCCAGCAACTTTAACAATTAACGTCTAACCATTAACATTATTCTAATCATTTTATTCACTTTTAGGGGTGCGCATGTCATTTTTGTTATTACAATAATGATAATGAAACTTGTCATTTTCATTATTGTTATTGCAATAATTGAAATGAAAAATAATAATCATGAAAATAGAAACAAAGATGACGTTTTGTTTTTGAAATAAAGGGAAAAAACTGAAAAACATATTTCTGGCTATATCTTTTTTTAATTCTTATTCATTTCTGATGAAACTTGGGGAGCTTGTACCACCAATGGAGGGCACTAGGTGTACCAATATTTGAAAAAGTAGATGAAGGGAAAGATTTTAGAAGCAATTTAATTTTCTGATTTTAAGAAAAGCTCCATTCACACTCATGGCTACAACTTCTTTATTTTCCATCTAATTTGCATAATCCCTGTGAAGATTATGTCTCTTCACAAGGCTAATATTCCTGCCAATTTTCAGAAAGATTTGTTAAAGGGTACTGATGGTATAAAACATTAACTTGAAAATACATTTCTGCCTTTAACATTTTTATATTCCATCCTGTTTACAGGACATTTGTCAGAAATTTATCACAAACCTTCCCTGTCATCTCTGCCAAACTACAGGACAATTTGATAAAGATATCTAATTTTGTAAGCAATTGAAGTTGTCCCCTGGAAGACCATTATTCAGATAAATAGCAGCACATACAGTGCCAGTCAGAGGCAAGCACCTGGAATGGCAGGGGGAGGGAGACTGTAGGAGGGAGGATGTTGAGCAACCCAAAAGACTGACATACACATTCACTGGCCAATTACTTCATGCTTCCAGCTTTACAGGACCAATTAGGAGTGGCTTTGAGGCAGGCATAGGGGGCGGCCCTCAGGCGGGCATAGAAGGGACATAACTGGGAATTTGGGGATAGCATCCCAGCAATCAGGAGACATAGTTTACACATGCAGGATGGCCAGTTATCATCACAATCACATCCTGCAGCACTGTGCCATAGGACATAAGAGAATCTCTATTGGCTCATTCCTAAACAGATGCTTCTGAATTCCCAGTAAGAAGTAGGGGAGAGATGTTGGGATGGTCTCAGAACAGAATGAGGATATTTGTTTGACATTTCTGCTGGTCAATTGGCATCACAAAGCGATCTTATACCACAGTGACACATAAGAGAATCCCTGGCATAGGCTCCTTCTATATATCCTGTGCAGGCATATAAAATTGGGACCTTTTATTACATCTTTCTGGTATTTGGCAGAGATAATCATGAAAGTATAATATATAGCCCTGCCAAATTTCATGTACACTGGTTGGACTACAAAGATGCTACATTCAGGCATACATTTATAAGTTAATGGCTTATACTACCTGGAATCTTTATCCAAACCTTCTGAAAGTTTGCAGAGATAGTAAATATGGGAAGGAGTATAAACATGCCAAGTTTCATCTACATTAAATGTGAGGTAAAGAAGATACACCTAAGAATGTATATGAAGATTTTTGCAAAATAGAATAATTCAACTGCTTATAAAATTGGATCCCTTTATCTAATCTTTTTGGAATTTGGTACACTTAATGCCTTCCATTTTAGGTACAATCTATCCCAGGTCCAGCTAATTATAATGGGAAAAAAAATTACAGCTGAAAATGTGTTTCCCATTGAAACCAATGGAAAACGAAAACAAAAGCAAAAACGAAACCGAACATTTGATATTTATGAAAATGAAAACAACAGATTTAAATAACAAAAAAGAAAAAATGAAAACAAAAAACAACATGGGCCCCGGTGCAAACCTCTATTCACTTTAACAATTAACATAAGATATTTGAGTAATATTATTGTAAGTTAACTAACATAAGTGATGTTAATTAACATAGGTTATGTTAATGAACTTATGTTAGTTAACTTACGTTAGTAGTTACTTAGTAAGTAGTTTGAGGACCGCTGCCATTGTATAGAATATTTAATAGGAAATTTTTTATTGTCTATTTTTTCTTGCAAAATTTGGAAGCCTATTTGGGGAGACACACAATGCAGCTCTTACATACAGTTGTCCTGCCCCCCCCCACCCTAAACAACAAGAAAACAAACTAGTTACATACAAAAGAGAGATTAGAAGGCAGTTTAGAAGACTGTTTTGGAAATTTCTTCTGAATGACTTAAATGGCCTCTGTTATTTTCAGTACAATTAATTTCAGGTGCAGCAAATTATCCTGAAACCAACAACTTAGTCTGAACATAACCTACAATTGATCATAGGCACTAAGTGCTACTAGCAGAAATTTAGGCATATTGTGTCTCATTTTAAGATTTGGTTAAGCACTTTTGCTTATTGTTCCTCCTCAACTGTTTTATAGGTAGTCGTCCACAAAATGAGCATCAGGTCCTTTAACCCACACTGAGCTTCGGGGAAAGGACATAGGGTGATTTCAGACGTGACGGGGTGGATTCGCCCCATCATGAAATGAATTTTGAATTCCCTGCCGGGATGACCCCGTCACGCCATAACAGATGTGCCGGGGGATCCCGGCGGGGAATCGGGGAGGGGGCGGGGCCGCGCGGTGCAAAGTGCGGCCGCATGGCCCCGGCCCCTCCATGCTCCCCGCTGCCCGCCCTCTGGGGAGACGGGCGGGCACCGTGGCCAATGCCACCACAGCACTCGCTCGCTTTGGCCATGGGCCGGAATCCCTGTGGGGATTCTGACCCGTGAGCACCGTCCAGACGTGACGGCGGGGGTCACCACGGTGGGGAATCACATTCGCCGCACGGCGACCTCAGGCCCCGCCATTTCAGCTGCTCACGCGGCGAATGTGGGTGATTTCAGACGTTACGTGAACACGGTGAACCACGGTGAATACCCACCTGTGGTCACCGTGTCCCGTACGTCTGTTCGTGGCGCGCCAGATGTTGGCCACGGTCAATACCCACATGGGGTTCGTTTGAACCACGCTTCCCAGGCTAGCCGGGGGAAGGTCCCAGGAAGCGTGGTCAGATGGACACCGGGCCGTGGCCAAGGAAAAGTAACATCTGGCCGCGTGCCACGGCCCGGGATCCCCGGCGGGATCCCGGGCCATGGCACGATCGGCCGGACGCGGCGGCCGCATTGGCCCCGCCGCCCGCCCGTCTCCTCGGAGGGCGGGCGGTGGGGTGCGTGGAGGGGGCAGGACCGTGCGGCCGCACGTTGCGCCACGCAGCCCCGGCACCTCCCACTTTCCCCGCCGGGATCCCCCCGGCACGTCTGTTGTGCCGTTACGGGGTGACCCCGGTGGGGAACGAAGCCATTGGTGCCGGTACGGGGCCAACGGCCGCCGTATCGTCTGAAAATACCCAGTGATTCCACACCATGGTAACATCTGGGGGGAAACATCAGTTTCCCCCAACAGACATTACGTGGTCCCTGCCACCACAGGGGATTGACTGTGGTGGCCTTTGACCAAGTAACATCTGAAATCACCCATAATTTCTCACTGTCTAAGCTTCTAGTCACAATACACATGTATGTATGTATGTATGTACGTATGTAAGGGCTCAATCCCAGGTCTGTGGATCCCCAAGCAGAAGTTCAGATCTAACTGCTGCTAGGGATCTGTCTGAGAAGCAGTTCCAACCACTCACTTCCTTGGTTGCCCCAGAAACCTGATTGGCCTGCCAGTGTGCATGCTCATTGTCTGCCCTGAGTTATATAAGGAAGGCAAAAGGAACAGAAAGTTGTCTGAGCAGAGCACTGGTTACCTAGCTGTTTGTCTGTATTCTGGTGTGTGTTTCTAGTGCCCATCCTGCTCCAGAACTTGTTCCTGCCTTATTCCTGCTGCCTGTCCTGCTTCAACCTGCCCCCCTTGCTCCAGCCTGTCCCCCCCGCCCCGCTCTTGCCTTAGCCCCTGCCACCAGAGTCTTGCCCTACTCCTCACCTCCTATCTGTCCAACTCCCTGGTTTCTGGCTCCCCATTTGGCTTTTCTTCTCTGACCTGGCCTCATCCTGACCATATGTCCAACTCACCTTCATGACTCTAATATAGTTCTGACTTCCTAGATTGACAGTGGATGAAAACAAATGAGACGGGGTAGCCGGATCCCCTGACTGCCCTGGGGAAGGCCACTGCAACCACTACACTTTGTGTCGATGGGGAGGACAGTCCAAATGAGCAGCCACCCTCCCACCCCCATGGGGAATCCAGGTGGAGGGGCTGCTGTCACAAGTTCCTCAATGCCGTGGTTTGGCCACATGGGGCAGGACTCCTGGATCCTTGCTGCAGAGCAGGATCAGCCCCCTGGAAGGAGCTGCCATGAAAGAAGTGATAGGGGATGGGTGTGTGTACAGGATTGCTATTACGATGGTTGTCATGGGGGGGGGGGGGAATACCAAAGGAGTCCCCTTTCCCCTGATAAGCTGTCTGGCAGCTGGCATGAGTGCGCTCCTCTGTCCCCCCCGCCCCGATCAGTTGTTTGATGGCTGGGATAAACACGCTTCTCCAGGCCCAATCCTCTGACCACACCGCACTGTGGAGCTGCATAGGGTGACCAGACGGGACGTGAATTAGCCCAGGTGACTCAACAGTAGCCTGCGCTGCATCACCAGCCTTCTCTGGTTGATGCAATCCATAGCACTGAGGTGGAAGTGGACAAATATTTGGCAGCCACCAAACTGATGGGCAGGTGACTTGCAGGCTATTGTGGGCTATTCTCACATTTGTTTTCACCCGATTATTAAAACTTCAGCTTTGCCCCTTACAGGGGAGGTGGTAAACCACAGTGGGGCAAATCCAGCTGCAGCTGTTCCTTATTTGGCTCCTTTCAAGTAGGTCCCCCCATGGATCTAGTCTCTACCCTCGAGCACTGAACAAATGAACTCAGGGGATAGTGGATGGAGCCATGGCACAGATCCATAATTTCTGGACTCCCCTTTCCCTTTCTCAATCCTGAGAACACCCTTTAAGCACTCCCATCCAACTCCTTTCCATCCCACAGACCTTCCATTGATTTTCAAACTGGTCCACAGGAGGTATAAAGTTCCTCCCCCTCCCCCAACAAGGTTACATGATCTGTGTAGTGTAAAGGGCAACAACCAAATTATGGTGGTCTGGTTAGAAACCATACATGGATACAGAGGGACAAATCTGAGGTTTGTGCTCACAACAAATGTGCCCATGCAGTGCATGTGTGTGTGCACCAAATGCAGGACATGTACACACTGTGGGCATGGTTTGCATACATTGCACATGTCCCCTGAGCTTGGTGCATGCACATTCCATTATTTGGTGCTTATGATGCATGCTTGGTGTGCATGCCTAACTTGTCCACAGTACATGTGTGCAACTTGGATTGGGCTGGGAGACTGTAATGTAATGGGTGTGCAATTAATTTAGCAAAAAGTTATTCCTTCATTTTTTTTTACTAATTGCTAGTACCAGATTGCAACTGGAAATATGGACCATCCCTTAGGAAACTTCAGGAGCTTCCTCTCCCTGGAGGTTTGTCTGAGTCAGAGCCTGGCATCTCTCCTTTCAGAGATGGTGTAAGACCTTTTTTTTAGTAAAACATTTGGAGGCCAGGGATAGGGATTCGGTGGTAGGGTTTTGGGTGGTTGGGGTCAGAGTGGGTAAGGTTTTTTTTGTTGAATTGTATTTTAATGTCTTTTAGTAGTACTTTATGTTTTTTGTGAGCCCATCTATATGTATATCCCTTCAGGAAGATGCTGACTTAGGTGTTATTGTATTACAGGTTTTTAATCATGCCATTTTGACACTTGGCTTCTTTATCCGCAGCATAATAGTTTTTAAATGTAATGGAAGTAGCCTCTGCTTCTGTGTGATCCTCGGCAGATGTCAGCTGTTTACAACTTGCAGGTTGTTTGTGGCAATAAGGGTATTGCATGTAAACAGTTCTGAGCACAATTACGTTAGCTCTTTATGGAGGCTGATCGGCTTCTTGTACAATGCTAATCAAAGACCAACTGTCCTTTGCAGCATCAGCTGCTCTACCAAGGGTGTTGATTTGCCACTGAAACCAAGTCTCTTTTTGTTTACTAAGTAATTAACAGTAATGATGTCTTGCTGTTTGGCTTTGTTTCAGAGACTAGCCTTGTTTCTTTCAGATTTTGGTGGACTTGAGAACAGATAAACATTAGGTAGCATCATATGCTTGAGTTTGGTGGCCTGCTTGTCATATGGACCAGCGGACAATTCTGTGCTTAATTACCTTCCCTTTTTCTGCTTTCCACCAGGCAATAAACATAAAGTTGAGCTGCAATTTCTCTCTCTCTCTCTCTCTCTCTCTCTCTCTCTCTCTCTCAGGACACAGAGAAAGAGAGAACAAAGCACAAGATCGTTAGAAGAAATAATTAAAAAGCATTGGCCTTTGTGATTTCAAATTTTATTATAATATCCACATCTTTAGATGCAGAAATACATTTCAGAAAAAGTTTATTCAAATGAAGCAAAGCCACCCAGACAAGCAATTGGATTGTGACATATGGGGGTAAATTCAATTACCCAGCATTATACAGATAAATGGCTTTTTCCTCCCTTTGTCTGGTCATCGCCATTAATGTGGATACTTTAAACAAAAGATATTCAATTAAACAGAAATATCTTCAATGAACTGTAAGCCTGTGACTAAGTGGCAAGAACATGAGCATGTATCTGTGGGATGTGTTTGGCAAATGTATGTTTGTTTTGTTTTGTTTAAAATTGCTTTTTTACTGATTTTTTAAAAAAACTCGGAAATACATTTAAAAAGCTATGACAGAAAGGAAAACGAGAGAGAAACTGCACATTGAAAGAACAGAATATCTTGGCATTCTCTTGTATATGAAGAAATGAACTTTAAAACAGGTCAAAATACATCTGGAGAAAATACATTTTGGGGAGACGTTTTTTATGGAGGATGACATTTTTCCCCACCTTTTCACTGATAGTAGCATCGGCAGGTATCTTTTTCAGGTAAATGATAAAATGCATATATATCATGATTGTCTTTTTAGCTCAGGAATGAATGCCAAAGTGCATTTCTAGTAGTGGATAATCAACATGTCCATTGAAACACTGGGTTTCAGATGGACGTAGGGCTTCCTGTTCCTGGAACTGCTCCAGGGCTGCAACCCCAAGTCCACCAGCTGCCAGACCCGCCTGGGTCAGGATCAGAGAGACCTGGCAGGCTCCTCGGCCCACAGACCACATTTGTGGGCTAGTGTGCCTGCAATGCTATGTTGCTGCGGGGGGCAATGGCTGCTTAGAAGCAGAGCAGCAATGTGGGACTGCGCATCAGACAGACCGCTCCTCCGCTTCAGGCCAGTGCTTGGGGTCTGGCCAGATCACGCCACTGGCAGTGCCCTGGGATGTTCCACTGGTGGCGCTGCCCTGGAACAGGCACATCATGCTCTGAGACGCCAACATCCAGTGGGCTGCCGTTAGGTAGACAGGCTATCTGGGGGTGATGTGGGCTATTGTGGGTTGGCACGGCCAGTACCGGAGCAGCCTGTCCATCTAAAAACACCCATTGTCGGGTGAGTTCTGTGTCCTTATTAACTAAGCCAGGTTTGAATTCCTTTCCCACAGGCAAACAATGAGCACCCAATCTCAAGAATACTTAAGCGCATAGACAGTGTTGCTCATGAACCCAGTAGTAGCACTTGTCAAGCCTGATACAAGGGCCATGCACATGCAAACCAAAAATAGAGATGTGTACGTGCACACAGTGGGTATTTTCAGACGTTACGAAATCGTTGTTCACCACACTGAATCACAGTGGATCCCGTGTGGTGGCAATGATCTCGTGAACGCCTGTGTGACCCCCGCCAGATGTTCACCACATAGAATCTCTGGTGGGGGCCACAGCTAACCACGGTTCTGGACCTGAGGCTGGTCCAGAACCGTGGTTAGCTGGGCCAGACAAACCCATCTTCAACCCTTAGCTCAGGAAACACCCTGTGAGATAGCTGTGAGTAGAAGCCGGAGGGTCATGCCTGTCTATATAGACTGTATGAACTATGGAGGAGCCAGAGTGCGTGCCTGGCTGTCTGTGCCTGGACTGTGTGAAGCCTGATAACTGTTACTAGAGGATTGTGAGATGATTCCCTGAAGCGAATGACTGTTTGGGGCCCTGATCTTGCCAAGGCTCACCCTGGGCAAGCCCGTCCCTGCCTCAGTGATCCTCTTGCAGCAGTGTTTAGACATGTAAATATAGGAGATCTAAGTTCATATGGATACATTTTACTTCAGTCCTTTCAGAGTGGCGCTTCCTCTTAGGGGGCGGGTGTTCCGGATCCGGATTGATCTGTAACTGCCCGAATCGATTATTTATGGATCCATCTGAATAATGCCCTGCTAGTTCTGGATCTGGAGTTCCAGATCCAGATCTCCCCCCACCCGTTGGGGCCCTGGAGTGTACTTACCAGTCTGCACATGCACACATGGCAGTTGTGCACGCATAGAATGGCTGACCTTTTCCAAAATGACAGCAGCACTGTCACTGCCATTTTGGAAAAGGGCCACACACGTGCAGAACAGCCCCAGTGGCCATTTTGCACTTGTGCTCTCCGGAGCTGGGAGCTCGGCAGTGTGCCAAGGTGAGGGAGCCTGCGGAGAGGCCCCTCCAGAGCAGCAGTGAGCTTCAATCAAGCTCCCCAAGGCTGGTAAGTACACACTAGGGCCCCAGGGGATGGGGATGGGCTTGGGGGAAGTTGGACCCATTGCCCCAGGAGGAAGTCGTACAGATGGGGTCATGGAGGTTTCTCATTGACTTCAATGGGATTTGAATCCAAATCGCTAACTAATCTGGAAATTACAGATCTGAATCCAGAACAGATCCGGATCTGTAATTCAATCAGATGTCCATCCCTACCTCTTCTCCTAAAACACTAGTCCCTGAGAGGCAGACCCAGCTGACTACATTTGCACTTCAATCTTTCTTCAGGATAAGAAAAATATCTGTTTTAGAGGATTTCAGCCACACCACCATTATGGCCCAATTGTCTTATCATGGTTTGTCTATGGGCAAGGACCTATGCACTCTGCAAAATGCGTTTCAAAATTCTGTGACCATGACCCCTAAATTTTGCTAGGAGGAAGTTCAAAACAAATCAAACAAATTCTGCAACTTATACTGACTTTTCAAAGGAAATGAGTTTTGGAAATGAATATTTTGGACCTGTCATATCTTAAAAACAAGTAGACTCTGCTTATGCCAAATATAGTGGGCCATTTAAAAAAGTTTGACGTATCAGAAATTCAATTTAAGGTGATCTGAAAAGAAATGGACTGGCTTTGGTACTATACACTGCACATGAACAATAGGAAAAATGCTGCTAGAATCTTTATTAAAGTTAGAAACAGCCCAATGGAATAAGTATTCAGCCCAATGGAATAAGTGTTACAATTTTCATTCTTAGTTTTCAATTACAAGAGACCAAATTTAACATTTTTTGGGTGGTGGGGGTGTGAAGGTGACAGTGAGCTTTCCTGCTCAGCCCAGGAGAGCCAGAGTAGTAATGAATAAGGCACTGGACCTGGAGCTGGGAAACAATGGTTCAAATCTCACCCTATCTAATGAGTTTCCTAGGTGGCCTTGGACAAGTGTCAGTCTCTCAGCTTCTGTTCCCTATCTGCAAAATAATAATATGTGTCTGTGTTCCCCATGTTCATCTTAAATTTTATGCCCACTGAGCAGGGGCCTGTCTCCAAAAAAACCTATGACTGTGAAGTACTTTATATGCCTAGTAGTGCTATAGAAACAAATAGCAGTAATATTAGCACTCCTGCCTGCTCTGCAAACCCTGACAGGTGACAATAAATACATTTGCTTTTTATCCTGCATACTTTAAGGGTTCAAATTCAGCCATTAAGAGAGGTTTACTGGGTCTTCAGTCTTAAGTGAAAAGTGTGCTGGTTGTATGGGTGGGGGCGGGTAGGAGTGAAATCCTGCTGCTAAGCCCCAGAGCCAGTACATGTTTCACTTAGGAAAGATGGTTGCATTTGGACCATTAAGTTGTGCTATGCAGAATGAAAAACAAATGTGTTAATTGTCACTTACCAGACCATTAACACATAGCTGAACTTTCAGGGCAGCAGCTTTGAGTTATCAGGAAATTGATGTAGGGAAGTTGTCTCATGGGAAAAAATATAACACCTATGCGGGTGAAGGCGAGAAGGAGAAGTTTGGCTTAAAAGGAAACTCTACTTAACCAAGTTTGATTTACATGTATTCCACTGTACGAAATGCTACACAGATTTTCAGTGGAGAGATGGGGAAGGGGGAGCGATGTTGAATGCTACTTATCTCAGGTGTATTAGGGTGTTCCCACAACCCCATAATATATACCAGCAGTTAATGGTGTGCTGACATCCTGTTGCCTTGTTCACAGTAGTGCCAGAACATAAGAAGTGCTATACCAGGACAGAGACCCATGGTCCATTGAGCCCAGCATCCTGTCTCCGACAGTGGCCAGCTATAGGAGCTCAAGAGAAGTACAAGTACAGGCCATGGAGGTGTGACCCATCTCCTGCTAAACATGTCCAACTACCGGGAGCCAGGGGTTTCAGCCCCAACTAGTAAGCATTTATGGCTGTATCCTCTAAGAATGTGTCTATGTCTGCTGCACAAAAAGGTACTTCCTCTCGTTTGTTTTAAATCTGCTGCTATTTAACTTCAGAGAGTGTCCCCTTGTTCTCTGATTGTGAGAAAGGGAGTTCCCTATTTACTTTTTCTACACCATCACATCAAATGATATTCCACATCATTTTATAAACTTCTTTCACATCCCCCCTTAATCGGCTTTCTCCAAGCTAAACCTTCCTAATCAATTGAACCTCTCCTCATATGGAAATCAATCCATCCCTTCTATCATCCTTGTTGTCCTTCTCTGAACTTTTTCCAGTTCTATTATATCTTTCCTGAGATGGAGCAACCAGAACTACACACAATATTCAAGGTGGTGTCATACCAAAGATTTTTACAGTGGCATTATGATATTTTCCCCTTTGATTTTCTATTCCTTTCACACTAATGCCTAGCATTTGGTTTGCCTTTTTGACATCTGCCTCACGCTGAGCCAATATTTTTAAGGAACTATCCACAATGACTCCAAGATGCTTCTCCTGAGTGGCCAGATCAGAACCTAGCATTGGGTAATTTCAGATGTGACGGGCCCAGAGGCCCACCATACTGAATCATGCACCGGGATCCGAAATGGATCCCGGTGAGGAATCAGGCCATCCATCCTTTAGATGTGCCAGCCTGAGTCTCACCGGGGATCGGGAAGGGGAAGGGGCTGGGCGGTGTGACATGCGGCTGCCCCACCCCCCACGATCCCCTGGACACCCTCCCTCCAGGAGACAGGCAGGCGCAGGGGCCAATCTGGCCGCTGCACCCGATCCTGTCCCGTGGTCAGGACTGTGATCCGACCCAGCTGAAGGTAACAGATGTTACCTTCGGCCCATCCTGGATCGTGGCCAATGCAATCACGGTTGGGGCCCAATCCCACCATGATTCTGGACCTCCGGGCGGCTGGAAGTCCAGAATTGTGGACATTTTGATTCCCGCCAGTGATTCACTGGGGTGAACATCTGGCGAGAATCAAACAGACGTTACAGGACAAACAGCTACCACAGGGGATTCACTGTGGTTGATCGTTGTCTCATATCATCTGAAATTACCCATTGTGTATTTATAGTGAGGGTTATTTTTCCCTATGTGTATCACTTTGCACTTATAAACATTGAATTTCATTTGCCATTTTATTGCCCATTCACCTAATCATGCAAGATTAGGGCTCACCGAGTATTTATGAGGGTTTGAGGATGGCCAAATCGAATGGTCGAACCAAACCCAGAAGCGACTGAACAGTTTGGCCATGTTCGGATGAGTTCAGGCGCGTTCGGGCCGGGGGGAAAGGGCTGGAAGGCCCAGGGAGGGGGGGGGCATCTGAGGAGCAGACTTCCTGGTGCCAGGGGTAGAAAGGCTTGGATTAGCAGCCTACCTGCCCAATCACCATTCCTCTTTTCCTCAGACCACTGGCTTTGCAGTCTGCGATTGGCCACGGTCTAGGCTGCATGGAGCCAATGGGGCTTGTGATAAGGTGGGCGCAGCAAGTAACAAAAGTCATTGCCCTCTCCCCTTCCCACTCCTTCTGAGCTAGCCACTGATCCTGTCAGCAGGCATTTTCAGAACTCTCCCTCTCCCAGCAGTTTGTGTACCTCCCAATCCATTGCCATCCTCCTCCTATTTCACCCATTTCCACATAACACATTTACCTCTGTAGTTTCATTTATTTAGTTTAGATTAGATAGATTTAGGTGTTATTTTAATTTTTATCCCTCCCTGTGTTCTTTGCCCCTACCCTCCATTGAATTCTTCCCTCCTCCCTGTATATATTCCATCATTGAGTCTCTTCCCCTGTTTTGGGATTTATTTAGAGTATCATTAGATTGATTTAGCTTTCATTTCAGTTTTGTACCCCTCCCTGTGTTGTTTGTTGTGAGCTGTCTGTGTCCCCCCTCCCTATGTATATATATAGATAGACATTAGATATTAGATAGTTACTATAGATAGATAGTTGTAGGAGTTAGCTTAGTTATAGAGATAGATAGAGATAGTGTGTAGTGATTCAGTTTTAATATTTTATAGTGTGTTTGTAGGACTAGGCCTTTGTAGATATTAGATAATATTCCATTTAGTTCCATAGGTTTTAGAATAGTTAATAGCAGTTAGAGTTAGTGTAGTAGATATATATAATATTCAAATTCTGAATAAATAAATAAAAAAATATATAAAATCTTCCTCTGCATAATTTGGAAAGGAAAAATGGAGAAGGGAAACAGGAGAGGCCAGTCTACTTCCCATAAGGCAGGCAATGGGGCATGTGGCAGAGGTGGCAGGGACCATGCCAGCGGAGTGGCAGGCATCAGCAGCAGTCCGAGCCCATCACAATGCCCCAAACTGCACAGGCCTGATTTTGGCAGTCAGGCTTCAGAGCATCCCAGAAGTGGCACTAGCTGGGGTGTGGTTCGGTGTCGCCTCCTGCCAGTGTCCTCCACTGCCACGTAGGGCACTGGAAGGCCTGCAGTCCAGGAGGCTGTGGTTGTCTCTGCTGCAGCTGCAGAAGCAGGTGCAGGTGCTTCGGGATCAGATATTCTTCAAGGGCCACCAATGTCCCCAATAATTGAAGTGATCCCCAGCAGTCCAGGGTTGGTGGATCCATCCCGCCTGCTAGAGGCAGGGCCCGATCCCCTGGCAATGACAGCAGCAGCAGCAGCAGCAGCAGTAGCTGCTGCTGCTGCTACTGCTATAGGGGGCACAGAGAGAGTGGCAGCAGAATGGTGGACAGTCTTTCAGCCTCAGGTTCCCAGTACTCCCCTTTGCGGGGGGACATATCTCAAATTGGGAACAGTGAGGCAGACACTAGTCCTGCGGAGGAAATATCTGGTGCTGAGGCCATGGTTGTGTCTCCACCATATTGTCAGAGTTGTGTCTCCACCATATTCTGCCCCTCCCAGAAGTGCTGTCAGTGGTGCATCACCCATGCAGGAGGGGCAAGATATCCTCCATCTGGGCCCATTTTAAGTTGGTGTGGGTGGATGATCGCAGGGAGGTGCAGTGCAGTTTGTGCCAGAAGGTGGTGAAGCGTGGGCAGGTGCTCATCAACCTTGGCACAACTGTCATGGTGAGGCACCTGAAGGGATGCCACAGTGCTGTGCAGCTAAGTGGGCAGGCAGGGACAGTGGATGCCAGCAGGTTCCCGACAGCAGAGACCAGTCATCTGCCTCCATCAGCAGGCAAGCGTCCTGCTCGAACAGCTGCCTCTAGCAGCAGGAGCAGTATCGCTGCTAGGGGGGAGCAGCAGCAGCAAGAGCAGAAGCAGCAGCGTCAGTGCACCATGGAGGAGCTGGGGTGGGGGCAGCTGTCAAGTCAATCGGCAGCTGCAAGATGTGGAGGGCAGCATAGCTTTCAACTGAAAGCCACGTGCATGTTGGGGGAAATGATCACGCTTGATGGGAAGCTCTTCTCGGTGGTCAGGGACATGGGATTTAGGTACCTTATTGGGTTCCTCCCCCAAGTTTAAGCTGCCTTCGTGCACCTCCCTGAGTCGGCAGGTGGTGCCAGCCCTATACCAGGCTTTAAAGGAGTGGGTGAGGGAGTGATGGCAAACTGGTGGCAGGACCCAGTGGCAGCATTTGGCAGAGGCAGGAGGGGTCCCGAAGCAGGGTATAGGTGGGCCCTGCTTCAGGTGGATGTAATGAACAGCCCCCACACCGCTCAGAACATAGAGGCAGCCCTGACCAACATGGTGAGGGAGTGGGTCACACTAGGTGTGCCCTTCACCAAGAGGTGCTTTGTGATGCACAATGCGGCCAACATATTGAGGGCAGTCCATGAGAGGGGCTTCACCAGCATCCCTTGCACCGCATACACACTTCACCTGGTGGTCAGGGACACTCTGGGATTGGGGGAGAAGGGGATTGGGCAGGCACCCTTAGTTCCCTGATTGAGCCGGGGAGGAAGCTGGCCAGTTTCTTTAACCGGAGTGTGAAGGGCAGCGACCTCCTCCAGGTGAAGGATGCCGAGCATGTCTCCCCAGTGCACCAGCTGGTGCAGGATGAGTCCACCCACTGGAATTCTACGTTCTCGATGCTTGAGCAGCTTCTCGAGCAGAAAGCAGCATTGCATAAGGATCAACTGGTGACGGACAGCGGGACACCTCCAGGGTACGATGGGGCAGAATGGGAGATCCTGGCTCACATGGTCTTCGTGCTGAGACCATTCCTGGCCATGATGGAGACCATCAGCTCCTTCATGGCCACCATCAGCCAGGTGACCCCTTTGATCCAGAGTCTCCTCAAGAGACTGGAGGAGATTTTCCATTGGTGGCACTGTGGCCCTCAGGGCAGGAAATTGGCAGATGAGGCGGCTCATTTGGTGCGGCAGCTGAAGGCAGGGCTGAAGGCACGGTTTTATGAGCTCCAGCAGTGGGAGTAATATGTGCTGGAAACCATGCTGGACCCCAGGGTCAAGGGCAGCATGGCATGCCAGACAGCGCTCTTTGGACACTGGAAGGGTGAGCTGGTGGAGAGGGTCCAGCAGGCAGAGCGGGCTCTTGAGAGTACGCAGCAGCAGAAGCAGCAGCAGCAGGAGCAGCAGCAGGATGCCCCTGGGGATAGTGGGAGTGGGAGAAGCCACCCTTTTTCAGCCAGCAGGGTATATCAGCAGGCTGAGCAGCAGCAGCCCCCTATTGCCAGCAGCAGGAGCTCATATGTGCAGGGCACTCTGGCGAGCATGGGCTCGTGCACAGCAGGGCAGGAAGTGTGACTGAAGGCAGTAGTGAAGGTGGTGCCCAGGCAGAGTTACCTGAGGGAGTATGACAGCGCCTCAGCAGCAGTGGAGAACTACCTGGAGGAGGAGCCATGCATCAAACCCAGGAACAATCCCTTGGCCTACTGGACTGACAAAACCAATGTGTGGCCGGCCCTTTCCAAAGTGGCCAAGGGTCTCTTGTCCTGCCCACCAACGAGTGTCCCCAGCAAGCTGGTGTTCTCCATGGCGGGGGACATTTGCTCGTCCCACCGCCTGAGACTGGGGGCCAAGTTGGTGGAGCAGTTGCTTTTTATCAAGGTGAACCTTCCACTGCTAGGATTCCCCAAGCTGCCTCTGGACATGGATTGATGGTGCAGTGGCACACGCCACCCCATGCCATGGGCAATCTTGGGACAGGGCTCCTCCTTAATCTGGGCTTCTGCTGCTGAGGTACTGTCCCTCCCTCCCAATGCCCGGTGCCCGCCTTGCCTCTCTCTCTCACTAAACAGCCTTGGCCAGCCTATCTGACTGACCTCATGACACAGGGTGGCACTGGGAAGCTGTAAGCCTGACAACTGGCCTCTGGCTAGATGATCTTGGCACTCCTATCTGACTGGCTCTCTCTCTCACGCGCGCTCCGCAGTCTTTGCCAGCCTATCTGAGTTCCCTGCAAAGATTCCAGCATGCCTTCTCTACTGCCTCTCATGCCACACTGCCTGTCTTCCTGCCCGCCCACCCGCGCAGGTGGCCAAGATCAAAACCTGCCTCAGTCTGCCTTATGCTCATGCCATGCTGCCTTTCTGCCTGCCTGTCCACCCAGGTGGCCAAGCTCGAACCCTGCCTCAGCCTCCCTTTTGCTCATGCCACGCTGCCTGTCTGTGTGCCCGCCCAGGTTGCCAAGCTTGAACCCTGCCTCAATCTGCCTTCTCCTCATGCCATGCTGCCTGTCTGCCCACCAACCCGCCCGCCCAGGTGGCAAAGATCAAACCCTGCCTCAGCCAGCCTTCCAATGCTTATGCCATGCTGCCTATCCGCCCGCCCGCCAAGCTTGAACCCTGCCTGAGTCTCCCTTCTGCTCATGCCAAGATGCCTGTCTGCCTGCCCTGTGCAAAGCAGAAGCCATGCCCCAGCCTGCCTACCTCTCATGTCAAGGTGCCTGTCTGCTTGCCCTGGCAATTCTGGGTGATGTGCCCCACTGACCTGGTAATCCTGCTGTTGCTTTCTGCTGGTCCATGGGTGCTCTGCACTGGCAATTCCAAATGTGCCCACGCAATCCTGTTGCTGTCACCTGCTGCTGTATGTGAGCTCTTCCATGGAAAATCCTACCATCCTTGCTCTATGGGTGCTGCGCACAGGCAAATCCTGCTGCTGCTGCCGTCTCTGCTGTTCCACAGGTTCTGTGCCTGGTCAATCCAATGTCTGCTGCTGTTGCCAATGCTGCCTCTGCTGCTTTGCCATGGGTTCTGTGCCCCAGCAATCCAATGTCTACCGCTGCTGCCAATTCTGCCTCTGCTGTCTGTGCCATGGGTTCTGTACCCTGGCAATCCAAGGTCTTCTGCTGCTGCCACATGCCACCTCTGCTGTCTGTTCCATGGGTTCTGCTACTGGGCAATCCAATGTCTGCTGCTACTGCCAATGCTGCTTCTGCTGCTGTGCCATGGGTTCTATGCCCTGGCAATCCAATGTCCACTGCTGCTGTCAATTCTGCCTCTGCTGTCTGTGCCATGGGTTCTGAGCCCTGGCAATCCAATGTCTTCTGCTGCTGTCAATGCCGCCTCTGCTGTCTGTGCCATGGGTTCTGCTACTAGGCAATCCAATGTCTGCTGATTCTGCCAATGCTGCCTCTGCTGTCTGTGCCATGGGTTCTGTGCCCCGGCATTCCAATGTCTGCTGATGCTGCTGATGCTGCCTCTGCTGTCTGTGTCACAGGTTCTGTGCCTGGGCAATCCAATGTCTTCTGCTGCTGCCAATGCCACCTCTGGTATCTGTGCCAAGGATTCTGTGCCTCCGCAATCCAATTGCTGCTGCTGTCAATACTGCTTCTGCTGCCTGTGCCATGGGTACTGTGTCTGGGCAATCCAATGTTTTCTTCTGATGCCAATGCTGCCTCTGATGTCTGTGCCATGGGTTCTGCTGCCAGGCAATCCAATGTCTGCTGCCGATGCCAATGCTGCCTCTGCTGTCTGTGCCACGGGTTCTGTGCCCGGTCAATCCAATGTCTGCTGCTGCTGCCAATACTGCTACTGCTGTCTGTGCCATGGGTTCAGTGCCCAGGCAATGCAATGTCCACTGCTGCTGCCAATGCCACCTCTGCTCTCTGTGCCATGGGTTCTGCTACCAGGCAATCTAATGCCTGCTGCTGCTGCCAATGCTGCCTCTGCTGTCTGTGCCACGGGTTCTGTGCCCAGTCAATCCAATGTCTGCTGCTGCTGCCAATACTTCCACTACTGTCTGTGCCATGGGTTCAGTGCCCAGGCAATGCAATGTCCACTACTGCTGCCAATACCACCTCTGCTGTCTGTGCCATGGGTTTTGCTACCAGGAAATCCAATGTCTGTTGCTGCTGCCAATGCTGCCTCTGCTGTCTGTGCCATGGCTCTGTGTCCCAGCAATCAAATGTCTGCTGTTGCTGCCTTTGCTGCCTCTGCTGTCTGTGCCATGGGTTCTGTGCACCAGCAATCCAAGGTCTGCTGCTGCTGCCAATGCTGGCTCTGCTGTCTGTGCCATGGGTTCTGTGCCCCAGCAATCCAAGGTTTGCTGCTGCTGCCAATGCTGCCTCTACTGTCTGTGCCATGGTTCTGTGTCCCAGAAATCCAATGTCTGCTTCTGCTGCCTCTGCTGTCTGTGCCATGGGTTCTGCTACTGGGCAATCCTACATCTGCTGCTGATGACAATGCTGCCTCTGCTGTCTGTGCCATGGGTTCTGTGCCCTGGCATCCCAATGTCCACTTCTGCTGCCTCTGCTGTGCTATGGGTACTGTGCTCCGGCAATCCAATGTCTTCTACTGGGTGGCCACGTGATTTGCCACTGGACAAGTCTTGACCCATTGGCAGAATAGCTTGTTGACATCCAGAGAGTAGAATACAAGTCTGCAACAACCGGGCAAGTAGGGGTGCCAGCCACCGAGCCCTGGTCAGGCCTCTTCTGCTGCTCCACCAATTCAAGCCAGCCTGCAATGCCTGGAAAAGCAGGGCTTCCAGCTACCAAGCCCTGGCTGGGTCTCTGTCACTGCCCCACTGATGCCAGACAGTCTGCAATGCCCAGCCAAGCAGGGGTGCCAGTCGCAGTTACTGTTCCCAGGCAATTCAATGTTCAGTGCTGCTACTGGTACTGCACGTCAGCTATTTGCTCCGCACTCTTGGGCATAGTCAGCCTGCAATGCCAGGTTGAGCAAGGCTGCCAGTCACTCCAGTCCCAGAACCCACCATCAGGGTTCTGGTGCCATAATTCCGCTAATGGGGAGCCATCATTCCACTTATCTGAAAGTGTCCCACATCCAGGCCAGCCAGCCTGCAATGCTTGACTGAGCAGGAGTGCCAGCCACAGTTACTATGCCCAGGCAATCCAATGCCTGCTCCTGCCCAGGCAATCCAATGCCTGCATCAGCCATTTGCTCATTCCTCTTGAAGACGGGCATAGCTCAGATGAGTGTGCTGGTGGGCAAGGCTTGCACAGCTGCCAGAATACCTTGTTGAGATCCAGAGAGTAGGATGCCAAACTGCAATGCCCGGCCAAGTAGGGGTGCCAGCCACTGAGCCCTGGCCAGGCCTCTGCTGCTGCCCCACTGATGCCAGCCAGACTGAAATGCCCAGTCAAGCAGGGGTGCCAGGCACTCCAGCCTCAGAACCCACCATCAAGATTCTGGGGCCATCATTCAGCTCATGGGGAGCCATCATTCCACTGCATCAAGAAGCAGCCACTCCATACCCAGGACCCACCATCAGGGTTCTGGTGCCTATGTTCCAGACACAGGGAGCTGTCCATCCACGTCATCTAGAAGCTGTCACTCTAGTCCAAGAAACCACCATCAGGCTTCTGGGGCATACATTACAGGTAGGGAGGGCTGTCATTCCACTTCATCCAGATGCTGCCACCCTGCCACTCCTGTTGCAGGGCCCACTGTCAGGGTTCTGTGGCCATCATTCTGTTCACGGGGAGCTGTCATTCCACCACTTCAAAAATCAGCCAGTCCATCCCCAGGACCCACCCTCAGGGTTCTGGGGCCTACATTACAGGCAGGGAGGGCTATCCATCCACATCATCCAGAAGCAATAGGGGTGTTGCTGCTGCTCAGCATGCTGCTGGTACTTCTACTGCTATGGCTGGGGGCAGGGATAGACCCTGCCGACTGAAAGGGGTGGCTGCTCCCACTTCCACCATCCCCAGGGGCGTCCTGCTGCTGCTGCCACACACTCTCCAGAACCCTCTCTGCCTGCCAGACCCTCTCCACAAAGTCACCCTTCCAGTGCCCATAAAGCGGTGTCTGGCGTGCCATGCTGCCCTTGACCCTGGGGTGCAGCATGGTTGCTAACACATATTCTCCCACTGCAGGAGCTCATCAAACCATGCCTTCAGCCTTGCCTTAAGCTTCTGCATCAGGGAAAGTGCCTCAACCACCAGCTTCTTGCCCTGAGGGCCACAATCCTGCCCCTGGATAATCTCATCCAGCCTCCTGAGGAGACTCGGGACCAGAGGGGTCACCTGGCTGATGGTGGCCATGAAGGAGCTGATTGTCTCCATCATGGCCAGGAATGGTCTCAACACAAAGACCGTGTGAGCCAGGATCTCCCATTCCACTCCATTCTATCCTGGACGTGCCCCGCTGTTCATCACCAGTTGAACCTGATGCAAGGCGGCTTTCTGCTTGAGGAGGTGCTCGAGCATCAGGAACTTGGAATTCCACTAGGTGGACGCATCCTGCACCAGCTTGTGCACTGGGGAGTCTTGCTCGGCCTGCTTCGCCTGGGGGAGGTCGTTGCCCTTCATGCTCCGGTTAAAGAAACCAACCAGCTTCCTCCCCCACTAGGTCAGAGAGCTAAGGGTGCCTGCCCCAATCCCCTTCTCCCCCAATCCCAGAGCATCCCTGACCATCAGGTGAAGGGTGTGTGCAGCGCAAGGGATGCTGGTGAAGCCCCCCTTGTGGACTGTCCTCAATATGTTGGCCGCATTGTGCATCACCATGCACCCCTTGATGAATTGCATTCCTGGTGTGACCCACTCCCTCACCATGGCGGTCAGGACTGCCTCAGTGTTTTGAGCAGTGTGGGGGCCGTCCATGACTTCCGCCTGAAGCAGGACCCAACTATACCCTGCTTCAGGACCCCTCTTGCCACTCCAAAATGCTGCCTCTGGGTCCTGCCACCAGTGTGCTGTTACTGCCAGGTAGGCGTGCAGCACGTTCCTGCTCGACCAAAGGTCTGTGGTGAAGTGGACGGTGGCACTTCCAGCCCCTGCCAGCTGCTCCCTCACACGCTCCTTTAAAGCCTGGTACAAGGATGGCACCACCTGCCTATTGTAAAGTTATCTATCTGTTCAATAACACACAGCAGAAGTTTCTTCAAAACAGCACTTTACTAAGAGCTCAGAAGACATTCTTCCATACTGTACAGACTACATGGGACAAGATGGAGAACAGAGAGAGGAGAAGAGAGGAGACAAGGAGGGGGGGAAACTGTTTCATCCCCTGACCCTCCCCCTACTGGACAAGCCCCACTTTAAGGTTGCAGGGCTTGCAATGGGCTTTTTACTTGTGACTGTTGAACAATCCAACACCTCTTCTCAACAGTCACTTGTCAAGCCCACTAGGTTCATTCTTATTAAGAGCTTGCAATGGCGTTCCCCTGCTAGTGGCTTCGTGAACACATCCGGTGTCATATCCTCTGTAGGAGAGTATTGAAAATCTATGAGTCCTTGTTCCTGTCTTTTAGGAAATGGTATTTTACGTCGATGTGCTTGGGTCTGGGGTTGATTCTTTCTGTTTGTGCCAGCACTATACATCCTTGGTTGTCTTCCAGGATCAGCGTGGGTTTGTCTAATTTTTGCCCCAGATCATTTGGAAGCTTCCACAACCAGATAACTTCTTGACAGGCATGTGCCACTGCCACATACTCTGCCTCCTTAGAGGAAAGTGCCACAGAAGCTTGTTTTCTATGGCACCAGCTGATGGGTCCTCCACCAAGCAAAAATAGGTACCCACTGGTAGATTTTCGGTCCGAATGGTCTCAAGTTCAATCTGCGTCCATGTACCCTATCAGGTCTGACATGGATGTTGGTGAGCCATAGCTTGAAGGGCACATTCCCTTTCAGTTACCGTAAGACCCACTTCACTGCATTCCAATCTCTTTGGGTTGAGGCTGAGACTTGTCTACACAATATACCTATTGCCACCGCAATGTCAGGCCTTGTGATTGTGGCAATATACAAGAGCTTTCCTATCACCTTTCTGTATTGCTTATTGTCTGGCTCGGTTCTTTGATCTCCTTTGGGTAGCTCGTTTCCATAGGAGTATTTGCTGCCTTCGCACCCCCCATGCTGAAACTTTCTATCATCTGTTCTATTGCCTGTCTTTGGTTGAGAAGATAGCTTCCATCATCTTCTCTTTAAATTTGTATTCCAAGGTAGTGTTTTATGTTACCCAGGTCCTTAATTTCAAACTCCTGATTTAGAGATCTCATTGTTTCGTACTCGTCCCTTTCTTGCTCAAAGTATGCAATAAGGTCTTCAACATAAATTAATACAAAGATCCACCTGGCCCTTAATCGCTTTGTGTATAAGCAGGGATCTGCTTTGCTCCTGGTAAAATTTTCCCTCATGAGCACCTTATTTATTTTAGTATTCCACACTCTGGCGGTTTGCTTAAGCCCATATATGCTTTTGTGCAATTTGTATGCAAGATCCAGCCTTTCAACGTCTACAAACCTTGGTGGTTGGTCCATGTAAATATCTTCCTTCAACTCACCATTTAGGAAAGCTATTTTCACATCCATATGCTTGACTTGCATTCCTCTTCCTGCAGCTATACTTAACAATGTTCTGATTGTAGTGGGCTTAACTACACGTGCAAATGTTTCATCGTAGTCTTATCTGTACTTCTGGGAGTATTCTTTCGCGACAAGTCAGGCCTTGTACCGTTCAATATTTCCCTGCACATTGTACTTTATTTTAAATGTCCATTTACAACCTATAGTCTTTCTCCCTACGGGCAGTGGAGTAAGTGTCCACATTACGTTGTCCTGCATGGACTTGACTTCTTCTTCAGCTGCTCTTACCCATTTTTCTGCTTCCCTTTCTGACATCTGCGAGATGTCCTCCCAGGATGCTGGCTCTCACAATTTACTGGTGTTGACTTTGTAGGTCAGACAAATGGGGGGAATGCCTTTGTTAGACTGTGTCGACTGTCTTGGCTCAGCATCAGCAGCCGGCTGTGTCTGTTCCTGCACTTCTCCTACCTTTGTGCCGATTTTGACTATTTGTTCGGACGATTGCTCCCTTTCAGTGGTTTTACCGTGGTTGATTGTTCTCCTTTGCCTGGACGTTGGAGAGTCATCACACTGTTGCTTGAGTTTTCCACAAAGGTCACACTATTACTAATGCTTATTCTGTCTGTGCGTAGATCCAGGATCCTGTAGCCTTTGGAATGTTCACTGCATCCTATGAGGATGCCTTCCACTGCTCTGTTTTGCAGCATGGTATGTTTCTCCTCTGGGATATATATGTGGTACATCTTACTTCCAAATACTCTGATGTAGCCCACACTAGGTTTTTGACCATGCCACAGTTCATATGGAGTTTTCCTCATTGTTCTAGAATACAGCTAATTTTGTAGGTAGGTAGCAGCAACTGCTGCTTCACCCCAATATCTTTCTGGTTGTCCAGAGTCTGTTAACATGCATCTAACCATTTCGGTTAGCGTTCTGTTTTTCCTTTCAGCTGTTCCGTTCTGCTCGGGTGAATATGGCACTGTCTTTTTGTGCTCAATTCCATGGAGTCTCAGGAAGTCCTCTACTTCCTTTCCTGTGAACTCACCTCCATTGTCAGTCCGCAGTGTCTTTGGTCTGTGCTGGAACTTGTTGCTCATCATGGTCGCATAGTCCAGTTTGTCAAATACTTCATCTTTACTCTTCATGACGTACGTGATCATGTACCTTTAATAGTTGTCAATGAAAGTTACCATATACCAATTGCCTCCTGGTGTGGGAACCTTCATTGGGCTGAAGATGTCGCTGTGTACAAGATCAAGCAGTTTTGTGGATCTATTCTGACTCTATTCGTGGCTCTATTCTGACTCTATTAGGAAGCGTAACCCTCGTGGCTTTGGCTTTGATGCACCAGTCGCATTTCATGATCACGGGACACATTGATATCTTAAGGTCTTTGGTCAACTGCTGTCTGAGCATTTCCTTGATGCTGTCTGGGTGTCTATGTCACATGCGTCTATGCCACAGGTGGATGCAGTCATCATTTTTTTTACTTTTATTTTATTTATACAAATTTATATCCTGCCCCTCCTGCAACACAGCCTGGGGCGGCTCACAACACAAATAATTAAAACAATAAAATACAGTAAAATTCAGATAAAACAATCAAATATTAAATATCAATATTAAAACAGGGCTAGACAAAACAAATGGGTGGGGGATTAAAAACCTCACTCCCTACCCTCCCTCCCAAAGGCCTGGGCAAACAGCCAGGTCTTACAGTTCCGCCGAAATGTAAAAAGGCTTGGGGCCAGGCGAGCTTCCTCCAGAAGGGAGTTCCACAGCCGCGGCCCTACCACCGAGAATGCCCGCTCCATCGTGGCCCCCCGCTTAACACGGGGGACCTCCAGGAGGGCACCCCCGGCAGACCGCAGGAGCCGTTCCGGGGCGCGAAGGGCGAGGCGGTCCCTAAGGTAAGAGGGGCCAAGGCCGTATAGGGCTTTATAGATCATTACTAGGACCTTGAACTTGGCCCGGCACACTATCGGCAGCCAGTGCAGCGCTCGGAGCACCGGTGTAATGTGCTCCCGGCGACCCGTCCCCGTAAGAAGACGGGCCGCCGCATTCTGCACCAGCTGCAGCCTCCGGGCCAAGAACAAGGGAAGCCCCACGTAGAGCGCGTTGCAGTAGTCGAGCCGCGAGGTGACGAAGGCATGGATGAGGGAGGCCAGGTCCGGGCCAGAGACATACGGACGCAGCCTACGTACCAGATAAAGCTGGCGGAAGGCAGCCTTAGCGACTGCCTCCACCTGCCGCTCCAGCCGCAGGTCTGCGTCCAATATGACCCCCAGACTCCGGACCTGCTGAGCTACAGGGGGGCAAACCCCCCCAATCAGGGGGGCCACCACCCCCTTCGCCCTCCCCACCACCATCACCTCCGTCTTATCTGGGTTGAGCTTCAGTCTGCTCCGCCGCATCCAATCCGCCACGGCCTCCAAACATTGGGATAGCACCGAGACAGCAGGGTCTGGGTCGGTAGAAAACGAGAGGTACAGCTGAGTATCATCAGCATACTGGTGACATCGCACCCCGAACCCTCTCACGACCTCCCCCAAGGGCTGCATATAGATGTTAAATAATAATGGAGACAAGATCGATCCCTGCGGAACGCCACACGGTAAGGCGCGGGGGCTCGATGTTTCCTCCCCCAACACCACCCGCTGGCTCCTCCCCGAGAGGAATGAACGGAACCATTCAAGAACAGTCCCGTCCAGACCCCCCCGGTCACGCAGTCGTCTCAACAGCAGCCCATGGTCCACGGTGTCAAAAGCGGCCGAGAGATCGAGCAGGATGAGAAATGTCGAACATCCCGCATCCATCTCCCGGCGGAGGTCGTCCACCAAGGCCACCAACGCCGTCTCGGTGCCATAGCCGGGGCGGAACCCAGATTGAAACGGGTCAAGGAGCCCGATATTATCTAGATGACCCTGGAGCTGGAGCGCCACTGCCCGCTCAATAACCTTCCCTAAAAAGGGAAGGTTAGAGACAGGTCGGTAGCTGGCGAGCGCGTCTACGTCCAACGATGGTTTTTTCAGCAGGGGGCGCACCACAGCCTCTTTTAAGCAAGGCGACAACCTCCCCTGCCGAAGGGACGCATTCACCACCCTCGCCAGCACCGTCCCCAACGTCTCCCCGGAAGCTTTTATTAACCAGGACGGGCATGGATCTAGTTGACAACACGTGGCCCTCACAGACCCCAGGACATCCACCACATCGGCTGGCGTCACTTCCTGAAACTCACCCCATAAAGATGGACCAGACGGACCCTCCGCCCCCCCGCGCTCTTCCCCTACTGCTATCAACCCAGCGTCGAAATCGGCCTGAATCCGAGCGATCTTGTCTGCGAAGTAGATGACAAACTCCTCACAGCGGGCCCGGGACAAGTCCCCATCCAGGCGGAGGGAGGCCGGACTCACCAGCCCCCGCACCACCCGAAACAGCTCCGCTGGACGCGACTTCGCAGACGCTATGAGGACGGCGAGGAATTCCTTCCTCGCCGTCCTCACAGCCTCCACATAGGACCGCAAATGGGCCCTATGGAGAAGACGATCGGAGACAGACCGAGTCCGACGCCAGCGTCGCTCTAGCCTCCTGCCCACACGCTTCATACACCGCAGCCCCTCAGTAAACCAAGGGGTCCTGCGGTGACGAGACCGAGGCAGAAGGCGCCTCGGAGCCACCCTGTCAATGGCCTCCTCCAGCAAGATGTTCCAATGCCGGACCAGCTCATCCACAGAGTGACCGTCCACATCCAGGGTAAGCTCCCTCAGGACCTCCTGGAACCGCTGGGGTTCCATCAGCCTCCGAGGGCGGACCATCCTAACTGGTCCCTTCCCCTTCTGGAGGGGGCGCGCTAAAAGACCGGCCTGAAGGAGGTAATGGTCCGTCCACGACAAGGGCACCGCTGTCACCTCCCCCACAACCGGACCCCCCGCCTCAAGGCCAGAGCCGAAGATCAGGTCGAGGATATGTCCCCCCACGTGGGTCGGGCAGATCACCTCCTGGGACAAGTTCATAGTTGCCATGGCGGCCATGAACTCCCGCTCCGCCCCAACAAGGCCGGCATCGGCGTGGACGTTGAAGTCCCCCAGAACCAAAGTCCTGGGGGAGCCCAACACCACCTCCGAGGCCAGCTCCGCTAGAGCGGTAAGGGATGCCGCCGGGCATGAAGGGGCCCGGTACACCAGCAGCACCCCTAGCTTGCCCCCAGCCAAATCGATCACCACGTGCAGAGCCTCTACACCCACAATCTCCGGCACTGGATACCTCCTAACAGGCCAGTCTTCCCTAAAAACAATAGCTACGCCTCCTCCCCGGCCGCTCATGCGGGGCTGATGCTGCACGGCATACCCAGCTGGAACCAGATCCGCCAAAGTTGGACCGGCCAGATCATCCAGCCAGGTCTCCGTGATGCATGCGAGGTCCACGGCCCCATCCACGATCAAATCGTGGATAATCGGGGCCTTGTTGACCACGGACCTCGCATTCATCAGCACCAGCCCCCCACGTGCGGACCCTGGACCCGGCACCTCCCTCCCCCTTAGTGGGGGGGTGATGACTTCCACCTTCCTCAGGCACCGAGGACCCCTTGGGGCCTGTGCCTTCCCACCCCATGGACCATACCGTCCGCGCCCCATCACGACCCCAATGTCCATGCTCTCCCCTCCGTCCACCCAATCCCAGTCCTTCGGACCTGGCTGCTTGCCCCCTTTACCTCCCCCCCCCCCCCCCCCCCCCCCCCCCTGAATAAAATAGAAGCCCACACAACAACCAAACAAAACTCCCCTGCCCCCCCCTGCGGCCCCCAAAGTGCCCCAAAAGTGCCTAAGACTCCTCTCCCCCTGCACACACATGTTTGTTTCTCACAGACTCTGAAGTCCGAGAGAAACTAGGCTTGTCTAAAAACATCATAATATTGCTTCCAGCAGATGAGCAGCTTGGGCTCAAGTGAACCTCCACACATGTACAGATATGTGCACCACTTTTTTCCAGACACTTCAGTGCACACACAATAATATAACCTCCCATTTTCAAACACTTCGATACATTCATGTGTCTAGACACACATGCATTTATACAAATATACATACACAGAGCATAATATTTCAAATCCAGACACCTTGTGTGACATTTTGAGTCTGGATTAAAGGTGTCTAGGTGTCTTGATATGGGGGTGTCAAAAAGCATGACTAGAATTTTAAAAGGAAACATAAAGCATGTATGAAATGAAGAATGATTTGTTTGTGCATATAAGAAGTTATGCTCTTTGTGTTTTGGGGGGTTGTTGTGTGTGGGTGTAAATATAGGGTGGGGGAGAGAGAGAGCGCGCGCTCATCTTATGCATGTTTTCAAGAAAATATGTCTAAAAACAGAATAACCAGAGTCACTGTTTTCCATAAGTAGAAACCTTAAAGATATCTCTGTACCTTGTGTGTATATAGACAAATACACACACATACACACACACACACTGTATATATAATATTAAACATATGTATAAAGAAAGGAAAATCTTTAAGGTTTCTGCTTATGGAAAACATCAACACTAGTTATTCTTCTTTTTTAGACTTTTATATTTTCTTAAAAACATGTCTCAGCTGCTACCTTTCAATAATTTTACTCTGAAGCAATAAATAATTCAATGTGCTAATTTGACAGATGACTCTCCAGGAGCCTCCTACCATTACTAGCATCATTAGGCCATAATATGCATGATGGGCACAGACCATTCAGCAAATGTCCTTCACTTGTTTACCCCTAAAGAGCTTTACTCTGCACAATTAACTAATGAAGCATTATGGGTTTCCCCCCACCCTTTCCTGCTATTTCAATATATCAATGCAGATAGACTGTATTTTCTTTTTCTTTTCACAAATGTCTGTTTACAGGACAGCTACAGGCCACCCTTTTGCTCTTTTATAAATTCAGAGAACATAATGAGTTGCTAAAAAAAAAAAAAGATTAGTCATTATTATTATTATTTAATTTATCTTTAGCTACTTGTTTGGTAAAGTGTGAAAGAAACGTATTTTGTAAGTCTTACGGAAAAATACAGGGTCAGATTCTGGGTTGTATTTCTTGAGAGGCAGCACAGAAGGCATAGAGCAGAATTGTAGAGGCAAAAATGGCGCTTTTTTCATCTTGAAACTGCTCAAGCTTCAGGTTTCTGTGGAGACTAAAATGGGCATAAGTTAAAGCACGTGCTGAAAGTATTGGAAGAAGGTGATGTAGTATTTGATTACAAGGTTTATGCTTAGAATGCTGCTTTAAGCAGCTGAGGTGTGGACCCTCAAGAAGGTTGCCAGGAAAAATCTGTGGGTCATTGAAATGAAATATTATCTGTTGCCTGACTTTCTGGAATATGGCAAGACCATATTAAAAAAAACAACCAGAAAAGGGATTGATGCAAAAGGAAACAGGTTCCCCGGGTTTCCCAGGTGTCGACTATGAGAAGGGCATTCTCAGTGACTGCACCACGGCTATGGAACACCCTCCCACTGGAGGTCAGCCTCTCCATAGACCTCCCCTCTTTTCATACACAGTGTAAGAAAAGAGTTCTGTTCTGTCACGCTTTTGCTGAAGGAGATGGGTGGGTGGGGGTTGGGGGGGTTCTTTGTCTCTTTGCCAGGTTTTAATAGTTTTATGTTGTTTTATATTGAATTTTATATTATTTGTTATTTTTATTATTGTAAGTCACCCTGAGCTACAGACGCAGGAGCGCGTGGCATAAAAATGTAATAAACTAAACTAAACGTTCCCTTGTTGGAGCTCAGGACCAGCCTTACTACAGGGCAACCTGGGACAACGACCCTGGGCCCTGCCCTTTCCAGGGGCCCCACAGTGGCCCGTGCTTTCACCACAGCAGGGTGCATGAGCCCCACTGTCTCCCAGCAAGGACCACATTTAGGGCCCCACGAAGGACCCCCCTTAAGGGAAAAGGGTCTCAAGGGCACCCACATTTTATCCTGCAAATTCTAATGCCGTCCTGTTGGGGCTTAAACCCTTGGCTACCAATAGTTGAGATTGGTAAGCAGGAGATGGGTCACACCCCATGAGCTATACTTGTACTTCTCTCGAGCTACTGTAGCTGGCCAATGCTGGAGATATGATGCTGGGCTCAATAGACCATGGACCTGATTCAGTATGGCACTTCTTATTGAAAGACCTCGCTTGTAGGTCTATCTGAGCCCAAGCTTGTTCATCTTCTGGATGCTGTGTAAGACTTTTTTATTTGGCCCAGTATTTGGCAAGCAGGAATAGGGCTTGGGAGGCTGAGGGATTGTGTGTGTTGTAACTCACACTGAGCCCTTGTGATAGGGCAGGATAACAAATAAATAAATAAATAAATAAATAATCTGCCATATGAAAGATAATAATTTGCTAAGGACTGTGCCTTTTGGTCTGGTTGAGGGTATTAGATCTAAAGGCAGACCGTGCAGGAAGTGGATAGATCTGGCAGGAAGTAGGATTCAAGGGACCAAAAGATGCTATATGTACAGGACAGACCAAAACATAAAGTGGAGCTCACATGACTGATGCTGATGGTCATTAGACTATAGGACAAAGAAAAAAAGAATATAATGGTCTCAAGGGGGGAAAAAACCTGTTTTACAATATAAGTACTTTGGGAAGATCAGCAATTATGTCATAGTGATATCCATTGTAAACGGCTTTAGTGCATAAGATTTACCATACACCTATTACTAAAAGAATGGGTAAAATGCATATCCATGTATAGACTAGGGATTATTTCTCAAGAGTGTGTCCATATTTCATAGTCATTACACCAATTTCACGTGTGACTATCACTGTGGTATCACTTGTGGTATCATCAGAAAATAAGAACATAAGCAGTACAATACCGAGTCAAACCAATGGTCTATTGAGCGCAGTGAACGATGCTCTTGGTCACGTTGGAGAAGTACCCAACAGGTCATAATGGAGTGAACCATTTCCTGCCATTCACTGCCAGCTCTCAACAGTCAGAGGTTGCATCCCCTGACCTATATGACTAATAGACCTATCCTCCAAGAATTTATCTTATTCTTGTTTAAACCCAGCTATGCTACTGGCTGTTAACAAGTTCCACAAGCTGCAATCCCTATGAGAGCCAGTGACTTCTGGTCGCTCTAAACGCACCACGTGTGACTTTTCGGGAAGCGCTTCCTTCACAGCGCTTTCTGACACTGCGCATCTAAAAGTGGTCTCAGTCATCTCTTCTCCAAGCTGAAGAACCCTAACCTATTGCGCAACTCCTCATACAGAAGCTATTTCATATCCTTGATCATTTTGTTGCCCTTCTGTTTACCTTTTCCAGTTCTACTATATCACTTACTAGTGTGAGTCTAAAATATGTCAGTGGCAGTTTCTGTCATGGATCCCTTGGAGAATGAGCAGTAGACATACTAATAATTTGAACGAGAAGCCTTCAACCCAGTTAGAAGATATTTCCATCATACTAAACTGAATAAGGTCAGGTATGATGACATTACTCTTCTTGGGTAGGTAGAGAAGAAAAGTATTTGGAATACTGGCCAAATCTGAGTCATACATGAAATTGGAAGAGAGAATCCTTTCAGAATCACCTCCTTTCTTAAGGTCACAGACCCATCTCTGCAGTAACATAATTGGTCCTCAGTATTATTTTGAAACAATTATTGCATAATTGGTGGAAACGATGATGGTGACAAATTTATTTTGAGGTTTTTTACACATTTTGGTGAGGGATAAGAAACCATTAGGTATTTAACCTAGAATTTCATTTGATTGTGTGACTACTCAGAAGAGCTGGTAAGGGAACATGGTGGCTATCAGCAGATCTCTTACCCTTTACAAGCATTCATACTTATTATTTAACACTTATTAAGCACCAACAAAGTACTAGGCACTTTTCAGAACCCAGATGGCCAGAGGCAGGAGGAGTGGAGTAAAATATATATTAAATGAAGAAAAGTAGAAAATCCCTAGTCACAGGGCTTACAATTACAATCTTGTAAAACAAACACAGAAAACAGAGAGAGAGGAAAAGTGGGGGAATCTTACTAGGCAAGCACAAATAGGGGAACCATAACAGCTACTGTGACTGACAGCATAAAACAGAAAGGGAGAGAAAGCCTAGCTTAGCACATTGAATGGAAATGGAGCCTCTTTCCTTTGCCATAGGGAACCTCTGCAATGACTGACCATACAGCCTGCCTGCCCCCTGCTTCTATGCTGCTTGGGTGAGGGAAGGAAGGGCTGTGTGTGTGTGTGTGTGTGTGCACATGCACATGCTGGGGAGGCTACATTTATGTGAGGGGTGGAGATGGTCCTGTGCTATGTATGAGCACATACATGTGTCCCTGCATGTGTGATTTCTGTTTAAGGCTATGGGGATAAGTGGAGGCTCTGTGTGCAGTTTATTCTTAAGATTAAGAGGTTGGGGGAGTAAAGGAAGTTTCTGGAAGAAATTTATTTTATGTCTAAGGGGTTGTGGGATAGGAATGGGTTCTGGGCACAGTTTCAGGAGCCAGGGCATTAGGTCATTTTAGGAGCTGGGTTTGGGGATTTTCTGTTGTATTTTTATGGATAAAATCGATTGCAATTGCAAGCCAGGAAGCAAGATTTGCATGAATAAAATGTGTTTAATTATGCAAATAAATGCATTATGTACATTAACCTGTTCCTAGTGAATTTGCAGATTTGCAGATTTACAGATTTGGCTTTGTGGGCAGCAGACTATTGGGTTTTTTGGCTCAGTTAACACAGGTCCCTGATAGTAGACAACAGCTCCAGATTAATCACAAGAAAATGTCCCCTGCATTCACTAGGAAGTAGTGTGCAGATTAATGTATATTTATTTATTTAATTCCATTTATATGCCCCCCCCCCCCCCC
>QEPC01005936.1:407203-454778 GCA_003113815.1 Sphenodon punctatus
GCATCTTCATGAATGTTAGACCCCTTGTCTCTCCCTCTGTTACCCTTCCTAAGTCTCTCCCCCAGCTCCTGTCTCTCAGATTGTAAGCCCTAGGGGCAGGGACCATGTCTATTTTATTATTTTGTAAAGTGCCAGGTACACTGCTGGCGCTATATAAATGTTTGTTAATAATAATAATTATAATAATAATACTTCCCAGTTCCCAGGAATCGCCTACCTTGAGCTGAGCTCCGGGTGGCAGCGGCAGTCTGGCGGCTTCGGCGTTGGCTGTGGCTGCCGGCTTCTGCACACTAGTAGGCCTTCCGGGGAAACCTACTGGCGTGCTGAAGCCGGCAGCCACAGCCGGTGCTGAAGTCTGCGGACCGCCACTACCACCTGGAGCTCAGCTCAAGGTAGGTGATCCCTGGGAACTGGGAAGTACTTAGGGTGATCCCTGGGGTGGGGTGGGGGTGTTAAACCCCCACCCCACCCCAGGGATCAGTCAGTACCGGTACTTACTTACCGGCTGCTGGACGCTGGTGCTGGGCTGGCTGGCTCTGGGTCGCCGGCGGTGGCCTGGAGCCCAGTAGGGGTCACAAATTTTTTTGGTGCTGGCCAGGCTGGGCAGGGTGGGTGGGGGATGTCCCCCCTTCCATCCGCGCAGTCTGAACTTGGGGAGGGAAACACAGGGTTTTTTGTGTTGTTTTTTTTACATTGCGGCCATTCATTTGAATGGTCGCAATGTAAAAAAAAAATCCGGTACCGGGAATCCGGTAAATGGGACAGATTACTGAGTTAATCTGATACTGCCGGTACACCAAAATACCGGCAGTATAGGATACCGGATGATCCGATAGTCCCACCCCTACTGCCTTCTGCTCATGCCATGCTGCCTGCCTGCTCACCCAGTTTTTGCAAAGCTTCTTGAACCCTGCCTCAGTCTGCTTACCTGTCATGCCACGCTGACTGTCCACCTACCCTGACAACCCTGGGTGATGTGCACCACTGGTCTGGTAAACCCGCTGCTGCTGTCTGCAGGTCCATGGGTGCTCTGCCTTGGCCAATCCAAATGTGCCCACACAATCCTGCTGCTGACCTCTGCTGCTGTATGGGAGCTATTTCCTAGCAAATCCTACCATCCTGCTGTTTCATGGGCTCTGTGCCTGAGCAATCCAATGTGTGCTGCTGCCAAGATCCAGAAGCTGTCACTCCTCTAGCCCCAGGACCCACTGTCATGGGTCTGGGGCCATCACTGGGGTTGGATTCCCCTGGTCAGCACCAGTTCTAAGTCAGCTGCTAGGCGCCGGCCGAGTCTGCATTTCACAATAAGCATCTTCACATTTATGGGGAGGTTATTTTCAGGCTGAAACGAGTACTCCAGATAAGCAATTTACTTAAGGGTCCTAGTTAGTCCCGCCGTTAACCCGCGCTTAATTGCATGTCTTCACTTTGACATTTCGAGCACTGGGCCACCTAGCAGTCGCTGCCTTGTAAAACATACAGACCCTACTTTCTTCTCTGTTATCTCCTATCCCATTTTGGGATTGTTCAAAACAAAAATCCTTGTCCTTCAACGGGCACCAGGAGTGGACAGTGGCTGAAGACATCTGCCAGGGTTACTTGAATGTTGAAGTGCTTCAGAACCAGGAGTTCCTGATCCTTTGCTTTTTCTGAGCAGTTCACAGAGAAACACCATCCCTTTCTTACCTGGGACTGCAGAGTCTGATATGGGAGTCCATAGGTTAAAATGACCCTTCCTTCTTTTCTGGCAATCTTAGCAGCTTTCCTATGGTCATTGACATTCTCTAGCATGTGGACACCTACTCCGAGGTAGTGAAGATACCGGTCAAGCCTCTGCAGCATGGTATCACACACAACACTGAACTCCTTGGGGGAGATAGAAGGAGAGCTGCTCCTTGTTTCCTCACCAACCACCACAAATTTCTTTTTGGAAGCCAGTGGCTTCTCTTGTTATTCTTCTGCTTCTTTATCCTTGGTTTTGTACTTGTTTTCCCACAAGACTCTTTGTGAGGTTTGAACCCAGACCAAAGGCTGCTGGATCCTCACACAAAGTCTTATAAACCTGCCCATGCCCAGCCCCCTTACCCCTGTCCCCTCATCATTCTTAGCCTGGACCTCAATGCCCCCTTGGACGTTAGGGTGCTGATGGCTCCCATGCATGGGGGCATCAATAAAGTATGTCACACAAGGCATGCAGATTAGCAAAGGTGTGCCAATGGGTGACAATCGGGGGTGAGGGGGACTGGCCACATGACATTATACCCATATGTTGTTTTTGTCTCTGTCACAGTTATTTAGTATGTGGATATTTTTAGGTAGGTGACTAGGTGTGGGTGGGGAGTTTTAATTGCTTTCCTGTCTCACCTCAGTCTATAGACCTCCTCACATTTGCTGTCATTCCGCTCACGGAGATGGCCCCCAGGCCTTGGCCTATATGCAATTCGTGGCAAGGGTTCTGTACCCCATGTTGCCACCAAGCTCAAAGCCTGCCTCAGCCTGCCTTCCTACCTCTCATGCCAAGGTGTCTTTCTGCCCGCCCAGGTTGCTGCTAAGAGAGAGACAGAGAGAGAGAAAAAGTCCAACCACTACTTTATGGAGAGACATACACGATCCCACCCATGCTGCTGTCTGTCAACTGCACCATATGGCCACAGAGAGAGAGATAGGCTCCCTGCTGGAATGAGAGATGTGGGTGAAGGGGGAGAGGTGCATCCAGATCAAGCTGGAGAAACAGCAAGAGATCTCACCCGTGGTCATCCTCAATGCACACATGGAACAAACAGCAAACATACCAGAATGGGATGGTGATAACACACAACATATTATATGTGCCTGCCTGTGTGCCTCTCTGTACCTGCTGCTACTACCTGTCACATGATTTATCAATGATTGAAGGAAGTTTGCCCAAACCAAGCACTAATTCTAGGGACATCATTCAACACCCATAGGCTGTCATTCCGCTCTACCTGAGTCAGTCATGCACGTCCATCACAGGAGTCATCAGGAGATTCTGGGACCATCATTCTGGTCACTGGGGCCTGTATTCCATTCCACTGCATCAAGAAGTCAGAAGCCTGTTGCCTACATGCCAGCCTGCCCCGCCACCAACAGTCTACTCCTCCACACCCAACCGTGGATGCTCACTGAAGCTGCTGGATGATATAAAAAAAACCTCCTACCACCTGCTACCACCACCTGCTCCCCACTGCCAAGGAGCCAGCTTCACTTTGTCTCTGTCACACCCACACACACAAACACAAGCCCTGCACCTCCTAGGGTGCCGTCTGCAAGTTGAGACCCTGCGGTTGGCACATCTTTGGGTTTATAACTACGCTACATGGGGTGGCAGGTGCTGTGTGATGGTAGGGATAAGCAAGCTGTATGAGAATATGCCACCTGCCAGCCTGAACCTCTGCACGGGGGGATAAAATATTTGAAAGTTCAAACAAAGCTCGAAACAATAACAAAAAATATAACTTTTATTAACAACACAACAACACGAACAAAAACATTATAAACACTAAACCAAACATTTTTAAATAGAAAAAAAACCTTAACCACCGAACATGACTGAACCAAACACGACCGAACATGAACCCGCTGATCGAACCGAACAGGTGAACCAAATGTGCTGACCGAACAGAACAGAACCGAATTGCCAAACCCGAACATCAACCTGTTCGCCCTTCTCTGGTAAAAAGAATGGATGATATATTTTCCAGCCATGGTGACCTTCTGTTTCCAGATGTGACCAAATCCTCTAGGTAACAGATCTTGGTATATCTATCTGGTGAATTCAAAAGTAGCTTGTACCAGTAGAAAAGGGGCAAGGGCTGCTAATTTAGCCACAACCTACAAATCAATGGGTATGTTCAGACGTTATGGGATCACGGTGAACCCCACTGAACCACAGTGAATACTGTGGGGTGGCTCTGATCCCCGTAACCTCTGATTGATCCCTGCCAGATGTTCACCACAGTGAACACCCGGAAGGGATCAATTCTAACCACAGTTCTGGCCCTGTGGCTGGTCGCAGAGCCAGAATTGTGGTTAGATTGACCACGAACAGGAAAGGGCCAAAAGTAACATCTGTTAACTTGGCCCATTCCTGATCGTGGTCCTGGCCACCATTAGCAGTCGGGAGCAGCCGGCTTATTGGCCACTGTGCTTGCCCGTCTCCCTGAGGGTGGGAGGCTGTAGGAGCATGGAGGACAGGGCTGTGCTCCTTGCTGCTGGTGCCACCTGTGCCTTGTGTATGCATGCGATGTGACCAGTCCAGAGGTGCTGCTAACATACACACCAGACACTCAAAATGCAATAACCAGTTCATTTGTGCCCCTGCCCCCATATAATCAATTCACACTTTATTCACCAGTTCAATTGACCCCCATAATCAGTTCAACCATTTTAAACCATGCTCCACCCATGAAAACCTAGGTACTGGATGTGATTTGAAGATGCATTTTTTCCAACTGCACCATTTGCACAAGTTACACCTGTACTTATTCCAGGCTGATGTTGACATAGCAAACCATTGCCCTGGTGACCACAAGGCTTGATTTTTGTAACTCACTCTTTTTATTTCTTTGCTTGTTTATTAAAATGTATACCCCACACTTGCCCAAAGACTCAGGCATCTTACAGAAATAAATACACAGAAAAAAAATGATAAAAATACAATGCAATACAAAAAAATCCTTTAAAGATCAGTACTCTCACCCACAAAAATGGTTTCTCCATTGCTTGCAGGTTCTTCATAATGTGATAGCATGGCTACCTGCTGGTTTGACCAGCTGTGATCATATTATGCCTACTAGGGATGTGCTAATGCAGTTCGGAAGTTCAGGGTTTGGCCCGAACGCAGGGTGTTTGGCCCATTCGCGAACACCCTGAATCCGAACCGTCCCCCACCCAAACCAACCCGTTTGGTCAGGGGCAAGGGGCAGGGACGAACCCAGTTTTCCCTCCCCCCCTTCCCCCTCCAGGTGGCGCGGGTGGAAGGGCTGCAGGGGAGCACCTCCCCGCCCCTGCCCAGCCTCATAAAAAAATTAAAATGTTAAAACCCCCCACCCCAGGGATCTCCCTACCTGGTGGTGCCGGGGCTCCGGTCCCAGGTCCGGAGGTGGTGGGTTAGGGAGCGGGTCCAGTGGCGGCAGTGCTCCAGAGCGCTTCAGGCTGCTACTAGGCCTTCCGGGTCAAACCAGGAGGCCTAGTAGCGGTCTGAAGCACTTTGGAGTGTCGCTGCAGCCAGACCCACTGCTGCTGGACCCAGGGCCGGATCCCCACCAGCACAAGGTAGGTCGGGCTCCAGGTCCGGCGGTGGCAGCGGCAGTCGGTTCAGCGGCAGCAGTGCACCAGAGCACTTCAGACTGCTACTAGACCTTCTGGTTTGACCCGAAAGGCCTAGTATTGGCCTTGAAGCACTCCGGAGCACCGCCGCCACCGGACCCACCACCGAACCTGGGGCCAGAGCCCCAGCACCACCAGATAGGGTGATCCCTGGGGTGGGGTGGGGTTAAAAAAAAATTACAAGGCTGGGCAGGGGGGGGGGAGGTGCTCCCTGGTGCCCCTTCCACCCGCGCAGCCTGGAGGGGAAAGGGGGGAAGAAAAACTTCCCCTCTGCCAGTACGGATTCAGGCCCCTGAACCCATTCAGATCGAACAGGATGAACCTGAACAGTTTTGGGTTCAGCTGAACCCTGAACAGGCCGAACACCGAACCCCCGGTGTTCGCACATCCCTAATGCCTACCCTGAATTCTGTGCATTGGCCACAGAGTAAATTTAAAATTGTGCTGAAGGTTTTTAGGACCCTAAAACCAGTTTCTGGCTATATTAAATATCTGCTCCAGGAACCTCACCACACTGACTATTTGCATTCATATGCCACCCAGTTTGGGGATCCTGCCATCGCACCTTATATTGGTGAGTGATTGGGCCTTTTCTGTGGTAGGCCCTTCAGTGTGGAACGTACTCCCCCCATCTTAGTTCTTCCCACCTCATTTTCAAAAAGCACCTGAAAGCTTTTGTTCTCCGGGTACTTTTAGACAATCATGTGTTTTTTTTCTTCCCCTTTTACTTTTCCCTTTTAAATTGTTTGAGTTATGCTGTTATATTGCATTAATGTTGTAAAGAATTTCAAGCACCATGAGGCAGAGGGGTGTTATTAAAATAAGAGATTATTATTATTATTATTATTATTATTATTATTATTAATAATAATAATAATAATAATAATACTTCTCCTGGGTGCTAACTAGTAATTTCCATCCACTTTTTGCTAACTAAAATTAGATGCAATGCACTCGGATGTTATCCAGGAATCCAAGTGTGGGGAGAGCTGAAAAGCTAGCTATCCATTTCTCTTATCATTATTTCTCATGTATATAGCACTTTCATTAAGTGCTTTACAATCCTTATCTAGTTAGTTCACTCTCACAACAACTCTGTAAGGTAGGTCCTTATCAGCACCATTTTACAGATGAAGAACTGAGTCTGAGAAACAGTGATATACCCAGGGCCAGCCAGTCAACTTAGGGTGAAAACAGACATGATGCAGGCCTGCTATGGCCCTCTATGGCCCGCCTGGGTTGGGAAACCACCTGCATGCCTGTTCCTCAGCTGTCAGATGTTAGTCCAGGACTGCTCTGGACTGGGTGGGTGGTTAGCCCTGAATTTGTTCCCTGGATGATCCCAGGCACACATCCCTGGCTAAGTGACAACCACGAAGGCCACCCCATCTGTTCGACTCTGTCATCCCCATTGCGGGGTGGGGGCTGCCATGCAGGGGAGTAGCAAGGTTGAGAAGGGCCCGGGATCCAGCCTCAGTTATGGGCCCCTCACACGCGTGTTCCAAAAACCCGAAGTGTGTGGAACTTACGGGGTGGGGCAGGGTTTAAGGGATGGGGCGGACCTGCTGACAGCTTCTAAATATACAAAATCCAGGGGCTAGGAGTTATAACTGTGGCCATAGACAAGCATGGCCTCCCAATGCTTCCCACCTCCCCAACCGAGTGTCTACTACCATTCCCCAGGAGTGGTTCCACTGCAGGGGCAGCCAGGTGGGCAGTGAGGCAGGCACAGAGGGACTGACTTTGTCCACTGCCTTACTGGAGGAGAGGAGTGAGCTTAGCCAGTCTTGCCTCCAAGGCCTGTTGCTCCTTGCTGCCGGTGCCGTCTGTGCCTTGTGCACGCATGCGATGTGACCAGTCCAGAGGTGCTGCTATCAAACACACCAGACACCAAAATGCAGCTATCTTATTAAGTGCATTATGCCATGAAAAAAGACTATATATATGGCTATATAATGTCTCTCTCTATATATAGCCAGTTCATTTGTGCCCCATAATCAGTTCATGCTACCCCCACCCAATAACCAGTTAATTTGTGCCCCTGCCCCCATATAATCAATTCACACTGATTCATCAGTTCAGTTGTGCCCCCCATAATCAGTTCATGCTGCCCTCACCCATAACAATTTAATTGGTGTCCCCAGGGCAGTGTGAATTGATTATATGGGGGGCGCAAATGAACTGGTTATGGGATACGGGTTTAAAGACAGTATTCCTGTTAGCACGGGCCTCTCCCACCCATGAACACGCAGATTTCTGTGTGTTCATGGGTGGGGGAGCCCCTTGTGAACAATGTGGTGCATGCACCCAGGGTGTGTGGGGATGCATGCACGCCTACCTAACATGCATCCCCACTCACCCCCCCACTCGTCCCTACCCACGGAGTAACCGGGGGAAACGGCGGTTACTCCGTGGGTGTGGATGAGTGGGGAGTGAGTGGGAATGCATGTGCAGTCATGTGCATGCCCTGTCCATGCACTAGCATGCCCATGGATCTCCACCACCCAGCACAGCCATGTAAAAATAGCATGTGAGGACCCACACGAAGAAGAACAGAAGGTTGCTACCTTGTAAACAAGGTTCTTTGAGATGGCTCCAAACATTCTCACAACACCCACCCTCCAGCCCCACATGCAATTTTTTTCTTATTTTTCTAGAAAGGGTTGGAAGGAACGGTCATTCTGAGGGGGAGAGTGCTTTTTATACTAGAGGAGCTCGAGAACATCATGTGGTCTATTATTTGAATAGGATGAGTATGCACAATCCAGTTGTGAGAATGTTAGGAGGCTAGGAGCTATCTCGAACATCCTTCTTTACAAGGTAGCAACCTTCTGATCAGTACATCAGCAGGAGCTGTTTGTAAACAAAAAGCTTTATCTCCCCGATCTGTGTCTCGCTGCTGCTGCTGCTGCACTATTAGGAGGCAGAGGCAGGTGAGGGATAGGGACTGGAGCCAGGGAGGGGAAGCAGCAGAAGAACTTAGGCTGCAGAAGAACCAAGTGTATTCCAATGGCATTCACACCTGGCAGTGGCGGCACCAGGAGGGGTGAGAGAGGCGGGGAAAAGAGCCGGTGCAGATCAGCCGGGCTCTTTTCTGGCCACTGGCTCCTCCGTCCTCCTGTCTCCATCACCCCTCCCTCACACACACACCCCACTGCCACCACCGCCACTGCAGGTGAGGGGGCTGGCCCTACCTGTGGACCCCCCCCAGGGCAGAGCCTGGGTGCAAATGTGCCCCCCGCGCCATGGTAACTACGCCACTGGTGCCATGAATTTCCATCAGTATGGGGGCGCAATGGGGGTAGGGTGGGGCCGGCACATCTGTTGCAGCTCCACCCGTACCTGGGATACGTGGGTGCCAGGACAGCTTTCCAGTCACAGGCACGTTTCGTCGGTGTCCGTTCCTGACTGAGAGTGTAGTAACCACTGCTTTCTGCCCCACCTTAGAATGAGGAGCCACCACACCACCAGCACATCTGTTTCCACCTTTAGTGAATTCTGCCCAATAATATGCTATCCCAGAAAAGGGCAACTTTTGCTATCCCAGAAAAGGGCCAGGGGCCCATGTCATTTTGTTTTCATTTTTTGTTTTCATTATTGAAATCTGTCATTTTTGTTTTTGTAAATATCAAATTGTCATTTTCGTTTTTGCTTTTGTTTTCGTTTTCCATTGGTTTCAATGTAAAACACATTTTCGGCTGTATCTTTTTTGCTTTTCACTATATTTGGCTGGAACTTGGAGTGCTTATGCAGCCAATTGATGGTATTATGTGTACCAAATTCCAAAAGGATTGGATAAAGGAATGCAATTATGTTTTTATATTTTTTTTCTAATTCAATTTTAGAAGCAATTGAATTATTTTATTTTGCAAAAATCTTCATGTACATTCTTAGGTGTAACTTCTTTTTGTCATGTTTAATTTAGATAAAACTTGGTAAGTTTATATCCCTTCCCATATTTACTATCTCTGCCAACTTTCAGAAGGATTGGATAAAGGGTCCTGGTGGTATAAGCAATTAGCTTATAATTGTATGTCTGACTGTAACATCTTTGCAGTCCAACCAGTGTACATCAAGTTTGTAAGGGTTGTATATCATACTTTCCCAATCATTTCTGCCAAATATAATAAAGATGTGATAACGGGTCCCAATTGTATATGCCTGCACAGCATATGCAGAGGAGGAGCCTATGCCAGGGATTCTCTTACGTGACACTGTGGTATAAAATCGGTTTGTGATGCCAATTGGACAGCATAAATGTCAAACAAACATCNAGTTAGTGAAATAGCAGCCATAATAATCTCAGAACCATATTTGCAGATTTATTTTCCAAGACAGAATATATATTGCTTTACATCCTAAATTCCTACCTAAGATAGTATAAGTAAGACAGTTGTGAGAATGTGGCCCTTTTTACACGGGCCTCTCCCACCCATGAACACGCAGATTTCTGTGTGTTCATGGGTGGGGGAGCCCCTTGTGAACAATGTGGTGCATGCACCCAGGGTGTGTGGGGATGCATGCACGCCTACCTAACATGCATCCCCACTCACCCCCCCACTCGTCCCTACCCACGGAGTAACCGGGGGAAACGGCGGTTACTCCGTGGGTGTGGATGAGTGGGGAGTGAGTGGGAATGCATGTGCAGTCATGTGCATGCCCTGTCCATGCACTAGCATGCCCATGGATCTCCACCACCCAGCACAGCCATGTAAAAATAGCATGTGAGGACCCACACGAAGAAGAACAGAAGGTTGCTACCTTGTAAACAAGGTTCTTTGAGATGGCTCCAAACATTCTCACAACACCCACCCTCCAGCCCCACATGCAATTTTTTTCTTATTTTTCTAGAAAGGGTTGGAAGGAACGGTCATTCTGAGGGGGAGAGTGCTTTTTATACTAGAGGAGCTCGAGAACATCATGTGGTCTATTATTTGAATAGGATGAGTATGCACAATCCAGTTGTGAGAATGTTAGGAGGCTAGGAGCTATCTCGAACATCCTTCTTTACAAGGTAGCAACCTTCTGATCAGTACATCAGCAGGAGCTGTTTGTAAACAAAAAGCTTTATCTCCCCGATCTGTGTCTCGCTGCTGCTGCTGCTGCACTATTAGGAGGCAGAGGCAGGTGAGGGATAGGGACTGGAGCCAGGGAGGGGAAGCAGCAGAAGAACTTAGGCTGCAGAAGAACCAAGTGTATTCCAATGGCATTCACACCTGGCAGTGGCGGCACCAGGAGGGGTGAGAGAGGCGGGGAAAAGAGCCGGTGCAGATCAGCCGGGCTCTTTTCTGGCCACTGGCTCCTCCGTCCTCCTGTCTCCATCACCCCTCCCTCACACACACACCCCACTGCCACCACCGCCACTGCAGGTGAGGGGGCTGGCCCTACCTGTGGACCCCCCCCAGGGCAGAGCCTGGGTGCAAATGTGCCCCCCGCGCCATGGTAACTACGCCACTGCTGCCATGAATTTCCATCAGTATGGGGGCGCAATGGGGGTAGGGTGGGGCCGGCACATCTGTTGCAGCTCCACCCGTACCTGGGATACGTGGGTGCCAGGACAGCTTTCCAGTCACAGGCACGTTTCGTCGGTGTCCGTTCCTGACTGAGAGTGTAGTAACCACTGCTTTCTGCCCCACCTTAGAATGAGGAGCCACCACACCACCAGCACATCTGTTTCCACCTTTAGTGAATTCTGCCCAATAATATGCTATCCCAGAAAAGGGCAACTTTTGCTATCCCAGAAAAGGGCCAGGGGCCCATGTCATTTTGTTTTCATTTTTTGTTTTCATTATTGAAATCTGTCATTTTTGTTTTTGTAAATATCAAATTGTCATTTTCGTTTTTGCTTTTGTTTTCGTTTTCCATTGGTTTCAATGTAAAACACATTTTCGGCTGTATCTTTTTTGCTTTTCACTATATTTGGCTGGAACTTGGAGTGCTTATGCAGCCAATTGATGGCATTATGTGTACCAAATTCCAAAAGGATTGGATAAAGGAATGCAATTATGTTTTTATATTTTTTTTCTAATTCAATTTTAGAAGCAATTGAATTATTTTATTTTGCAAAAATCTTCATGTACATTCTTAGGTGTAACTTCTTTTTGTCATGTTTAATTTAGATAAAACTTGGTAAGTTTATATCCCTTCCCATATTTACTATCTCTGCCAACTTTCAGAAGGATTGGATAAAGGGTCCTGGTGGTATAAGCAATTAGCTTATAATTGTATGTCTGACTGTAACATCTTTGCAGTCCAACCAGTGTACATCAAGTTTGTAAGGGTTGTATATCATACTTTCCCAATCATTTCTGCCAAATATAATAAAGATGTGATAACGGGTCCCAATTGTATATGCCTGCACAGCATATGCAGAGGAGGAGCCTATGCCAGGGATTCTCTTACGTGACACTGTGGTATAAAATCGGTTTGTGATGCCAATTGGACAGCATAAATGTCAAACAAACATCCTCATCCTCTGCTGTGACCATCCCAACATCTCTCCCCCACTTGCTACTGGGAAGTCAGAAGCATCTGTTTAGGAAAGAGCCAATAGAAATTATCTTATGTCCTCTGTCACAGTGCTGCAGGATGTGATTGTGATCAAAATTGGCCAGTCTGGATGTGTAAACTATGTCTCCTGATTGCTGGGATGCTATCCCCAAAGTCCCAGTTATGTCCCTTCTATGCCCGCCTGAGGGCTGCCTTCCTATGCCCACCTCGAAGCCACTACCAATTGATCCTGTAAAGCTAGAAGCATGTAGTATGTGTTTGGCCAGTGAATGTGTATGTCAGTATTTTGGGTTGCTCGACAGCCTCCCTTCCCCTGCCATGCGAGGTGCCTGCCTCTGATTGCCACTGAATGTGCTGCTATTTATCTGAATAATGGTCTTCACAGGGACAACGTCAATTGCTTATAAAGCTGGGTCCCTTTATCAGATTATCCTGTACTTTGGCAGAGATGACATGGAATGTATGTGATACATTCCTGCCAAATATTTTGTAAACAGGTAGGGATGGGCGAACAGATCGCGGTTCGGGTTCAGCCGTTCGGTTTGGCTGCATTCAGTTCATCTGTTCGGTTCGGCTGCGTTCAGTTCATTCGTTCGGTTCAGCCGTTCAGTTAGTTCACCAGGTTCGGGTTCGGCTGTTCAGTTCAGCCGTTCAGTTCGGCCATTCGGGAAATGTTGTTATGGGTGTTTTTGTTGTTTTTTATGTTTTTTTTTGTTTTTTATTGGGTTTTATATGGTTTTCTTTTGTTTTGTATTTGTTTTTTTGGTTTTATATGGGTTTTTTAATTTATTTTTTAATCTAATATTATATCTATCTATCTACACTAAATCTAACTACTATTAACTATTCTAAATGCTATGAACTAAATGGATTATCTAATAAGTACACAGGCCTACTCCTACAAACTAGGGGTGGGAAGTTCGGATCATCCAGTATCCAATACTGTCGGTATTTTGGTGCACCGGCAGTATCGGATTATTCCGGTATTTGGGGGGTACCGGTATCGGATCTTTTTACATTGCGGCCATTGAAATGAATGGCTGCAATGTAAAAAAAGAAAGAAAAAAAAACCCCAAACACTTTCCCTCCCCAGTCCAGGCTGTGTGGGTGGAAGGGGGGACACCCCCCACTCACCCTGACCAGCCTGGATTTTTTTTAAAAACATTTTTTCCCTGAAGTCCCTGCTAGTGCCGGCTCCAGGCCGCCACCGGCGACCCAGAGCCCGCACCAGCAGGTAGGTGAACTGGTACTAGGGTGATCCCTGGGGTGGGGGGGTGGTTTAACACCCCCCCACCCCAGGGATCACCGTACCTCCCCACCCAGGGATTGCCTACCTTTGGCGCTCCGGGTGGCAGCGGAGGTGGAGGCAGCGGTCCAGCGGCCTCAGCACTGGCTGTGGCTGTCAGCTTCAGCGTTTTCTAGGCCTTCTGGGGAAACCTGGAAGTTCCCTGGAAGGCCTAGAAAGCACTGAAGCCGGCAGCCACAGTCAGCGCTGAAGCTGCCCGGAGTGCCACCGCCGCCGCCACCCGGAGCGACAAAGGTAGGCAATTCCTGGGTGGGGAGGTAGGTTTATCAATGGGGTGGTGGGGTGTTAAATCACCCCCCACTCCAGGGATCACCCTAGTACCTGCTGGTGTGGACTCCGGGTTGCCGGTGGCGGCCCGTAGCCCACACTAGTAGGGCTTTAGGATTAAAAAAAATATTTTTTAAAAAAAATCCAGGCTGGGCTGGGTGGGTGGGGGGTGCTCCCCCTTCCACCCACACAGTCTGGGAAGGGGAGGTGGGAGTTATTTATTTATTTTCCATTGATTTCAATGGGGACAGTTCCCCATTGAAATCAATGCAATAAATTCGGCACCGGTAATCCGGTTTTAATCCGGTAACCTGGTAAAACCAGTAAAACTGGTAACCGGTATTTTTCCTGATGTCCCACCCCTACTACAAACACTAAAACTAAATCACTAACGCTACCTTCAGCACTAAGCTAGCTCCTACAACTACTATCCCTAACCTATCTATCTATCTATCTATCTATCTCTATCTCTATCTCTCTCTCTCTCTCTATATGGGATGGGGGCGGGGGGTGGGGAATCAGAAACACAAGGTTTCAGTTTAAGGTTTAAGTTTCATTTCAGTACAAAACTGAAATGAAACATAAAGCAATCTAATAATCCTACTCAACGCCTGCTGTTCAGGAACAGTGACTAGCTCAGAAGGTTTTGGGAAGGAGGGAAACAGATAGTTTCATTTCTTGCAAGCCTCTCCACCCCTGGTGCCTGGAAATCTGCTCCTCAGTTACTAGTACTACCCCTCCCTGTCACGTTTGACCTTATAGTGAACCTTTTTTTGCCACCCGAACTCACCCGAACACGATCCAAACTGACAGAACTGTTTGGTCATTTTGACGTTCGGAATTGAGTTCGGTTAGGTCAGTTCGTGTTCGGAAGTTCGGTTCAGTTCGGTCGTCCAAACAGGCCGAGTTTGGGCCGAACTCCAAACTTCCGAACCACGTTCGCCCATGCCTATAAACAGGATGGAATATGAACATGTTACAGCTGGAAATGTATCTTCAAGTTAATGTCTTATACTATCAGTGTCCTTTATTCAATATTTCTGAAAATTGGCAGGAGTGTTAAACTTGTGAAGCGACATAATATTCAGAGGGTTCATGCAAATTTGATGCAAGATAAAGAAGTTGTAGCTGTGAATGTGTATGAAGCTTTTCTTAAAATCACAACATTCAATTGCTTCTAAGATCGGTTCCTTTTATCTAATTGTTTCGTAATTTGGTATGCATGGTGCCCTCCATTGGGGATACACACTCTCAAAGCTTCATCAGAATTGAATAAGAAACAAAAAGCCAGAAATACGTTTTTCAGTTTTTTTCCTTTATTTTAAAAACAAAATATTTTTGTTTCTATTTTCATTATTATTATTTGTCGTTTTCGTTCTTCCAATAATGATAATGAAAATGACAATTTTCATTATTGTTATTGTAATAATGAACTGACATGCACACCCCTACTTTGGAGATATATTCTTAATGAAGTACCTTCTCAGCTATGAGAATGAGCCCTGTTTTTACCATATCCACCACCAGATTCAGCTCTTGCCCTTTAGTAGAAGTCTAGCAGCTATATTATGGCATGAGCTTTAGATAGCTCCTGATAAACACCGAACCACAGAAATACTAGAGAGTAATCTATTTACATTTTATGCTTAACTGTGTATTTCCCCCCTAGATAGTATGGTAATTGGCACCCCATAAATAATGTCGTAGATTAGAGTGGCAAAAAAGCAGAAGAAAAAAGTTGCAAGGGTATCTGTGAACAAGTTCCCTTGTGAACCCAGAGTCAAACACAGCCAAATTAAGATGGCTGTTGTACAGTGAACCGCTGTATCTTGCTATAATTTTATTATATTTTAGTGTTTACAATTAACTTTGTCTCCTGATTACAATTAAGAACTCTGCCACCTTAAGCATGTGAAATTAAAGCCACAGATGATTTCTTAATTGTTCAACCCTCAGTACTCAATTAGTGCTGCTCTCCTTTCTTCCTGCGCAACTGTATAATACTGTACTAATGAAAAACAGGGCCTCTTTATTTGCTATGGCCTTCGGGTCAATTATCAATTTATCATTGTGTCTTGCAGGTTTAAAATAAAATACTCTGTGCAGTGTAACCATTGTACAAAATTGACATTAAGTAGATTCTGCGAGTATGGACTTAATATAAAATACAAAGAGTGCTGCCCAAAAAGGATTCTATTCCAATAAATTCTATTAGGCCACCTTTAATATAGGACTGTAGGAAACTGCAAAACTAAATTAAAGGGCTTTTTTTATTACAGTCTTCTATCCATATACTATATGAGAACACTCAAGGAAAAGGTAAAAGGAAAAACCTCTTCAGTTATGTTTTAGACTGCTTATTCCAGTATACTCAGCCTTTAATGACAATTTTGCTACCATTCCACATAGTAAATGTTGAATTCAGAGCCTTATTTTTTCATTTGTGTTAAACGTTGCAGTGGCATGAGCTTTTCGTCCCCTGGATGATCCCAGGCACACAACTCAGGCTAAGGGACACCCACGTGGACCACCAAAACTGAAATTTTCTCCAGAAAAAAGATCATTTTTGAAAAAAAGATTGTTAGGAAAAATCAAAACAAAACATTTGTTTTGTTGTCTTTCTTTTGTTCGCCATAATAAAGCATTTATTAAGCAAAATGTTTGGTTGCTCAAACTAAAATTCTTCATTTGAAGTCTGACATTAAAATAAGGACCACTTTCTCAGATTTTTCTGAGAAGTAGTCCAGCAGGGTTTATAGCTCATTAAAAATCCATTGACATGCCCTATGGCTTGGGCACTTTGGCTCATTGGCCCAGCATGTGCCAGATTCCAGGTCAAACTGTTTGCGGGCGAGTCCCAGTGCAAATCGAAGAGTTAAGCCAGGTGGACACATGAGTGTCAGGCCAGGGAGTTAGCAATAGCATGTAGTAGAGTCTGAGGCAAGAGAGGATCCCAGAATAATCACATTCATGGGATGAACAGAAACTGTAGTTAGGGTTGAAATGAGATTTTGCCAAAATGGAAAATCTCATCAAAATCCTGGTTCCCAATACTGTTACTGTCGAATCAAGAAGTTGTGCGTTTCGTATAATTTTGATTAATCATGAAAACAAGCGGAGCCCCATTTGTTTTCATAACAAAGGTAACAAAATTTAATGAATAAACAAGCAATATTCATTTGATTTCATTCATTTTTACTTTTTGTTTTATTTTATTTAAAATAATAAAATTAAAAATTAAAAAACACTGTGTATGTGCAAAATGGTCACTGTGTATGTGCAAAATGGTTCTGTGCAGGAGCACCCTTTTCCAAAAGGGGGCTGGCAGCGTTTCTGAGTCAATCCATATTTCTGAGCCAATCACTGTACGAATAACCCACCCCTTAACCTAGCCACAGTGACTTTTTGCCCCACTCCAAGACCTCCAATCAGAATTGTTGTTCTGTGTTGTTCCCTTTGATTTACCTGATCTGCAATTGGATCTCAGATTTGTAAAGGAATCTACAAACCAGCCAATGAGTGACAAGGAAATACAAAGGAAAATGGAAAACAGAAAATGTGGTATTATGTTGGTATTACCTCTTGGGATTTGAAGTGGTAAAATGGCCACTGGGGCTGGTCTGCGCATTCACTTCCTTTTCCAAAATGGTGCCAATGCTGTCAGAGCCATTTTGGAAAAGGGCCACACGTTCACAGAGCCATTTTGTATTTGCACTGTGATTTTTTAAAATTAGTTTTAATAAAATAATATGAACAAATAAATGAAAACAGCCGAGTCCTTTACAAAACCTGCCAAAAATGAAGGGGTTTTTGTAAATGAAAATGAAAATGAAAATGAAAACAAATGATGTGCCTTCTGCACACTTCTTCCTTTCTGTACTCGCTAATGTCTCAACCAAAATTTTGCTCCTCGATTTACCAACTCACCACTTATTGGGATCCAGTTTACCACTTTGCCATCCATTTCAAATCTGGAGAGGTAATAGCAACACGATACTGCATGTCTGACTGCTTTCAAAGTTCCCCAATCCAGTGAATCAGGCAGCTACCTAGTCAAAGCTTGGTGCACTGGAAGCAGATGTCCAGAGTGAGAAGGACCAATGGAACTGAACCTACATGCTTCAGAAATATGGAGGAACGGTGTCTGAGTTACTGAGGACATATCTGGGTGTACCTGAAGTGCAAGTTGACCATGTATGGAATAACCTTTCCCCAAAAGGGGAGGTTAGAGACAGGATAATATCAGCCAGAGAATCAACATCAAGGACTGGCATATTTATTTATTTATTTATTTGTTTGTTTGTTTGTTTATAAAGAGAATTCTATCCCCCCCACCCCCTGCCCAATGGCAGCCCAGGGCAGTGTACATTATATAATAATATTATAAAACAAATATACATACAATTAAAATCACATAAAAAATTAGGGGTGCACACCAGGCCCCCATGTTGTTTTTGTTTTTTGTTATCATTTTCATTATTAAAAATGTCATTTTCATTATCAATATTAACAATGTCATCTTTGTTATCGTTGTCGTTATTGGTATTGGTATCGTTTCAAATGAAGATTTTATTTTTGGTATCGGTATCGTTATTGGTAATGATAGCATAATATATATAATAAAACAGACTAACCTAAATACCTATGTAATATCTAATCTCTCTATATATGTACACAAGTAATATCTATCTAAATCTAAGGGAAACAGGGAAATGGAAAAGGAAAACTATCTATTATCTAATCAATTATCTATATAACTATTCTAATCTAATCTATATGTCTATAATATATATATATATCTAATCTATACTACCTATCTATATATAATGCAAAGGGGGGAGAAGGGCAGGGAAAGGGAGAAGATTAAATGTAGGGTATGAGAAAGGAAAGGTATTGGTGGTAATACAATGAGGGCTAGGGAGGATTTATTTTGTGTGTTAGCACCACAGTTCTGTAAATGGTAAATGCAACCTGACAAGCAAGCAGAGCTCTCACAGAACAGACACAAAAAGCCTGACCCTCCCATTATAAAGGGTTGCAGTGCCCTACCCCAGAGTCCCCCTGATTGGTTGTGGTTGTGGGGGGCAGAAGACATTGAGTAATCACAGAGTGCCATGAGACTGCTGGGGACTTCTTGCGCTGCTTATTGGCCAGTGATACATCCATCAGATAATGCTGAGCTGCTCGACCCTCCCAACACAGGCACAGTTCAAGAGTCAACCCTGTTTACGCCTCCAAGATGTCTTCTCCCTCCTCCCCTCTCCACATTTTCCCTCCAAAACCCAACTGCCACAGCACTAATAACAACAACAATGATAATGACATTGTCGTTTTCATTATCATTGTCATTATTATTTAAAGCCCTAAATGGCCTGGGCCCCACCTATCTGCGTGATTGCCTCATTCCCCAGGTTCTGGATTCACCCCTGCGGTTGGCCGGGGGTGCCCTCCTTGAGGTCCCCCAGATTTCCCAGGTGACAACTGTTGGAAATGCAAGGACTGTGAGATCATTGCATCCATTTACCCAATGCAGAGTTTACAGACGAGTGTGAGTAGCTAATCATCAATAAGCAGGCAGGAAGCATACTTAAGCTTAAGTAGCTTTATTAGGAAAAACATGTAGGATAGGAAAGGTCTACATCTATAGTAATTCCTAAGACTAGGTGTGTCCAGGAGGGAAGAAGGAAGCTCTCTCAGACACAAAGAGATGAGAAACCTCCTGGGGGAGGAGATTGACCAATCAGGTCCTGGCAGGAATAGGACAGATAGGATGGGGGAAGAGTTCCCTGATCTGTCTGTCTACTCCTGCTGTTTCTAGCAAACAAACAGGATGAGGTGTTTAGGGAGGATGCAACCAAAGGAATGCATTTCCAACAACAACAATGAGGAGGGAGTTCTTGGTGACTACACCAGAGCTGTGGAACTCCCTCCCAGTGGAGGTCTGCCTGGCACCAGACTTCCCCTCTTTCCAATGGCATTGTAAGACCTGGCTGTTCTGCCGAGCCTTTGGTGAGGGAGACGGGTGAGGGTGAGTTGGGTGAGTATGGAAGGGGGACACTTTTGTTTTTGTTTTTAGCTTTACTATGGTTTTTTTAAACATTTTTATGTTGTTGTATTTTAAAATACTGTAGCCGCCCTGAGCTGCGAAGGCAGGAGTGGGTGGCATAAAAATCTAAATAAATAAATAATTAAATAATATAGGCCATTTCCAACACCTTGAATTGGACCCTGAAAACTATAGGCAACCAGTTCAGAGATCGGAGCACTGGTGTTATGTGCTCCCGATGGCCCATCTCCATAAGGAGACAGGTCACCTCATTCTGCACCAGCTGCAGCCTCCAGGTCGTCACCAAGGTTAGCCCTACGTAGAGTGCATTGCAGTAATCCAGTCATGACGTGATAAATGGATGGACGATGGTCGCAAGATCTGACCATTTCCTTGACTCCTTCAACTTCTCCCACTGCTCCCTCTCCTCTTCCTCATCTCCCTGTCCCTTCCACGATCTGCAGGCCGTTGTGCCCCAGGACTTTGCCTCCTCCCTCTCCTCTCTTCTCCCCTCAGTCTTCTCCTCCTCCTCCCCCGATTCTGTCATCTCCACCTTCAACTCCTCTTTTGCCTCCACCCTCGACTCCCTTTACCCCCCTCCTCCCACCCAGCTCGCTCCCGTAACCCTTGCCCTTGGGTCACCCTCACCTTTCACCATCTCTGTTCCTGCACCCAGACTGCTGAACACCTCTGGTGCAAATCACACTACTGCACTGTCTTCATCCCCTTCAAATTCTGCCTTTCATCGCTCAACTCTGCTATCTCCCTCACTAGATAGCAGTACTGTGCTTCAGACATTGAATCTTGCTCCCGGGACCCTCGCCACCTCTTTTCCACCTTTGACACCCTTCTCAACCCCCCCTGTCCTCCTCCTCCCTCTTCTCTCTCCAGTCAGGATCTTGCCCTATTTTTCACCTCTAAAATTGATAAGATCCACCTTGAAATCACTTCCAAGTCCTCTCCCCCTACCGCTCCCTCCCTCTCCCTCCTTCCCCCCCTCTCCTGTCCTCCTTCCCTCCCACCTTCCTTGAGGAAATATCCTCCTTGATCTCCTCCTCCAACCCCTCCACTTGCCCCCTGGACACCATTCCTTCCCACCTCCTGACCTCCATTGCTTCCACCGTTGCCCCTCCCCTCCTGCACATCATCAACCTCTCCCTTTCTACCGGCTCCTTCCGCTCTGCCTTTAAACATGCTACTGTCTCCACCATCCTCAAAATCCACTCTAGATCCTTCTGTACCCTCTAATTACTGTCCTGTCTCTCTTCTCCCTTTTGCTTCCAAACTCCTTGAACGCATTGACTTCTCCCGTTGCCTCGACCTCCTCTTTGCCAACTCCTCCCTTGACCCCCTCCAATCTGGCTTCTGCTTCCTTCACTCCACTGAAACTGCTCTTGCTAAGATCACCAACAATCTTCTTGTGGCTAAATCCAAACGCCTTTACTCTATTCTTGTCCTCCTAGATCTCTCTGCTGCCTTCGACACTGTTGACCACTCTCTCCTGCTTGAATAGCTCCATACTCTGGGATTTTGGGACTCTGTCCTTGACTGGTTCTCCTCCTACCTTTCTGACCGCTCCTTCAATGTATCTCTTCCTAACTCCTCCCGCTCCTCCTCCCTACCCCTCTTGGTTGGGGTTCCCCAAGGCTCTCTCCTTGGCCCTCTCCTCTTCTCTATTTACACCCAATCCCTAGGAAAATGCATTGCCTCCCACGTTTTCCAATACCACCTATACGCTGATAACACTCAACTCTATATCTCCACTCCTTCCCTCTCCCCCTCTGTTCAAGCTCGTCTCACCAACTGTCTCTCTGATATCTCTGCCTGGATGTCTCAAGGCCAGCTCAAACTGAACATGGCAGAAACTGAACTCCTTATCTTCCCTCCCAATCCTTCCTCTCCCTCTTCCCTGTCAATTGCCATTGGCGGGGTCTCCATCCTCCCTGTCTACCAAGCCCGTAGCTTGGGCTTTATTTTTGATTTGCACCTTACCTTCAACCCTACATTGACTCCGTGGCCAAATCCTGCCGCTTCTCCCTCCACAACATTGCTAGGATCCACCCTTTTCTGTCTGTCTCCTCTGCCATAACTCTCATCCATGCCCTAGTCATCTCACACCTCAACTATTTTAACCTCCTCTTCGCTGGCCTTCCCTGCTCTCACCTTTTCCCCCTCATCTCTGTTCAAAACTCTGCTTCCAGAATCATCCACCTAGCCCATCGCTTTGACCATGTGCAGCCTCTCCTCTCCTCTCTCCACTGGCTCCCCTTCCTGAGCGTATTCTATGCAAGCTCCTCTTCTTCACCTACAAAGCCCTTCAAAACCTCGCTCCTCCCTACCTCTGATCTCCCTCTGAACCCCTGTTCGAGCACTCCGCTCCTCTTCCATCCCCTCCCTCATCCTCTCACACCTCCCCTGCTCCCAACTGCCTTTGTCCCTTCTCCCTCGCTGCCTCACATGCCTGGAACTCCCTCCCTGCCCTCATCCACCTTTCCCCCACCCTCCACACCTTCAAGTCCCTCCTCAAAACCCACCTCTTCTGCTCCGCTCTTCCTAACTCCTGCTAATCATCCCCACCCAGGATTATCCCTGACCTGTTATCTGCAAACTCCCAATTTACTGTAACCAAGCCAAGAACGTGTACCTGAGTTCTCACATCCTCATGAATGTTGCATCCCTTGTCTTTCCCTCTGTTCCCCCTCCCCCTGTCTTTAGATTGCAAGCTCTTGGGCAGGGACCGTGTCTATCTAATTCTCTGTAAAGCACCAGGTACATCAATGGTGCTTTAAAGCTAATAATAATAATAATAATAATAATAATAATAATAATAATAATATATTATTATTAAGATATTATTAACATCCAGGTGGAGCTGCAAATTGAGAATTCCAAGGCTCCAAACCTAAGTTACCATGGAGGGATGTACCCCATCAATGATGGGGGCCTCCACTCCCTTGCTCCTACTCACCTACATCACCTCCATCTTGTTGGGATTCAGTTTCAGATGGCTCTTCCTCACCCATTTCCCCATGGCAGCCAGTCACCAGATAAGCACCAAGACTGCTGGGCCTGGATCAGATGAAAATGAGAGATATAACTAGGTATCATTAGCATAAGAATGACACCGAACCTCAAATCCTCTCAAAATCTCTCCCAGTAGATGCATATACATGTTGAACAGGAGAGGGGATGAAACAGGCCTCCACACATGAGGACCCGGGGGGAAGATATACAATCCTCCAGTACCACATGCTGAGATCTCCTTGCCAGGAACGAGCAGCAGAACCATTCAAAAACAGTTCCGTCTACCCTGACATGGTCCTGCAGGTGAGTCACCAACACTTTATGGTCAATGGTGTCAAACACTGCTGAAAGATCTAACAAAATCAGAAGAGTGGCTCGACCCTGATACAACTCTCAGTGCAGATCATTGACTAAATCCACAAGGGCAGTCTCGTTGCTATGCTCTGGACAAAAACTAGACTGCAATGGATCAAGGAAGCTGATGCAATCTAGATGCCCCTGGAGCTGTTGGGTCACTGCCTGCTTATTTAATAACTTTCCCTAAAATGGGAAGGTTAAAGACTGGTCAATAACAGGCAGGGTGTCAATGTCAAGAGATGGTTTCTTGAGCAAGGGTCACACCACAGCCTCCTTCAAGCACCCTGTGGCCCTGCCCTCCATAAAGGAGGCATTGATAACCCCTGCCAACAATGGCTCCAGTGATGGGCAAGGATCAAGTTTGCAAGTTGTGGCCCTCACAGCCTCCAGCAACTCCACCTCATCGGTGGACAATACCCACTGAAATTGATCCCACAAAACTGGACCAGATGGGGCATTCATAACCTCAGAATCATCCCCTGCATTTAATGCAACATCAAAGTTGTGGTGGATACAAATGATTTTATCTGAAAAATAGTCGATACCCATGTAACAGCAAGCACTGGAAGATTCCAGTTCCAGGTGGAGACTGGAGAGACCGGACTGACCAGCCCCTTTACCAGCCGGAAAAGCTCAGCTGGACACGACATTGAGGATGATATGATGGTAGCAAAGAAATTACTCTTTGCTTCCCACATAGCCACAGCATAGACTTTTAATGCATCTCTTTGCTGCAATCAATCGGTTTAATTCCGAGCTGGGGTTGGACCACTACCACTGTAGGTTTGAGGGTGCACTTTGCGTACACATGAAGTCATGAAGTGGTTAATTCAAAGTGTCAAGTTTTATAAATTTGTCAAAATGTTCAAGCAACTTTTTTTTTTTCAATTTCAGTTTGTTCAGTTCATATCAGCTATTTCTGGTTTTCCATTCATTTACTCCAGGAACAATGAAAATGAGTGCTGGAAAATGAGTGGTAAAAAGAAATGGCTCAAAATGAACCCAATGAACTGAACAAACTGGGTGAATTGAACAAACTAGTGAACTGAAAATGCAAAACAGTAAGGGGGGTGCAATTATTTTTTTTTTCTTTTCAGAAAATGAAAATGAAAATCCTGCTTTTGTTTTCATTATTGCAATAAAAAAAACAAAAAATAGTGCAGAATTTTTGGAATAAAACAAACAAAAATCAGAACGAAAAAAATGAAAAATTTGGGACATAAATTTCAGGCTGTAAACTCTTTGTTTTACATCATATTTGCATGAGTCTTGGAAAAATTGTAACCCCCCACCCATGGGATCATCCCTACCAAATGTCAGAAAGATTGGATAAAGGGTCCTGATTTGATAAGCATTATGGTTTGAAAAAAACAGTTTGGTGTTAGGGCTCTTATTACTGCGAGAAGAAAATATAGGTCGCTCTTGAAGGATAAGAAACTGAATTCACAAAGAAAAGCTTGGGCAAATCTAGAAGCAGCAGCAGTAGGGAAGAATGTGAGCATATTTTGGAAATTAATTAGGCAAGCTTGGTCCTTCGGTAAATTACTGAAGGACTACTCAGTCAGTAATATCAGCTGAGGTTTGAGTTGACCATTTTTGGCATTTGTTTGCCAATCCAATTACAACCGATTTAGATTTCCCCCTTCATACGTTGGATTTTCTCCACTGGCCGCCAGTCAAGACTGAGGAAGTAGTGACATTGGGTATTTTCAGACATTACGAGATCACGGTGAACCACGGTGAATACCCACATGGTGATCATGGTCCCGTAACGTCTGTTGGGGGGAATGGAAGCTCCCCGCCAGATGTTCACCCCCGTGAATCACGGGGGGGGGGGGATCACATTCAACACGCAAATGGAGGTCCTGGCCGGACCATCCCCACTTGCATGTTGAATGCGATTCCCCCCCGTGACCAAGGGGACCATCTCGTCTGTCCCCTGACCACGGCCCGAAATCAGTGGCGAGATTCCAGGCCATGGTCAATGCCCTGGGGGGGTCAGCAGGCGCTGTGGCCGCATTGGCTGTGGCACCCACTCAAATTCCAGAGGGCAGACGGCCAGGAGAGCGTGGGGGGGGCGGGGCTGTGCGGCTGCCCATTGAGCCATGCGGCCCCACCCCGATTCCCTGCTGGAAGCAGCCGGCATGTCTGTTTGATGGCCATTTAGATCCCAGTGGGGGATCACTGGGTGATTCCATGACGGGGAAAATACCGGCCCCGTCACATCTGAAAATACCCATTAATAACCCAACTGAAATCTAATAAGTCCCTTGGAAGTGATTTTATCACAGCTGAACATCTTAAATCTAATTTGGTCTGGTGGGGTGTGTGTGTTTTAGCAGCTCTTTTCACCTCCATCAACAACACAGGATTGTTCCCCTCCAACTGGTTGCAGAGTATAGTGGTCCTTATATTCAAAGTGGAGATCCCAAGAAGTCGGGAAAATATCATCCAATAAGTCTATTAAGTATTGTTAGTGAATTGTATTATAAGCAAAGGTGCCAATTTTATAACTGAAATTTGTAGATATTGTTTCCCTAATTTAAGGGAATATGTACAATAGAATAAAGGGTTCCGATTTTATAAGCAATTTAATTCTGTAGTTTGAAGACACATTTCCAGCTGTAACATCTTTGTTTCCCACCCAATTTGGATGACAGTTGGAGACATCGTATCCCTCACTGAAGGGATTATCTCTACCAAAATTTGGAATGATTGGATAAAGGGTTCATATTTTATAAGCAATGTTTAATTTTGTCATTTCAGGATACATTTCCTTCAGTAACATCTTTGTTTTCCATCCTATTTGGACAAAATTTGGTGTTCCCTTCTCCCAAGGAATCATCCATGTCAAATTTAAGAAAAATTGGTTAAAGGGATCTGATTTTATAAGCATAAGCAATGTAAGTGTTACGATGTTAACAGCAATCCACTTATGTATGTTACAGACAGACAAGGGTTACGGACAGAGACAATGAACAGTGGGAATAATGGGTTAATGGGAAGGAAGAGATGAGACACAGAGAGACAGAGAAATAAATCTGTTTTTATAACTGTTAATTATCTAAGTGAGGCTGAGGTAGAGCAACCACACAGAGATTGAGAAAAAACAGCATGTATTCTGTCTGAGACTGAACTAACACTATCAAAGTTCCTCAGCTTGGCAGAAAGCTAAAAACAGTCACCATGTTCTCCCCCCCAGAAGCCATCCCGTGTCCCTTATTGGTACAGAAAGCTTACACAGCATGTCCAAAGAATGACCTATCTGAGGGATTCTCCTGTGTTAGAGTGTATGCAATTGGAGGACAGATAAGAAGTCTCTCATGGTTCCCTGTCCCTTTTGAACCCCTTCTGAACTCTAGTTTACAGCAAGGCGCAGACATGACTGAACCATGGCATGTGCTCTTGCCCTACGTGTAGCAGTCAGAGCAACGCTAATAACTAATATTACAATTTATTCATTTTTAGTTATTAACCCATTCATTTTAGTTTTTGTAATAACTAAAACTAAAATGAATTTTTCATTTTAGTTGTTAACTAAAATGAATGAACATCCCTAAGGGAATCCATTGTTGACTCTTTCCTAAGCAGATGCTTCCAACTTCCCAGTAACAAGCAGAGGAGTTGGGGTGGGCACAGCACAGAATGAGGACACATGAATGACATTTCTGCTGGCCATTTGGCATCACAAACTCATCTTATACCACTGTGACAAACATAAGAGAATCCCGAGTATAGGTTTATTCTCTGGAGATGCTGCCCAGACTTCCAGCTTGCCAGTAACTAGTCACTGAAATCAGGGAGGCTTGGGGATAGACACTGGGGAGCCAAGCTGCACAGCCCCCACCATGACTAGATTTTGTGTGACTCATAGGCAGGCTCAGTGCTCTATGGGTGTCTCTGTGTGCGTCAGTCTTCAGCCTCACTGCAAGTGCTGATAAAAAGCAGAATTCTGCACTTACTCTCCCCAACAGATTTTGAGGTGCCAATGACTGAAGTCTGCACCAGTCCCAGTGTCTCTGGCACCTGATCCTCTTCTGCTATTCCCACCTCCTTTCTTCTTCACCCTCCCTACAAATGCTCCAAAAGAAGATCTCTGCATCTAGTAAAATCTATGATTTAAACAGGCAACACCTGCAAGTGATTTAAGGAAATTTACAACTTCTGTTAAAATAATGAAACTTACACTGCTTATTAAATTGGAACCCTTTATTAAATCCATCTGAAAATTGTCAGGGATGATCCCTTTGGTGAAGAGAACAACCTGTCCAAATGTCATCCACATTGGATGGAAATCAAAGACATTACACAGTCGGAAATGTGTCTGCAAACCATTAAATGATAAAATTGCTTATATAATCAGGGCCCTTTATCCAAACTTTCTGAAAAATGGCAGGGATGATCCCTTTCATGTGGGTTACAATTAATCCACATTTCAAAGACATAACAACTGGAAATGTGTATGCAAACCACAAAATCTAAATTGCTTATGAAATTTGAACCCGTTAGTCAACCTTTATGAAATTTGGCAGGAATGTTACCTCAGGTGAGAAGTGCAAGCTAGACAAACTTTGTGCATATCTGATGAACAATGAATATGTTACAGTCGGAAATCCATTTCCCATTAAAACCAACAGAGAATGGAAATGAAACTTAAAAACAAAAATGAAAATTCTTCATAACAAAAAATGAAAAAACTAAAATTTTAATAACAAAAACAAGAATGAAAAATAAAATGGGTCTTTGGTACTACTACACACCCCTAAAAACAGGTAATCAATTGAAGATCAGATGCATAGTGTTCATTACTCAATTCACTTGTTTTGGGTCAGATCATTCAGATTTGACAGGTTTGCTTGTTTTGGTAGCTACTCGTTTCAGCTCTTGTCAACAGTGATTATAGTCAAAACTGTTCTGGGGAACTATCAGAAAACCAAATAGGGGAAACTAAACAGGCATCTAGGTACAGGGAGCAGGGGACTTTGCCTGGTCCCACCCCTTTTGAGTTCCATGATTTTACAATACTCCATAAGGGGAGAGCCATCTTCCCTGCCCCTTGCTGTTGGAGTACCATGACATCATGACAGTCCATAAGGGGTCGGGGTCATGTTGGAAAGGGAGGGCAGAAGATTTTACTGCCACTTTTGTAAAAAGACCCCATCTCCTTTCCTCGATTCTTCCCACTAATGAGAATTCTGGCAGCACCCCCGGTCAGGTATTCTTTTTGGACAGGAAAAGAGAGATGAATTTATGCTTTCCACAGCTTCCCCTAATGGTTCATTATTAGCTCCTCTGTTGTTCACCCACTATGCCCAATGTATGTTAGTTTTAAAAATCACATGATGAATGAGACCACCTATTTCAGCAGTGAGGCAGTTCCCTTCCAGCTTGCTCCAAATACCTTTCTTTTTGTTGCTTCCTCTAATGTTGGGCATCAAATTCCAACAAAAAAAATAAAAAATAAACATCCACCTATTTGTCAAGACAGCAGGGAATTTTATCTGATCTGGACAGAGCCTGGGGGTTGGAGAAGAGCAGTACTAGTGGCTCTGGCTTCAGATTAAACACTGAGCTTGTTGTGGAGAAGGATGGATTAGTGCCAGCAGCTTTGCTCCTTCTCTCTCCACCCCTGGTTTGCTCCTTCCCCCACCATCCTGTGCAATCTTCACAAAAAAATAATCAGGCCACTGATGACTAGATAGCTGTTGAAAAATCAAACACATGCTATGCACAGCAGTAAGAGTGCCACTGCTTATCTCTCAGTATAACAGATCATATATCAGCTATTTTTTTCTGAGGTGATCTGGGGAGAGACCCAGAAGGCAGATAATATACAGCACAATTTAGAAACATGATATTGTTAATCTTCACTGCTCCCTCCACACCACACACACACCCTCTTCCCATTTTTAATTTCACAGCCAACTTTAATTAGACTCTTCCCATTCCTACAACCCTCCTGGGGCACACTGTTGCTCGATGGGATACAAATAACTCCCACTAATCTCAATGGGTGTTACTCATTTTCTGTAGGGGGTGGAGAGACTGAAATGGGGGTGGGGAGAGACAGGGGAGGATAAGGCCTTATTTGCCAGACAAGTTTTCCCAACATGCACTCATAGATCTGTTTCATCTCTCTAGTGGCATCAAGCATTTTAAGTGTACATCAATATTTTTATTACTGAAACTAAGCCAGCAAATATCACAAGAGGTGAGTAATGTTTCAACTGGCGCCTTCTTCTGTGGCAGCACGCAGGGTGGCATGGCTGAGCGATGGCCTCTATAATTGATTAGTCCACTTCAGATAGGGCTGGGCATGGTCCAGTACAGATCTTTTTAAACATTGATAAATGACCACCTTTGTGTGAAATGGTTGAGGTGGGACCACTGCCCTTTGACAAACCAGAAAATGAAATGATTACTATTGGATTCTATTGACTCGTCTGGTTAGAGCAGTTGTGCGTCTTCCCAAAGGTTAATTGGACTTGAACTCAAAAAATTAAGAGGTCAGGTAGGGTCATAGTGACAGCAGGCAAACTTTTAACTTGCCACTAATAATATTTGGCAGGGGGAGGACATCCATATTAAGGCACTTCAGCCTTGGTGCAGTTCAAGGATTTTCTATAAAAATAATTGTTTGTCTGCACAGGCGTAAAAATAATTTGTCTCATTGTCTGCATTGTTAGACAAAGCAGAGCTCTGTCTGCTAAACTCACACATCATTTTTTCCCACTAGCTACTTTTCTTCTCAATCCAAAATTTGTGGGAACACTTGAGATAATTTCTTCCAGCATGCCTATGCCAATGGGCATGGCAAAAATCTCCTCTCTTTTCTATAAGAGAATGCAAGTATTTTTATGAGGTGGGAATATTAAGGAACCAAAATGATACGTGAGATAAGGTTTGTTTTGCATTGGGTTTTTTTTTTTAGATGCGTGTAAGGTTTGTGCTCTGAGAAGAGCTTCTTAGTTCATAGTTTTTTGAAGTGATTTTCCTTTCACCACTGAAGACCAGGAATAGAATGAGATGAATGAAATGACATCAGTAAAAGAAACACAAATGCATGCCAGCAGAATCAGGTTCTGAGAGTTGAACTCTTTTAACTTATATTCTAGCCATTCCCTTAAAATCACTCCAAACAAGTAGACAGGTTCTTTCTGACCTCATTTAATACCATATTCCCCCTCCCTCCCCCGATAGATGAGCGTATGTGTATATATTAAAGGCTAACTTTATAATCAGGCATTCTATTGAATACCTACATGGTATATACAGTACAAATATTTGTAGTCCAAGTATCTACTTTGTGCTATGACTTAATATTGTATGGAATAACTGACTGATGCATATAAACAGGACTTGCCTTGATATAGGCAAAATTGCCTTGGTATAGGCAAAATTTAGAACTGTATTCCATAGAATGTAAGTATTTGGCCAAATATTCCCAGCTTGTCCTGAGTTACACTCCCTGCTGCTGCATTATGACCGATCCTTAGACCCCAAACTCTTTGGGGGGGGGGATGTCTCCTGAATCAAATGTTGCTGAACCCCCTGTAGAATGCTGTGAAATCATTGCAATCTGCAGGAGACAGGACTACACTGGAAAGGTGAGAGGTAACACCATGAACTGCTATGTTGACCTGGCACCCTTGAGCTCTCTGACCTCGCCCGGCTCACTGCAGAGAAATGTTGGAAGGTGGAAGGGACACTGGAGCAAAGGCAAGATGATGTCACCACTTCATTTTCCAGCATAGGCCTGCCCCGTCTTAGCACTGTGCAATGTATGTTGGCTCTTCCATCTGTTCAGCTCACGCAATCCAACTTAAAACCTAATGGGTTACAGGGAAACTGATCCAACCTGACATGGACTGACTGTGAGGCATCTGTCTTGGGCTGAAGTTGAGGTCACATACTAAAGGCGGGTCCCAGCCATGAGGCCACAGGGTAGGTCAGGGTAGACTGGGTAGGCCAGAGCCAGAGTAGGCAAGTGCTGAGTGCTGAGACCACCACCCTCAGCCAGGTGATCCCACTCATCCACATGCTGCTTAATAAATAGCAGGCTTTCTGTAGAATCAGGACAAGGGAGTGGGGGAGCACCAACCCATGCAAGAGATGATTCATTTCATTTCATTCATTTCATTTCATTTATTAGATTTCTATACCGCCCCATCCTGCACAGCAGCTCGGGGCGGTTAACAACAATAAAAAAAACATTTAAAAACATTTAAAATACAATCATAAAACATATCAATAAAGCTGGTGGTATAAAAATAAATATACAGGTGGGGGATTAAAAATCACCCCCTCCCTCCCTCCCAAAGGCCTGGGCAAACAGCCAGGTCTTACAGTTCCGCCGAAAAGTCAAAAGGCTTGGGGCCAGGCGAGCTTCCTCCGGAAGGGAGTTCCACAGCCGCGGCCCTACCACCGAGAATGCCCGCTCCATCGTGGCCCCCCGCTTAACACGGGGGACCTCCAGGAGGGCACCCCCGGCAGACCGCAGGAGTCGTTCCGGGGCGCGAAGGGCGAGGCGGTCCCTAAGGTAAGAGGGGCCAAGGCCGTATAGGGCTTTATAGATCATTACTAGGACCTTGAACCTGGCCCGGCACACTATCGGCAGCCAGTGCAGCGCTCGGAGCACCGGTGTGATGTGCTCCCGGCGACCCGTCCCCGTAAGAAGACGGGCCGCCGCATTCTGCACCAGCTGCAGCCTCCGGGCCAGGAACAAGGGAAGCCCCACGTAGAGCGCGTTACAGTAGTCGAGTCGCGAGGTGACGAAGGCATGGATGAGGGAGGCCAGGTCCGGGCCAGAGACATACGGACGCAGCCTACGTACCAGATAAAGCTGGCGGAAGGCAGCCTTCGCGGCTGCCTCCACCTGCTGCTCCAGCCGCAGGCCTGCGTCCAATATGACCCCCAGACTCCGGACCTGCTGAGCTACAGGGGGGCAAACCCCCCCAATCAGGGGGGCCACCACCCCCTTCGCCCTCCCCACCACCATTACCTCCGTCTTATCTGGGTTGAGTTTCAGTCTGCTCTGTCGCATCCAATCCGCCACGGCCTCCAAACATTGGGATAGCACCCATGATGACCCTGGAGATGAGGTTGCAGGTGGGGCTGAAAAGGTGTGTTCACCCCCTCAATTCAGCAGGAAGAGTATGTTTTGGCCACTAAGTGTGACCCCTGGGTGAAAGCAAGCATCACAGCTCACTACGCAAGCTTTACCATCATGAAGCTCAGGCTGGTGGAGAGGGTTCGGAGGACAGAGAAGGGAACAAGGCAGGAGCAGGGCACCAATGAGGGGTGGGGAGTGACTATTCTAGTGGCAGGGGACAGACCTCTACCCACAGCAGCACCACCAGCAACAGGACCAGCAGCAGTAGCATTTCCATCATTCCTCAAGGCAAGCACTGTGGTCACAGGCCATTGTGGCGGAGGATGGATGTAGGCCCATCTGCACCTAACAGGAAAGTGATAGTGAGGAGATCGTGGTCGCCCGCTATCTCAATGAGCCCCTGAAGGATCACAGCAGTGATCAGTTTACTTTCTGGGCACACAAGGGTCATGTGTGGCAGGATCTGACCAAGGTGGTGGTGGTGGTGGAACTCCTGCCCTTCCTACCAAGTGGTGTTCCAAATAAACAGATGTTCTCTGTGGCAGCCAGCAGGTGACATTGTGAGTCCACACCATTCATGAATGGCACCTGAGTTGGTGGTGCAGCGGTTTTCCTAAAGGTGAAGGTGAACCTTCCACTGCTGGGGTTCCCTGAGTTGCCCTGTAAGTAGGCATGAATAGCACACTGCAAACTCCAGGGTGAGCATTGTTTCTCCTGCCCATGTACCCCCCTCTCTCTGCTCCCAGCCTCTCCTGCCCAGATGCTGGCTGCCCCCTTCCCTCCCCCCTCTCTCATATTACTTTGTCCATGTGCACTCTCTGCAAGTTAACACACCCTGTTACATATGGGGTGCTGCTAACTTCCCAGTGCCCATCTGCCATTATCACCACCTTACCTCCATGTAGGAGAGGGCATTCTTGGTGGCCACATCACAGCTGTGGACTCCCTTCTGGTGAGGGTGCAGCTGGCCCTGGATCTCCCCTCTTTTCAGAAAAGTTGTAAGACCTGGCTGTTCCACCAGGCATTTGGTGGGGGAGAGGGATGAAAGGGTGGATGGGGGTGGTGTGCTGGGGGGGGTGTTAAATGTCATCCTCCTTTTAGCAGTTTTAAAAATGTTTTATATTGGATTTTATTTGTGTTTTTATATTATAAGCCACCCTGGGCTACCTGATGGCAGGAGGGGCAGGGTATTACATTGAAAAATAATTTAAAAATAAAATAAAATGTGGTGCCAGGTCAGTCTGGGGCACTCACCTCAAGCTGAAACACTTTCATCCTTGGGCTGCTGATTTCCGTGTCTGCTGATCCTCTGCCTGCTTTCTGCCTGACACTGCCTGCTGTTGTGCCTGCCTGCTGCCTGCTTCCAGTCTCTCTCAATTTCTGCCACACTGAGGCATTCACTGCAAGTTGAAACCCTGTAATCCTCTGGGTGCCAATGCCTGTGCCTGATGATTTAGTGCCCACCTAGTGCCTGTCAGTGCCTGCTGCTCCTCTGTCCACCTGCTGCCTGCCAATCTGTCTCTCTCTCATATTCTGCTGCCCTGGAGTAATTTATGCAAGTTGATGCCCTGTCATTCTTGGGGTGCCAATTCTACTGCTTGCTGCTCCTGTGCCAACCTGCTGCCTGCCAGTGTCTTCTGCTGCTGCTATGCCTGCCTGCTGCCTGCCAGTCTGTTTCTCATACTCTGCCTACGTGTGGCACTCTCTGCAAGTTGACACTCTGTTACATCTGGGGTACTGACAACTGTCCAGTGCCTGCCTGCAATTATCGCTCTACCTCATATCGTGCCTAGTCACTCTGGGGCGCTCTCTGCAAGTTGAAGCCCTATCATACTTGGGGTGAAATGCCACTACCTGCTGCTCCTCTGCGTATCTGCTGCCTGCTGTCTCTGTCTCTGTCTCTGTCTCTCTCTCTGTCTCTCTCTCTCTCTCTCTCTCTCTGCCACCCTGGGGCACTCATTGCAAGTTGAAGCCCTGTCCTACATGGAGTGCCAAATCTCCTATGTCAGTGTGTGTCTGTTGCTCCTCTGTCCACCTGCTTTCTGTCAATGCATGTTGCTTTGCCTGACTGTTACCTGGCCTGCCTGCTGTCTGCTGCCAGTCTCTCTTTCATATCCTGCCACCCTCATGTACTCTCTGCAAGTTGAAGCCCTGTCATTCATGAGGTGTCAATGCCTGTGCCTGCTGCTCCTCTGCCTGCCTGCTGCCTGCTAGTGCCTACTGCTCCTGTGCCTACCTGCAGCCTGCTACTGGCTACTTCTGTTGCTCCTGTGCCCACCTACTGCCTGCTGCCAGTCTCCCTCATATCCTGCTACCCTGGGACACTCTCTACAAGCTGAAGCTCTGTGCTACTCTCAGCCACGGCGGCTGCTTCCCGGAACGGCGGCCGCTCCCCGAAGCAACAGGCCCTGCCCCCACCAGCACTAACCCAGCTGAGGCATCTCCGCGGCCGACCAGGACTCCAGTGCACACTGACGTGGCGCCAACAGCCGATCCTCCCCCTGACATAGCGAGGCCCCGCCCCCTGTTGCGCCGATCCACACGCCTCCAGGAGCATGTAGTGGGTGGGGCTTCCCCTTCAAAAGCTGGCCTCACAGTGAGCTCTGGGCCGGTGAATAGAGCTTCTGCCTGGATGAACTAGCCCCCCTCCCGCTTGAAATCTAAGTGCAAGACCTTGGGAAATTTCCTCTGTGTTTGTCTCCCTTGTTGCCTCCATTCTCCCTGCCCTTCCCCATCCTTGTTTTGACGTGTTTTTTGACAGTGATTCCTTGTATTGCCTTGTGATTGTTTGAACTCCTATTTCCTGTTACTCCCAGAAGGTGCGAGTGGGTGGCGTGAAGGGGCCTGCGGGCCTGGCGTTTCTGCTCCCTCCCTGGGTCCCCTTCTCTCTCCTTCCCGGCTCCAGTGTGCAAGTCCCTACATCCCTGCTCCCTTTACCCTTACCCTGCTCCCCCTGCACCAATCCCCACCGTCTCTACCATTCCCCTGTGGTGTGCAAGAACCTTGCCCCAACCCTAGCTCTGTGCCCAATGATAATAGGGGCCTAGGTTCCAGGTGCGAAAGCCCAAGGAACAGCCCAAATACTATCCTGACAGGCCGCCGGGACCCCCATCGATTACAACAGAGCTCTCGGAGAGTGTGTGGTGCGCCTTGGCAACCCTTGTTCCCCCTTCCTTTCCCCACCTCTCTGACAGCTACATGGGGCACCAAGTCTCCTATGTGAATGCTTGCTGCTCCTCTGCCCACCTACTAACTAACACTGTCTGCTGCTGTGTCTGCCTGATGCCTGCTTCCAGTCTGTCTCTCATATCCTGTCACTTTTTGACACTGCAATTTGACACCCAGTTACATCTGGAGTCCTGTCAAATGCCCAGTGCTAGGGATGGGCGAATGCGGTTCAGATGTTCGGAGTTCAGACTGAACTCGGTCTGTTCGGGCATCCGAACCGAATGTCTGAACCGAACTCTCGAATGACCGAACAGTTCAGTTGTGTTCGGATGAGTTCAGGAGCAGGAAAAATATCTTTTCAAGGCAAAAAAACCAGTAAGTTTCTGTTTTGGTTAAGTTTCTGTTTCTGTTTCATTTCGGTTTTGGTTTCAATAGTGCTGTTTTTGACTGTTCGGCCAAGTTCGGCCAACCCGAACTCAGCTGAACCGAACCATCGAACCCAAACTCAGGTTTCGAACCAAACGACCTAACATCCAAACATCCGAACCGCATTCTGTTCACCCATCCCTACCCAGTGCCCACCTGCCATTATCTCTCTACCTTATAGTGCCTAGCCACTCTGGGGTACTCTCTGCACATTGAAGCCCTGTCATAGTTGGGGTACTGCCTGTGTCTTCTGCTTCAGTGCCTGCCTGCTACCTTCTAGAGCCTGCTGTTCCTTTGCCTGATGACTGACAGTGTCTGCCTGCTGCTGTTGCTGCTGCTGCTGCTGCTGCTGCTGCTGTACCCATCCTCTGCCTGCCAGTCTGATATTCTGTCACCCTGGCGCACTCTCTACAAGTGTGGGATTGGGAAAGTGTCAGAGAACTAAAGTAAAACCACTATTTAAATAAATGCAAGACCTTCAAAGTAATGCCCATTGAAAATAATTGGAAACAAATATATTTATTTATTTATTTATTTATTTTGTTACATTTATATGCCGCCCCCCCATGCCCATGGCATCTCAGGGTGACTTCCAACACAATATAAAACAGTTTTAAAAAACAATTTTAAAACATAAAACAAATTTAAAACACCCCCCACAAAAATTAACCCACCACCCCACCCTCACTAAAACAAAGTTAAAATACAAATGAAAACAAATACATAACTACATTTTTGAAATGAAAATGAATCCAAGACAAAAACAAAGCTGCCCCCTTCTGCCAACCCCAGTCTCTGCTTTCCCCTTGACTTACATTTCCTGAAGGATGACTCAGTAGCATTCTCTGACAATGACTGCAGTACAAACTGATCCCTTGCTTAATGCACTTCTGATCCTCTAGTTCCAACCTACCCTGTTTTATTACCATGGCGGTCTCACCACCTGCAACATTGCCAGCCACTGTATCTGGGTTACCAATGTGTGCACTCCTGTGTCACCAGCCTGGGGCCACTTCATGCAGTAGTTTCTGCTGCTCTGCCATCCATTCCATCATGTTAAAGGTGGAGTTCCACCTCCTGGTTGTATCTTGCAGCAGGTGGTGCTGCAGGGTGCATATTTCCACCTGTTTTTTTTCCACAGGAGCTGAGAGACTTTCATGTTCCTGTGGAAGTGCCCACTGATCTTCCTGGATATCCCAATGAGGTTGGCAATGCAACCACTACCTCCCTTCTCCACCAGGGACCCCTTGACTACTAGGTGCATTGTATGTGCTGCACACCTAATGCTGCTGAAGTTGCCATCCTGCATGACCACCAACATGTTAGCCCCTTTGTCAGTGAAAAAGGAGCCCCTGGTGATGGGTGCTCCAGTTAGAAACCTTTCTGGCATAGCTAGCCTGAAGAATATTCCTGGAACAGTAGCTTTCATCTATGACCTGGTGTGATGGCCCTACCAGCCTGGACTCACCGAGATTGGGTGGGGGCTGTGGAAGCCCCAGCCAGAGGGGGGAGACACACTTGATCTGCAGTAGCGTTGGCTCCCCGCAGAGTGAGGGCCGAGGAGAGAGGAGGCGACCCCACAAGTGCTGAGGCAGGCGCCGCGGACAGCCGGAAGACAATGCCAATGCTTCCGGGTTTCCCGGGCAGCCAAAACAGAGACACGGCTGTGAGAGGCGCAAAGGGAGTGATGTCATCAACAGGGGCCTGTCCCCGGTGAGATGGAATGAGGCACAACTGTGGACGGGGACTGGCCGGACTAAAAAGGAAGCCGGAAGAGCCAGCTCAGGGGGGGCGCAGGGCGAGAGGACCCAGGAGAGCAGGTCTACCCCGCGTGGTGGGAGGAAACCTAGAGGCCAGCGTCTGGGAAGACTCGGGAAGGACGGTGGGTTGCAAGGGATAGTAAGGGAGGATAGGAGGGTCCTTAGGCTTGGGACACGGCCTGCGGTGACGCCCCTGCAAGAGGTCAGGGTGGTGTCCCTGTTCCTCGGGGGGGGGCAAGCCAGAGTGCAAGGGGGATTCCCCACCTGGCCGGCTCCGTATCTGAAAGCCGACCAGGCACAGAATATGGGGGGCTCGGACACATGGGTATTCAGAAGTGCCCACCTTTAGCCTGCCCTCACACAGCAGTTGCCCCTACTCCTGCTTCCTGCACCTGTCATCAGTGTGCTGTGAGGGAGAGGTAAGCATGCTTCACACTCTGGCTGCGCCAGATGTCTAAGGTAAAGTGCACAGTGAACCCCTCTGCCCTAACCAACTGCTGCTGTACACATTCCCCGACTCCCTGGTACAGGCTTAGCACCACCGTCTGGCTAAAGGAGGTGTGGGAGGGTAGTTTGTACTGGGACGCAAGCAGTGACAGCAGCCAGTGGAAGGCCACATTTTCCATTATGGAGAAGGACTGATCATCCAGGGCAGTACTTTCCCACATCCAGCTGGTGACATGGATTACCGCTGGATACCGCCCTTCTCATGGCTGCTTCCCTCCACCTCATCCATGGTCACCTGGTGCTGTTGAACAGAGGACTTAGACTGGGTCTGTGCTTCTGCCCTCTGATTGCCCTTACCATGATGGGAGAAGGGTTGGGCCACAGGAAACCCACATGACCCCACTGTGCCTCCCTCTGCTGCCAGCTGGAGTACAGCCCTATGGTGGGATTTCAAATGGACATTCATCCCTGCACTAGACAAGTGCACCAGGTTCCTCCCACACTTTATAGTGCCCCCACAGATCAGACACTCCGCCAATCAGTGATCCTCCAACTGGTGGAAGTGCTCCCTCCCACATACCTGACTACTGGGATGCTCCTTCCATCTTAATTCTGGGGATTGCTGCCTTCTTACTTGAAGGGGAAGAAGTCATCATGATCATAGTAGTAGTAGAACGAAAAGGAGGTGGAGGAGGAGTGGCACCAACCAGACTCTCCTCACTCCCAAGATCCTCCAGTGAGGAGATGGTGGGTGCCTGTGATCATAGTGCTGACAGGAGAGGCCTGTAAAGAAGGGGAGTTCACCCTGCTACTAGCAGGGGACGAGGGGGTAATTATTAGAGGGCTGTTTGGTGTGCTGTAGACAAGGGAGATGTGCCTAAGCTGCTTAGGTGTGCTTGGTCTGCTGCTAACAGGGGGAGACTGCCCACCAGGAGGGGTGGACCTGCCAGGACCACACCCAACATCAGCACCAATGCTGCTGCCACTGGCACCTGGTGCACGTTCAAGAAGTGCCCACTGCACCTTTTGCTTCCTCTTCCCTCCAGTGCCACTGGTGGAAGGCTGGGGTCCACAGAGTTATGTGATCTCATGAGACCCCATTGGATGCTAGAGAGTGGATGTATGAGCTGAAAGCTCCTGACCTCCACCTCCCTAACACCTGAATATCCTATTCCTCTAGACCTGCTTCAGCCACCAAGGAGGCCAACCACATCCTAAGTGAATGTGACCTGAACATTTCTGCTGGTTGTCCTATACTGTTCATGTACTGCCTCATTACAGCTATAAACTGATAGCTGGTTAAAGGGAGGCCACTACTGTGTACAAACAAGTATCCCTCCTCTGGCAGGCATAATGACATCTATGCTCTCATGGCCCACACCAGGAACTTAATGTAATCTCCTGACCTGCAGAGTGACGCACACTCCCCTACACCTCTGGTCTGCCTTAGACTGTCTTACCCTTAGAATAATGGCCTCTTCTCCCCATTCCAAGTTCACTAACTGTAGGCCCTCCCCGACCTATTGAATTGTGATCCTGCCACAAGGTCAATCAGGTTTGCAGCACTGGAGTGTGTCTGGAGGACCCCTTGCTGCATCTGGATTGTCAGGTTATGGTGGTGGCCTGGACCACTTTTCACCAACTCCATCTGATGAGGAGGTTGCGGTCTTTTCTTTCTGATTTGGATCAGGCCACCATCATCCATGATTTCATTACCTCGAGGCTAGATAACTGCAGTGCTCTCTACATGAGCTGCCCTTGATGATTGTTTGGAAGCTGCAGCTGGTGCAGAATGAGGCAGCTCACCTCCTTTTGGGGGCAAGTCACTGGGAGCACATTACACCAGTGCTCTGAAGTCTGAACTGGTTGCCTATAGCTTCCCAGGCACAATTCAAGGTGCTTTTTTTTGTTACTAATTAATTATTGGGATCGAGATCGTCATAAAACACCACTCCAATGTGGTACAAAACAAAACTTTATTGGAACGGCACACCTTGGTTTTCTATTCTTGGCAGGATTATACTACACACACAGTATTATACAGATAGTCCCCAGATAAAGATATCTTACGTGTCCTGTGACTGGCCAAATCCTGGAAGCACGCAGGCTGATTCAGGGAAAAGACTGAGAGAGGGCCCTTTGGTGCTGGAGAGTAGAGCTGCTGGCGAGCGAAGACAAGTTGTGATCCGTGTGTGCAAGGTCTGGAAGGGAGTGAAACCACGTGATTCACCAACTGGTGACCACTAGCCTTCACCCAAAGTCATGTTGTATGACCAGGTTCTTTTATACAGTTCTGAGGTACAGGTCAGTAATAGCCAGATGCCATGTCATGGTGACATCACACAGTTCTTTAGCATATCAGAAGAGCGTCTTCCTGGACAGGAGGGCCCTGAGCATATTAACATCCTTATCTTTCCTTGACTGTTCTTTTCCTGGCCTGGAAGTCAGTAGCAGAGTTGCAAATGTCCCACTTATCTGTTCACAATGGGTTTCATTTGTCAACTCCAGTTGTTCAGCAGGAGGCTTTGTTAAGCATGTGTGGCGGTGCCAGGAGAAGATACTTGTCTGGCTATGCCTTTGTTAGTATGCTGATGGGGCCTTATCCACATGTTGAGTCATCTCAGCTTGAATTCCATCACAATCTCAGGCCTGCTGGCTGTTCTGGACCATCTCTCTGCTCTTTGCCTTTGCTTGACCGAAGTTAGGTCTGGCTTCCTTTGTCCAGGCCAGGAGAACATAAGATATCAATAACACTATATTCTATTGCCACATTCCCCCCTGTGATACGTTTAAAACCGTATCATAAAAAAATTACAAAAACTGCCAAGTCTAGAAAAATTGGTGTGTAGATTACATGAGGTGGTTCAATAGAAAATACAACGTGATTATTTGAATAAGGTGAGAAATGGAAATCATGACATAAAATTGGTATGGTAACAGAGAATGTTTGATACATCTTTGGTTCATGAGTGTGTGGGCGGGGTCAGAGGTTACCAGCACTTAACCCTCGTTGGAAGTGATCTTTACCATCACTTCTTTACCAAAACGGTGTTTCATGGCGGTGTGATTGGGTCACATCATTCAGTACTGACCGTGCACTGAAAGTACAGGATGAGGTGAACACCATTTTTGGCATGGACTTTGCGCAGCAGGGGGCGCTACCCCACTTGCAAAGCTGTTATAATTGTTTAAACTAAAACCATTGTGTTATAAATTATTCTGCCTAAGATCATTAATACTATAACAAATAACTATACCAATGATTAAAACACAGTCTATTGATTAAAACAACATTGGGACATTGGTTGAGGGAAAGGGATAGTGTGCCATACTAAAACTTTCCTGGCTGTACCTGTCTTAACATCAATATGAGCATGGTCAAGCCCATCTGACGCGTTTTTACCAACTGAACAATGCAGTTCCTTTCTGGAAACCAGAAAGGGTGGCTGACAGGGGTCAGAGCAATGCTTCAAAAATCACATACTGCATTTCGCAACTTATTAAACTAAAACAAGGATGAGGTGCAAGAACAAGCCCAAAAACACAGTAAACCATGAAACAGACAAATAAATTAAATAAAACCCATCACAAATAATTACTATATCTACTTAAGGTTGGAGGTCATAGATTGCTCTTTGTGGAAGCATAGCCATTGCGTGTTTGGCCCAACATCCAAGACTAATAATTATTATACTTTTTAGTTACATTACACGTGAACATGAATCCAGTGTCCGGGGTAGTGTGCACAAATAATTCATTATAACATACGGGAATTCCAGGGGATGCTGTTACATAAAAACATTTATTTCCTAAAGTGTATACTTGTGGGTCATTGGTTGCTTATGGGGGAAATGGCTTGGGCAGTAATAGTACATAGCAGCCTTCTAAGTTGCACATTGTTCTTCCAAATTGAAAATTTGCTGTGCTTGTATGGCACATGCCCCAAAATGACTTCCTTTGGGGGTTACAGTTTGTATGGTAAGAATAATATCTCCTTGGTGCATGGAGATATTATGCGATTACCTTAATCCAATTAGTGTTAAGATTTTCTTTGATTGAGGACACTGCCCACAGATGAGGGTGCATGGGTTCCATGTGGAGGCTGCCAAGTATATTGTCCAGCATAATGAGAGATCTTTTCCTGCCACTGAGTACCAAGAACAGAAAATTTGGTATTCCTAACAAGTTGAGAGCTGCTTCTGAGGCTATAATTCCTTGTAACATAATTTGATTCCAGTCTGGAAGGGTTACCCCAATTTGTTTCAGTCCCTGTGAGAGGTTGTGGACTGAGTCTATAGGGAGTGTATCCAAGCCTGAAAAAGTGGTGATACAAAAGGAGAACATTGGGGGTGATGTTTGCTGATATTGTCATTGGACAGGGTCAGAGGATGGTTAAGAGAAAAATTGTAAAAAAAAAAAAACAAACTACAAAGCATAGATAAACAAGTGGTGGTGAAGAAATTAACTGAAGGTTTAGTGACATCACATAGAAAGACATACAACACTGAGTGACAAACAGCCATGGCATAACACACACGCACATAAATGAAATAAAATAAAAACTCTGGTTGGTTCCTTAGTTTGTTGTCTTCCAAGTCCTCCTCCTTGCTACTGTAAGAAATAAAGAGATCTGACCTCTGCAAGGCCTAATTAATTTCCTGAGCAATTAATTTGTTTATGCACATTGGGTGACTCCCATAGTTAATTCATAAATCTAAACATTGGAATTATATAAATCCTCCCCCCTTTTAATACTGTAAGAGCACGAACAGTATTACTTTTGTAGACAACCCATGCATAATGGCTGCCTGCTCCAGCACTGATTTGTAGGAATCCTCAAACATACATACATAGCAGGCGCACCCACTTACACAAGCTTTCAATAAAACATTCATTACACTTGCACATGTGCTCACACAAATTTTTGTCACACACCCCTATCTCAGGGACCTCAGGCAAAGTCACGCACACACATACCCGCATGGGGATCTCCTCGAGCATACAAATATACATACACCCTATCTCATACATCCCACATAGTCAAGCACACACAAATTACTCATATCAGCACAGAAGCATGGTAAATGGCAGGATTTTTGAGACTGCTGCTTTTATTCCTCCTTACAGACAGTTTTAGCCCTTGCTGGCAAAAACAGTGTAGATGAGGCCCTATTTTTAACAGAACACCTAAACAGACTACCTAAAAGACAACCCTACCAATCACAACAATAAAAGCAATCTTTGTTACCCTTTTTAAACACTTTCTCTAGCCTTCTTTCCAACTTACATGTAATTCCTCCTTGCATGGATGCTACACCATGCCCATTTAGCCAGTGTTCATCCTATCCTTCAAGAACCATCCTTAAAATCTTTTCCTTATACCTACTACATTTCCAACAACACTGTTCTGTATTTCCCTCCTTAACACACAAACACACAAAAGGGGGGGCTTGCTTCAGGCTGGATTACGCTTGTAGGGGCCAGGGACCACTGTTGCTGGTTAGGGCAGAATGGGGGAGCCACATGGAGAGATGGGTGAAATACATTCCCCAAAACAAGTTAGTGAATGTCAGAATTTCACTCCAAGCCCTGTCCTGGAAACCTGGCCATGGAGGGGGACTCCTGGGGGACCCTACAGGAGCCTGGACATCCCAGGGGAAGGGATAAAAGTCCCTGGGCTGGCATGGGGAACATTTCCCTGCTGTGTGATCGTGAGCATAATTGGGGGGCATTCCTGTATTTGTGTAGGAGAGAGCCTGTCTATACTCCGGGGAGGCTTTGGAGGAATTTTTACTTTTGGTGTTTTGTTCCTGCCACCTTTCAGCTAAAGACTCAGCTAACCTAGCTTTATTAATTAATTCCTCTAGTTTCCATTCTTCATGATCAAAATCAGGTGTCCCCATGGCCATTTGGGTGTGTAGACTTAGCCCATCATACACACTCTGCATAAACCATTTTTGGTCCCAATTTAAATCCTTAATTTGGAAAACCCCGTCTTCATCTATTAGATCAGCAGCAATAGCTAGGAGCTGGTGTCTAAGCACATATTTTCTTACAGATTCCCCTGGGGTTTGTGTGTCAGTATGGTAACGCTGGGCTGCACCTCTTGCAGTGTGAAACTCTTTGACAATATTTCTAATTACCTGATTAAGGGTTAATTTTGACTCATTACCTTTGGCAAAAGCTTGGTTGATGTCTGGCCAGATATTAGCATCCGCTGCAGCCATAGCAATTACTTTAAGATCTGTGGCAGTCCACATATTATATTGGGCTGCTTTTGCAAACCAATCTAAAAGAGTTTTTTTATTCAGGGGTCCCAGAGTGCCAGCAGCAGCTTTAATTTCTGCTTGTGACATAGGTGTGTCTATAGTGGTAGTGGTGGTCTGTTCTTCCTCCCCCTTCTGTTTAACTCTGGTTTGGGTGGTTATTACTGCAATCTTGTCAGGGGGTTCAGGGATAGGTGGGGCATTCGCTATTTCTTGGGGAATATTTTGTGTGCATATCTCATCCACCAGATCTTCTTCCTCAGAAGTTGGGGTTTCATCTGGGTCAATAGACCTGCATAAGTGTATTGGTTTGGACTGGACTGCAGCTATGAGACCTTTTCTGGTTTCCAATTGTTTAGTGAGAGCTGAGATTTTAGCTTCACAAGCAGAATGATTTGAATTTCCCTCCCCCATTTTTATTTCTCTTAATCTTTGCATGACAGCCCTAGTGGCAGCTTGACTTTCTTGCAAGCGTGTTTGAAGACGTGAAATCATGTCTGCCTGTGTCTGTCTCTCAAGCTGTAACTGGCTATTATGATTTTCAAGTCTGGTCAGCTGATGGACTTGCAGGAGATTTTTGGCTGTTGTCTCGTTTTTCCAGTTTTGACCTTCTGTCAATTTGTGTTTCAAGTGACCATTCTCAGCCTCTATTGATTTGTTTTCTTCTCTTAAATCAGAGCATTCTTTTTGTAACTTTTCAATAGCTAGTTTAAAAAGCCACAACAAGGCTGAGAATTTATCTTTAGATTTAGGTTTGTACAACAGCAAAAAATTTTCCCACATGTCACAGAGCTGTTCCTGTGTAACTGGGGAGCACAATGCATCTTTCACCCATGGGCAAATACCACTCTCTGCAACAGTTTGTGAGATAGCTGGCAGTTTCTGAACTTTCTCCCACCCTTCTGAGGGGACCCCTCCAGTACATTTCTTTCTGAACCAAGCCATAGATATCAATATATAGAGCGATAAATATAATAATGCAAAGATCTAGAAACCAGGTATGTCTCCAAAAATACAACACGCTTAAACACTGAACCAGCAGTGCCCGTGAACCTTAAAACGACGACAAAAGGGTCCCTGAGAGTCAGAGTTCTTCAAATTTTCCCTTTGGACCTGACAATTAGCAACTCTGCCTCAGTTTCCCTTCCCCGACATTCTCCACCAAATGTTACTAATTAATTATTGGGATCGAGATCGTCATAAAACACCACTCCAATGTGGTACAAAACAAAACTTTATTGGAACGGCACACCTTGGTTTTCTATTCTTGGCAGGATTATACTACACACACAGTATTATACAGATAGTCCCCAGATAAAGATATCTTACGTGTCCTGTGACTGGCCAAATCCTGGAAGCACGCAGGCTGATTCAGGGAAAAGACTGAGAGAGGGCCCTTTGGTGCTGGAGAGTAGAGCTGCTGGCGAGCGAAGACAAGTTGTGATCCGTGTGTGCAAGGTCTGGAAGGGAGTGAAACCACGTGATTCACCAACTGGTGACCACTAGCCTTCACCCAAAGTCATGTTGTATGACCAGGTTCTTTTATACAGTTCTGAGGTACAGGTCAGTAATAGCCAGATGCCATGTCATGGTGACATCACACAGTTCTTTAGCATATCAGAAGAACGTCTTCCTGGGAGGAAGGGCCCTTAGCATATCAACATCTGTATCTTTCCTTGATTGTTCTTTTCTTGCCTGGAAGTCAGTAGCAGAGTTGCAAATGTCCCACTTATCTGTTCACAATGGGTTTCATTTGTCAACTCCAGTTGTTCAGCAGGAGACTTTGTTAAGCATGTGTGGCGGTGCCAGGAGAAGATACTTGTCTGGCTATGCCTTTGTTAGTATGCTGATGGGGCCTTATCCACATGTTGAGTCATCTCAGCTTGAATTCCATCACAGTCTCAGGCCTGCTGGCTGTTCTGGACCATCTCTCTGCTCTTTTGCCTTTGCTTGACCGAAGTTAGGTCTGGCTTCCTTTGTCCAGGCCAGGAGAACATAAGATATCCCTAACACTATATAAAACCCTAAACAGTTGGGGCCCAACATATCTGAAATATTGCCTGTCCTTCCGTGCCCCATTGCGGCCCCTTCAATTGGCCTCCCTGTGGGTCTGCTAGCTTTACTCATACAACAAGGGCTTGTAGGGGGACATTCTCGGTCACCCTACAAGCTATCCCAGTGCTTCAGAACCCCCAGAGGTTTATTTGAGCCCAAGCCTGAGCTTCTTCCAGAGGTGGTGCAAGACCTTTTTATTTGAAAAGGCATTTGGTGGGCAGAGATAGGGGATTGGGGTGAGGTTGTGGGTGCTTTTGGGGTAGGGGCATGAGAGGGGGTTGGATGGGTAGGTGATATTAGGTGGGTTTTCAGGGGGGGGTAGTGTTTTTTAAATTAGTTTTTAATGTTTTCATGTATTGTGGACTGCCCTGAGCCTCTGGGAAGGGTGGCAAATAAATTCAAATAAATAATAAAAATAAATTAGTTCGCTTGAACTAAATCGTCTGAAAAATGCCACTTTAAAGGCCACTGCATATAGCAGTTCCTCACTAGTCCCCATGCAAATCCAGCTTAAATTGAATAGCATGCCTGTTGAGAGCTATGGGGTAATAGGACGTCGGCTATCACTTACATTAGCTTCCTGCCTATGCCAGCATTCCAGCAAGTCCTGAGACGATAGACTGGCTCAGGGTGATCTGCTAGCCTATAGAAAAAGGAAATGTTTGCACATTTAGCCAAAATTGTGTTGAGTGCCAGCCCATGATGTCGTAGCTGAAACCCATTCCTAATTACCTGAGGGAGGGGGATTGGGAACTGCTCCCCCCACTCTTCTGCCTCCTAAAGTTCTGAAATTCCCTGAAAGCCCTCTGCTGCCACCGAAGGGGATCCTCTGCTGCTGTTGCTGTTTGCTCCTGCTGCTCTGCTGCCCTGCCTGGATCCATGAGACCTGTTGGGGGGGAGACCTTGTCAGTGCTGGGGCAAGTGAGGGGGATCAAGGAAGCTGGCTGCGAGGGCCAGCTTGTCCCCTCCCCCACCCGGAAGTGGATGAATGGCTATAAAACCCAGGTGCCAACGGCTCCCTCATTAAGGACTTACCTGGGGCTGTTTCCATCTGCTGCCGCTGAGGGGGGGGTTAGCTGCTGCTGTTGCTGTTTTCTCCCACTGCTCTGCTGCCCTGCCTGGATCTATGAGACCTGTTGGGGGGGGGAAGACCTTGTCAGTGCTGGGAGGGGGTGAGGGGGATCAAGGAAGCCGGCTGTGAGGGCCAGCTTGTCCCCCTCCCACCCGGAAGTAGCTGGAGGGCTAGAAAACCCAGCTGCCAGTGTCCACTGGCTGCAGGCCATGGTCAAAAGGGCCGCGGCCAAAGGGCTCAGCCCTTAGGGGCACTTCGGGGCCACAGGGGACTCTGGGGAGTGGGGGTTCTTTTTGTGTTCAGGGTTAGGGGGGAAGGGTAGGGGGAGTAGGAGGGGTGGTTAGAGAGGGGTGGTTGGTGAGGGTGTCTCAGTGCTAATCCCTGGTGGCAGCAGCGGGAGCATTGGGAGG
>QEPC01005936.1:456923-468803 GCA_003113815.1 Sphenodon punctatus
CCCCCGTGCTTTGTCTTGCGGCATTCTGTAGAGTTCCATTCTGTCTCCATTATTATTTAATGTTTATATGCAGTCCTTGGGGTGGTCGTGAGAGGGTTCGGGGTGTGTTGTCACCAATATGCTGATGATACTCAGCTGTACCTCTCTTTTTCAACTGACCCAGACCCTGCTGTCTCAGTGCTATCCCAGTGTTTGGAGGCCGTGGCGGAATGGATGTGGCAAAGCAGACTGAAGCTCAACCCCGATAAGAAGGAGTTGATGGTGGGGGGAGAGCGAGGGAGGTGTCATCCCCCCCCTGATTGGGGGGGTTCGCCCTTCTGTAGCTCAACAGGTCCGGAGTCTAGGTGTGGTGCTGGATGCGGATCTCCGCCTGGAGCAGCAGGTAGAGGATGTGGCAAAGGCTGCCTTCCACCAGCTGTATCTCATGTGGAGGTTGCGTCCGTACATCTCTGGCCCGGACCTGGCCTCCTTCGTCCATGCCTTCGGCACCTTGAGGCTGGACTACTGCAACGCACTCTACGTGAGGCTACCCTTGTTCCTGATTCGGAGGCTGTAGCTAGTGCAGAATGCGGCGGCCCACCTCCTTTCGGGGACGGGTCACCGGGACCACATAACACCTGTGCTCCGGGCTCTGCACTGGCTGCCAATAGCGTGCCAAGCCAGATTCAAGGTGTTGGTGTTGATTTATAAGGCCCTTCATGATCTTGGCCCCTCATACCTCAGGGATCGCCTCGCACTCTGTGCCCCAGAGTGGCACCTTCGGTCTGCTGGAGTTGTCTTCTTGGAGGTCCCCCGGGTAAAGCAGGGGGCCACAATGAAGAGGGCATTCTTGGTGGCCGGGCCGTTCCTTTGGAATTCCCTCCAGGAGGAAGCTTGCCTGGCCCTGAGCCTTTAAACATTCCAGCGAGTTTGTAAAACCTGGCTGTTAGCCCAGGCCTTTGGGGAGGGTGGGTTAATGGGTTTTTGTCACCCTACCCTTCCTTATTATTTTTTGTAAATTTCTGTCCTCCCTGTTTTTGTAAGATTTTTATGATTGTTTTAATATTTTTTAAATTGTTTTAATTGAAATTTGTTAGCCGTCCTGAGCTGCTTGTAGCAGGGGCAGGATACAAATATATTAAATAAATAAATAAATAAATATTATAGGCAGCCCTGGGGAGGATGAAGGCAGAACCCTGGAAAGTACTGAAAAGCTCTAAGAGTAAGACCCAAGGTTCCACAGCTTGATAAGGGTGAACTCCAGTGTTCAACCCTGGCGCAAGCTCCCCAAAGCGCACCAACTGTAATCAAGAAAGGGTGTCAACTATGACATTGTTTACACCTTGTATATGCTTAGTGGAGAAAAACATGTGTTTTAGACAAACCAGTATGAAAACCTTGATCGGCCACATTGCCGTGCTTGATTTGGAAGAAACCATGTTGACAACATGCATGACTGCCATGTTGTCACACCAGAATCATATCCTACAATTTACATATTGGTTGGCCTACTGGTGGATCGTTGGCTACTGATGGTAAAGAATTCAAGAAAAGTAAGGTCTCTGTTGAGACCCCCTACTATCCAGGTCTGTGGTCACTTTTCAGCACACCAGTGGCCTCTGAAAAAGATACCCATGGCCACCCCACCAACAGCATCTGAATATACTTGTAAGTCCACCTCCATGTATAGCCCATCACTACAAATAAGCCTTCATGATTTTAAAACATAGGAAGTGAAATTTTGGCTCCTCAACCCTGCTCTGGCCTGATTTGGCCCCCGGGCCACAGTCACATTTGTTATCAGGCTGCCAGATGTTCACCTGAACAGACCCTAGGTGTGTTGGTTGCTTGTCCAGGCTCTCACCTTGACAAATGGCCAAAGTCATAGCCCAAGCTAGTGCCAACCCAATAAAGGCAAAGTGGACCAGAGCATGTGCTCACATCTGTTCCTGATGACTTGAGTCGGGTCCGACATGGCGGCTGTCATGGATGGAGGGGCGAGGTGCTGGAGTGGACACATCGCAAGGGTGGGGTCAAGGGCTGTAAATTTGTGTGTCTCCTTGTTCTGCCAGGCCCTGACCATGTGAACCTGACCATGTTTGCAGCGGCTTCCTGACCTGAACTGGGCTGGATTGCCTCTGCAGAACATGCACGTTTGGTTTTACCCCATTTCTCTAGGATTCTATGTACTATGGATATGGGACTATCAATAAAGTATGTCACAGGTCAAGGAGGGAGGGGATTTATATGAGTTGTGAGGGTATTGGTCATACATGACAACACATTTACATGTTTGCTTCCCTAGCAAAATCATTAAGTACACAGTCGCAAGTGCCTCTTATGTACATTCCTATGCTCTCCTTGGCTTTGCCATCTCTCCCTTCTGTCCTTTTGCTTCCCCTTCCCTCCAGTGTCATTAGTGGAAGGCTGGGGCTCCGCCCAGGTCTGTGATCTCATTACACTCCATTGGATGCTAGAGAGTGGATGTACGAGTGGAATGCGCCTTACCTTCCAGTTCCTTCCTGCTTTTTCTTGCAATCTTTGCTCATTCTGCTACTCCATCTTCCCTCCGTGCTGCTACCATGTGCCTTTCTGCTTCAGCTTCTTGATTCCTTTCCCTACCCATTCCCAGCTCCATCAGCCTACTCAGCTGATCCTCCCCCCCCCCTCCCCAACAGCTCCACCAACTGTTGTCTTGCAAGGCCACACAGTTTTTAAAAGTGAAAAACAAAAATTGTTTGTTATCATTCCTTGTTTTTCAATAAGCATTCTATATTTGACAAATAAAAATATATAGTTTACATGTACAATGTGATCCACGTGAATTGAACTTGCATAACTCAAATTTCTGGTTAAGTAAAAGGGATATATTTTCCTCTGCCCCAGGTCTAACAAAAATACTGGGTTTTGAATTAGATAAGTCAAATTCTGTACCCTGATAACTTAAAGTTTTAAGGTGTATAAAGTATGCCAACTCAACTTAAATATCAGTACCTCTGAATGTAATCATGATTTCTTGGCAACTTGATTAAAATACTGCACTATGTACCCTCCAATCTTGCAGTGCAATGCAGCAGTACCCCATCCCCTGCCTGCATTGCAAGCCATCCTGCTCAGACAAAGGGCAGGGGGATAGGAGAACTCAACTGTGCATTGCATGGGAAGTCTGGGGCCAGGTTGGGCTTTGCAGTGCAGGCAGGCATAGCACTTCTGTTTCCTGCTGTCCGGGTGAGCAGTAGGGTGAGCAGCAGGAATAGGAGTGCTGCTGCTGCTGCATTGCATTGCAAGCATGGATGATATATTCTGCATGATGTTAGCCTCACACACATTTAACCACATTCATTTACTCCACCATACTGATATTTTTAGCTGGGAAGGTAAAGTAGTGCTTGGATAAAACTTACACTGCCCCCTTTACTTAATTCTGAATATGTTGAATTTCTGATCAGTCCAATTTTTATAGAGGCCCACAAAATGTGACTTAACAGGACTCCCCCTAATAGAGTTATACATTACAGGTATTAAAATATGTTAGGGGGAGGGTACATGCCTGGTTCATGTTATGCCCTTTTCACATTAGATGCCCCCACCCATTTCCACACAGTTTCACTTTGCTGTGGGAGATGGGTGGGGGTGCACGCGCAGTTCCACGCTGTACCAAACTCCAGCCATCTCTACTTATCACCCACACACTGAGCAATGGGCTCCAATGCCTGATGCTCCATGGGTAGAGATGGGTGGAGGTGGGTGTTCCCCGCACACCCATTCTCCCACCCACTGTGGCACATTTAATAACAGCCGTACATACCTTTTTGTAGAGCTGAAATGGGTACCCACAAAACTGGGTACACCTGTCAAAATTGTGGTACCCAAATTGTTTGGGGCAGATCAGGTACTGAACAGTATCCATTTAGTTCTTGAAGATTTATCGAAAGTCCCATTTCCAGATCACCATTCTGAATTGCTGGTTTCCATTACCAAATTACTGATGTTCCGTTTGGTGCCAATTTACCGTTTTTTCTGTCCATTTCTGTACATCTATTTATTGTTCCATATCATAAGGACACTAAAACTGTAGCATGAGAAGTTGGAATGAGTCAGTAAGGTGGTAAACAGTAAAATCAGTAACTCAGTCGGGCTGATTCCATGGCCTGCACACCCTGTGTGCAACTTGCACAGGTGCATTTCCATTAAAAGCACATTGTGCCCTGTGGTACCCCTACAGGAATTGTGTGACTCCCATGTGGGATTGCAGCCACTAAGAGTAACACTTGGTACTTCAGGCAGTCAGGTACCAAGCTTGATATTTGGATACTGACTGGAGCATGACAGGCTTTTGAAATTTTGTGTACTGCCCACGGGTACAAAATTGCTACCTGTTTCAGCTCAGCTTTTCAGACATGTTTCTGTATTAGTGTAACATAAGGAGGGATGTTCAAAAATGGCTAAACTTGTGTGACAACCCCCTAGAGGAACCTTCATTATCTTTATTTGGCTTCTATATTTGAAAATCTGGGTGGATCTTATCGCACTGCGTAAGAGACGATGAGTTTAATACTGAACCTATAAATCTTTTTCGATGGATAAAGAACTGAGCAAGAACTTCAGTAAGCATGTATTTTATCCATAATGGAACAAATACCTCTGTGGAAAAGTCTCAGTAACTTCATCATTGAAGTCAATAAATGTTTTACCAGAAAAAGTTGTCCAAGATTCAGCCCCTAGATGAATTTACATGTGGCAACTTCAAGACTGGCTTTGTTTTCCTTGTTCCCAGCTTCACATTAGTGCTTCCCCCTTTCACAGCCATGGGAGCTGTATTAAAAATACTTGTCCTTTTCTTAAAGGAACAGCAGCACTTCAGCACATCTGTGGCTAAGTCATTCTCACACTGTGTCACCTTTCCCTGTGTCAGTTGTAGTGCTCCCTTCTTGGGATAGAGAGAGACTGAGAGAGAGATGACAGGAGGGTCAGGGGACGCTTCTCTTTCACTCTGAGTCTTCCTTCAGTGCCATCTGCAATCAGATTGTTAGCATGTCAGTTCAATCTGTCAGGATCCCCTGAGCGCTGCTCAGTCAGCCATGAGGAAATACCTTGTGTATTGGCAGCGGATGTCCCTTAACAACACCCAGTCACTCAGTCATGCAGCCTAAATGGGGCAGCAGACAGCACCTTCACACCAGTGTATGTTAACTGAACTCTCTATCGATGTGTCTTGACCTAATAAGAAGACACAGCAAAAGGACCAGGGTGAAGAGCAGAGAAAGGAAGGATTGTTGCTAACCTTGCCTTGTCTGTTAAAAATGGCAGCTTTCCCCCATTCAGCCAGAAACAAACCAAGAGTATATATAAATATATTATATAGATATGTACATGACTCAGAAAAATAGCATGGCATTTATTTTATGCAGTATGGGAATGCAGCCACTAGATGACACCAAGAGATAGTTCCTATAGGGCCTGGTTTTATATTCTTTATTCAGCTGTCTGTTCCAAAGGTGACATTCTTGCTGAGATTGTAATTAAGATTACAGAGGTAAGCAAATTAAGTGATCTAGGAAGTATTAATAGTTACCTTACTTCAGTATTACCAATTACCGTCCTAGCGCGCAAAGAGCCTAGAATTTATGATGATTTGGACAGTGGACCTCAAACATTACCTCTCTTTGCCTGCTGTGTGTACCTTTAATTAGTTATTATTGCAGAATCATTTGTATTGCCACCATTAAGGGTCTGCCAACATTTCCATGGCAAACCCACTCTTTTCCAGAGTATTATAATGCCTCTATTTTTAAAAAATAAATAAAATTGCAGGTGAAATCCTACTGTGCCAAAGTTCAGAGAGGAGTGAGAATTCTTACTGGGTTTCCTCTGGGAAGAAGACTTATGCAAGTGTGTGGATATGGGTGTCCTTCAAATGTTGATCCAACAGTCTGATTTCAAGCAAATTTGGTAGCGAACCCGCAAGCAGGAATTGAAAACAATAGGTGCAATCAAAAGAGAGATAAGGACCCTTCTCTACTTTTGGGGATTTTTAAAGTGCATTGTTCCATATTTAGAACAGGTTTTATTAATTGCCAAACAGAACTACTGTTTTGTTTTCATTATTTCACTTTCAGTTGTAACTCATGCAATCTACTAAAGCTAGGGATTTTCAATGATTGTTTGAATCTTTTTGCTGCATATTTAAATTGTTCATTTTTCTTATGAAAAAATTTCAGGTGACTAGTTCATCAACTAGTGAAACCGAGAATTTCAGAAGGAACATTTTTTTAATTTATTTTTTTTAATTACTGAATTTATATAATCCACACATCTCAGTACCTCAGATTGACAGACCAATAAAAACTGCCATAAGCATTTAAAGCTGACAGTCATGCATGGGTGCTGCCTTGCCACAGAAGGCTCTAAATTTCCAAAGTGGTGCACAGAGCTTTAGTTATGTGACACCCATTAATGTCAATTAGAACGGCTTTGTTAGAATAGAGGTTAGTCTGTCTATGCAGCAACCATGCAAGTCTGTAGGTTTAATAACCTCATGAAATCTTTGTTATAAAAAATCCACAGGCCAATATGCTTGTGCACTTACTGCTTTCCTAAAGCAAAACTTCATAAACATTCCCCATTTTCATACAAAAATATCTCTTTTCTAAAATATTTTAATAATCCTAAATGTAGATCTCCAGTGGTTATAATTAAAAATGTTAACATTTTGTCAACTGATTAAATATTTTTATTTCTGTAGAATTTTCAGTGTTCAAAGTGCTTTAATAATAATAATAATAATAATAATTATTATTATTATTATTATATAGTACCCTCCTGTCATGGCACTCATACAACAATTGAATACAACTTTTAATCCTCACAACAACCCTGTGAGCTAGGTTAGGCTGAGAGAATACTTTGACTGGCCCAAGGTCACGCGGTGAGTTTCTGACTAAGGCGAGACTTGAACTGGCATTACCCCTTTGATTATTATTCCCATTTTATACATAGGAAACTGAGGTTGAAAGCCAGTGACTTATAATGGTCATCTATCGTCTTCATGGAATTTGAACCTTTGTTTCTCAAAGCAAATTCCAACACCTTATCCAGTAGGCTATACTGCTTCTTAATAAATGTTATCATTAGGCTTATTGACACTGAATATTGTGGTATCATCATTTGCTATTTGAAAACAGCAGTTAAACCATTTTAATGACAACTACTGCAGATATAAGCAAAAAATACAAATAAATTGTGGGCTAATATCAAGCATTAGGATACTCTGCCTACTCAGTGTATCTTTTTCATTTCCTTTGCTTGTAGAAGTGGATTGTTTAATGGGTTTACCCCTCATTTTGAAATGTCTGGAATCTTTGGAAGCAAAAATTTGAACCTGTGCAGATTTGAAGGCAGACTCATCCCTATGCTGTACCCGCAGATTTCTACTTGCTAGTGCCATTAGCTATTTGTATTGTGTATTTGTATTGTGATAACACCTAGAGGTTGCTATCAATAAGCAGAGCACTAACGTAAGAGACATCATATACATATAACAAGAACACAGTCTCTGTCCAAAAGAGCTTACAATCTAACATCTTGAACTTTATGCCCATGTGTAGCTTAGAAATAAGTGTAATGCTGTGTAATGCTGTATGGATACGTTTTTTTTCAATATTGGGACCAGACAGAATTCGGGAGGAGAAGGTAAATGTCAGAGGTTTATGGTAAATACAATAAGGAGTGGTCACACATCTTATGGATTTTATATGAAAAACCAATGTCTTCTCAGTTCCCATTGCCCTTTATGTAAGGCAACGGCAGGACCAGAAGACCTTTGAGCTAAACAAAAAACTCTCTAACACCACCATTGTTGTGTAGCATATTGTATCTAGATTGGCTGCCACTCTCCCTGCCAGGAATACTCCTCTTTCTCTGGTGCTTTTCGTATGCAGTTTGAAAAATGTTTTGGGATGCTTTGGAAGGAAATGTGATATACATGTAAAATCTTACTATTATGAATGCCTTTTTACATGGCCAGGCATTTAGCAAGCAAAGACAGAGTTTGGGGATAAGGGTTTGAGAATTGCATGTGTTGTAAACCGCCCTGATCCCTCAGAATAGGGTGGCTAAATAAATAAATAAATACTGGGTCAGACCAATAGTCCACGTAGCCCAGCCAGTTTTCATTTCTTCAGAAAAGTGCACCAAAGGTCATAATGTAGGTCAGATCTTTCTATGCTTTGATCCATAATCTATGTAGTATACACAAAACATTAAAAAATAAGGGGTTTTTTTGAGCCTATGAAACATGTCCATATATAAAACCAGTGAGAGGTAAAAATGGATTTTCAATAGGGATGTGCAAACAGAACGTGGTTCGGATGTTCGGACATTTGGTCGTTCGGTTTGAAACCTGAGTTCGGGTTCTGCTGTTCAGTTCAGTGGAGTTCCATTCAGCCGAATTCGACCGAACATCCGAAAGTAGAGCTATCGATACCGAAATCGATACCGCATTTGAAGATTTTTTCCGGTATCGGTATCATTTGGGCCTGGGACCACCCCTGGTCTCCAGCCCTTATGCCAGGAAATCTGCTCCTCAGCTGCCTCCCCCTTCCAGTCATGTTTTTCCTGACCCCGAACTCATCCAAACTCACCCGAACATGACCGAACTGTTCGGACGTTTTTGAGTTCGGTTCGGACGTTTGGTTTGGATGTCCGAACAGACTGAGTTCGGGCCAAACTCCGAACAGCCGAACCGCGTTCGCACATCCCTAATTTTCAAGAATTTGGCAACCAACAAAAGATAGGCCCTTTTCACATAGGATGCTCCCACCCACCCATCTCCATGAAGTTTCACTGCATGGAGATGAATGGAGGTCCCTGTGTGAATGCTGCGGGGGATGGGAGTGTGCGCTCCCATGCTACACCGACCTCCACCCATCACCCACCCACAGAGCAATGGGCTCCAATGCCTGATGCTCCATGGGTGTAGATGGGTGGAAATGGGTGGAGGTGGGTGGAGATGGATGTGCGCCCATTCCCAGACTATGGCCGCACACCCATCCCCCCACCCATAGCGGTCCATTTAAAATGTCCATTATGCAGTTTCACTTCAAATTGTTCACACTTTCCTACTAAAAGGGACAGTACCTTGCATAGTAGGAAACAGCAAACAGAATACTATTATCTGTGTGTACCTGCGCATGTGTACAGATACGCATGATGATTTGCTAATAATGGAAATAAGTCTGAGTATACAAATTTCACCAGTGTCTAGGTTGAAAACTCATGAAAGTCTCAGTTTTCCCATGAAAAATTTCTCAAAGCAGTCGTAATAGTAAGATATTACATGTATATCACATTTCCTTCCAATGCATCCCTGAACACTTTTCAAACTGCATAGAAACAGTACCAGAGAAAGAGTAATATTCAGAGTGGCAGCCAGTCTAGATACAATATGCTACACAACAATGGTAGTGTCAGAGAGTTTTACTTTTAGTCCAAGGATCTTGTGACCATGCCCTTGCCTTACTTAAAGGGCAATGGGAACTGCGAAGACATTGCTTTTCCATATCAATCAATCTAATCCATAAAATGTGTGACCACTCCTTATTGTACTTATCATAAGCCTCTAACATTTACCTTCTGCAAACAAGAGTCCAAAGAGTTCCATAGCTGGGTGGCAGCCACCAAGAATGCCTTCCTGCATGCCCTCGTTGTGTGACCTTAATGGGCAAATGGTATGTGCAAGAGGGTGTCTCTGGCAGACCTCAGAATATACAATGGGACATGAGAGAGGAGGCAGTCTTTCAGATATGAGGGCACCCACATGGTTTACAATTTTGTAGTTCAAAAACAGTACCTTGAATTGAGCCTGGAAAGCTATTGGCAGCCAATGCAGACTCTGGACTATTGGTGCAATGTGCCCCCAGCAACTCACCCCTGACAGAAAACAGGCCACCAAGTTCTGTACCAGCTGCAGCTTCTAAACAGTCAACAAGGGCAGCCCCACGTAGAACACATTGCCGTAGGTCAAAAACGACTGCATATTTGGAAACAGCAAACACAAAACTATTATCTCTGTGTACCTGTGCATGTGTATGGATAAAAATGTGACATTTGATGATTTGCTAATAATGGAAATACATCTTTGAGTACAAAAATTTCACCAGTGTGAAAATACTGCTACCCACAAGGTTTCAAAGGCATGGATGATGGTGGTCAAGTCTGAGGCTGATATAAGAGTTTGCAGACTTCTGACTACACAGAGTTGGTGAAAAGAGCTCCTTGCAACTTGATGTTCCAGGCACAGCATTGGGTCCAGAAGCAGGGCAGCCCCATGCTGCAAACCTGAGTGAACAAATGGGGCTGGACCCCATCAATGATAGGTGGCATTACCCAGGTCACAAGACCTGTCAGCCATCAAAACTTCAGTCTTGTCTTGAATCAGTTTCATTGGCTCACATGGATCCAGTCCCTAATGGCCGAAAGCACCAAGACTCTTCTATGGCACCAACACTATATGGCAGCTCTTATGTGCTTAAACTCCAAAATGTGTGCCCCCAAAACCAGGTGTGTGGGCATTAAACATTACCTGACCGAATTAAAGAGAGAGGCTAAAATCTCATCCCTACTGAAATCAACGTCACTTAATTAAATGGTACCAAGATGCACCAGGAAGATCGGTGCAAGCCTAGGCCTCAATGCTACAAATAGTTTTTCCCAAGTATATGGTTACTCTCACACAGCACATTTAGCAATGGTGCACCCGTTAAGTGCTGGGATGAGTTCCATTCACTTCAACAGAACTCATCTTAGTGCTAAGGACTAGTGCCAGCACTCAATCCTCACATTGTTTATTTCCAGTTATCAATTTGATTCATTTCAAAGGGACTCATGTTGGTGCTAAGGGCTAGTGCTGATACTAACAGCCTGAGGATCATGCCAGCATGCCAGCACAGCATCTCACTGGGATTAGAGGTTTGGCAGGATTGCACCTTCATTAGATTTTTTTTTTTTTTTTAGTTTTCCTTCTGTCCTTCTATATAGCAGCTCGAAAGCCATGTACAGCACAGTTTGTGTTTCTTGAGTATTAACAGGCTCCTTGAAATTAACACAATCTACTGGACTTTAACATGCTGTCTCACCGAGCAGGTTAAAAATAACATAGATGATGTCTGATTTCTTTTTTTCAGTTTTCTGATAGAGATATTTTCTTTCTCCCCCACCCATTTACAGGTGCAGAATTAAAGAACGTGTTCACTCACTATATTATTGATGCACTTAAGTGGAGTGTTCCAAAGCATGTAATTACCGTGTAGGCTTATGGCCCTGAAGGAGCTGGGGATAGTGGTGCTGCATAGCCATGATTTGAAGGACATACAGGGATGATTATAGAGGCAGTACTCTACATCCATTCCAGCCCTTTTGTGTTTAGCTGGTTGTCATGGCAAATAATTGGATAGAATTTAAGCTACTTTCTTCCAAGTGGGAAATTCATAATTTTACCCTTCACCTAATTTTCAACATACTTTTAAAGAATCCTAAAGTTTCTACAGGAGTGACTTAGAGTTTGGGGGGGGGGGGGGGGGGGGAATAAACCACACACGGTAGACTTGCTAAAATGAGGCTATTCTGATATATTTATTATTATTATTTTGTACTCTGTCAAAGGAATCTGATTCTCACCTGGAAAGACGGCCCACATTTTGTTGCAAGAGAAATTCTAAGGTATTCAGCACCTGTACAGATGAAAACTCTGGAGGTAAAAGGATCATATTCATCTTTCCTATATATAATCTTGTATCAATTAGGGATCATTAACGGGACTGGGATATAATACACACTAACTTGATTCAGACCTAGCCAGAACCATTTTTAAGCTTTAAAAATATTGTGGGGGGGGGGGGGGGG
>QEPC01005936.1:480318-546522 GCA_003113815.1 Sphenodon punctatus
TGGAGAGAGACACATTAAAGGAGCGGTCAGAGAGGTAGGAGGAGAACCAGTTATGGACAGAGCCACAAAAGCCAAGGGAGTGAAGGGAATCCAGCAAGAGTGAGTGGTCAACAGTATCGAAGGCAGCAGAGAGATCAAGGAGGACAAGAATGGAATAGAGACATTTAGATTTAGCCACCAGAAGATCGTTGGTGATCTTAGCGAGAGCAGTTTCAGTAGAAACTGCCACTATGCCAAGAAAGTCAGGTTTTAAACTATCACATTTAATCTCCTCCTATAATGAAATTTCACCTTTAAAAATGTCTTTATTGTCCCTTTAGATCCTTTCCTGAAGAGATTATACAACTCTGGAAGAGACTTAAGCTATCTTTTGCCTCCTTGAGGGCATTCTACTGTAGATTGACACAAAACCCAAGTTTGCATCACCCTTATAATAACAGAGTATAAGGTAATTCTTCTGCCAGTCAGCAGGTGGCGTGCGTGCAGGTCTGGCCAGGGAATTAGGTGTGCAGGTGGTGAGTGGCGGCACCATGAGCTCAAGTGTCAAGCCACCACCTCTTGGGACCACCTGCCTACAGGAACCTTTAAGACCAGGGCATGGGTGTGGCCCAGGCCACCAGGGCATGGGTGTGGCCTACACACACACACACACACACACACACACACACCCATAAGTAGCCAAGCACACCTGGGCAGACCCTCTGGATGTTTACTGCCCAGGTCATCCAACCAAAAACCAGAGTGTGGCACAGGTAAGTGGCAGGAACAAAGGGGTAGGCCCCAATGGTCCAGGGGGATAGGCCCTATCTATTCATGTATTCTCCTGCTTGTTTGCCCTGGGCTATGCATGGACTAGCCCAGACGGTTATTTTATTACATGGATAATTACCCAAGTTATTAGATGTGTGCATGTTGTTTTTGTTATTACAATAACAAAACTGACAAATAATAATAATGAAATAGAAACAATAACATTTTGTTTTTTAAATAAAGGGCGGAAAGTGAAAAAGTTATTTCTGGCTATATCTTTTTTTTAATTCTTATTATATTCTGATGAAACTTGGGGAGCTTGTACCCCCAATGGAGGGCACTATGTGTACCAATCTTTGAAAAGGTTAGAAAAGGGAACCAATTGTAGAAGCAATTGAAAATTGTGATTTTAAGAAAATCTCCATACACATTCATGGCTACAACTTCTTTATCTTCAATCCAATTTGAATGATACCTGTAAATATTATGTCCCTCCACAAGCTTAACACTCCTGCCAATAGTCAGAAAGATTGGATAAAGGGTCCTGATGGTATAAGACATTAACTTTTAAATAGATTTCCAGTTGTAACATTTTTGTATTGCATCCTGTTTACAAGACATTTGTCAGGAATGTATCACATACCTTCTCTGTCATCTCTGCCAAACTATAGGACAATTTGATAAAGGTACCCAATTTTATAAGCAATTGAAGTTGTCCTCTTGAAGACCATTATTCAGATAAATAGCAGCACATGCAGTGCCAGTCAGAGGCAGGCACCTGGAATGACAGGAGGAGGGAGGCTGTAGGAGAGACCCAAAAGACTGACAGACACATTCACTGGTAATTAGGGATGTACATACAGGATGGAGTTCGACTGTTTGGACGTTCGAATATTCGGGCTAAAAACTTAGTTTGGGTTCATGCATTTGGTCCGGTGAAGTTTGGACCCCCCCGAATGTTCTGAAAATTCAGTCCCTCCGGGAGGCTTAGGGTACTCCAGGGACCCCCAGGGGGACCTGTGGCGGCATGGAGGGCCATCAGAGACCCAGCAGCAGCAGCATCAGAGACCGTGAAGGCTTGGTGCTTGGCACCCCGGATTGCCCAGGCAGGCAGGCAGACTTGGTGCTTGGCCCCTAAGGGTGCCTGTGGCACCAGGGCTGGCCATCTCAGACCCAGAAGCAGCAGCAGCAGAGACTGGGAAGGCTTGGCACTTGGCACCCCAGGTTGCCCGGGCAGGTAGTCTCAGTGCTTGGCCCCTGGGGGTGCCTGGGGAGCCAGGGCTGGCCATCTGAGACCCAGCAACAGCAGCAGCAGAGACCAGGAAGGCTTGGTGCTTGGCACCCTGGGGTATCCGGGTAGACAGGCTCGGTGCTTGGCCCCTGGGGGTGCCCGTGGCACCAAGGCTGGCCATCTAAGACCCAGAGGCAGCAGCAGAAGCCGGGAAGGCTTGCGGGTTGGTGGCTCCACACCTAGTTGGCCGGGAATTGCTGGCTGCCTGCTTGCTCTATGCTGGGTTCTCAATTTCTAGTCACCATCATGGCAGATGGTGGCTGGCCGGACACATGAATCACCACCGGGCAAGGCTACTTGACCAATTTGTGGAAGAGTTGGTTGAGATCTGGAGAGTAGGATGCCAGCCTGCAATTCCTGGCCCCGTATGGGTGCCAGCCACCACCAAGCCCTGGCCAGGCTTCAGCCACGGCTCCACCGATGCCTGGCAGCGTGCAGTGACTATTTATTTAGAAGGGTATCATCCTCAAGGGTAAGTGGTCTTAGTAACAGAGCAGGTAAAAGAAGTTGTGTCACAAAATATTCAGCATGAGGCCACTTTCCTGGGTGCTTTGGAACATGGGAAGTGGTCATGCACAGTGCTTGGTAATACTGGTTCTGATCCTTCAGGATTATGTCCTGTTAAGATGGATCATTTGCCTGCACCTCCTCCCTCTCCCTCAATATTGGGGATGGAGGAATTTGATCTCCCCTCAAACCAATTGGGTTTTGCAACCGCAGATGAAGTGGTGGAATGATGGGCAGGCCCCCTAAGGAAGTCTTTTATCTCTATACTTTCTTGGAACATTTCGGGTTGGAAAACCAAATTAATGGATAATGATTTTGGTTATTTCATTAGATCCTTTGACATTATTTTGCTCCAGGACACGTGGCATGCGGGACAATTGGACTTGGATGGGTATGTGTCCTTTGCTGTGGACATTGTCCCATCTGAAGTGAAGGGTAGGCCTAGTGGGGGTTTGGGCTGTTTAATATCTTAAACAGACACACTGGCAGGCCTCTGCTTGCTCTTTGCTGGATTTTCCAGTTCTAGTGACCATCATGGATGGGTGCTGCAGGCTGCCAGGCATCGGTGGAGCAGCAGCAGAGGCCAGGTCAGGGCTTAGCAGCTGGCACCTCTACTCGGCCGGGCATTGCAGGCTGGCTGGCATTGGTGGATCACCGGCAGAGGCACGGCCAGGGCTTGGTGGCTGGCACCCTTGGTTGGCTGGGTGCTGCAGACTGGTTGGCATCGGCGGAGCAGTGGGAGAGACCCAATCAGGGCTTGGTGGCTGGAGCCTCTGCTCGGCCAGGAATTGCAGGCTGGCTGGCAGTAGGGATGGGCGAACACGGTTCGGAAGTTCGGAGTTCAGACCAAACTCGACCAGTTCGGTCGACCGAACCAAACTTCTGAACTGAATTCTATTTTGGAACCAAACCGAACCAAATTTCCAAACTCGGTTCTGTTCACCCATCCCTATAAGATAATATTTCATTTAGTTCAATGGGGTTCGAATTTCCGAACTCTGTTTGGAAGTTCAGCGTTTGGACCGAATTCGAATAGTTCAGTCAACCGAACCAAACTTCCGAACCAAACTCGATTTTTGAACTGAACTGAACTGAATCGAACTGAATTTCTGAACTCGGTTCTGTTCACCCATCCCCATCTGGCATTGGTGGAGCAGTGCCAGAGGCCCGGCCAAGGCTTGGTGGCTGGCAGCCCTACTCAGCTGAGCATTGCAGGCTCACATCCTACTTGCCAGATCTCACGAAGCTCTTCTGCAAATTGGTCAAGCCTTGCCCAGCGACGAATCACATGGCCACCCAGTAGCAGATATTGGATTGCCAAGGCACAGTACCCGTCGCACAGCAGAGGCAGCAAAAGCAGACATTGGATTGCCAGGGCACAGAACCTATGGCACAGACANCAACCACACACCACAGTCACCGCAACACATACCAACCCACCCAAACACACAGCACAGCCAAAACCAACACAATCTCAACCAAAACACCCTAACAAGCAGCCACCGACACAAACACACACCCTCTCACCTCACTCGCACACACGCACATGAATTTCCTGTTTCCGGCACAATTTTAGGGCTTCCTGCAATCTCGCGATATTTCTGGCCGAACGTGAACGCGTGAGCCACCCAAACACCGAATGACCGAACACGAACGCACAACCCAATCGTGAACGAACCGAACGTCCGAACATGAACGCGCGACCTGCCCGAACAACCGAACACGAACACACGAACAGAACGCTACCAAACCGAACGGGCGAACACGAACATGCAATCCGACCGAACGACCGAACACGAACACACGAACCGAACGCGGCTGAACCGAACGGCCGAACACGAACCGCGATCTGTTCGCCCATGCCTACACCATTGGCAGCAGCAGCAGACATTGGATTGACCAGGCACAGAACCCTTGGAACAGTAAAGACGGCAGCAGCAGGATTTGCCTGCGTGCAGCACCCATGGAGACAGGATGGTAGGATTTTCCAGGGAAGAACCCGAATACAGCAACAGAGGGCAGCAGCAGGATTGCGTGGGCACATTTGGATTTGCCAGGGCAGAGCACCCATGGCCAGCAGACAGCAGCAGCGGGATTACCAGGCCAGTGGGGCACATCACCCAGGGTTGCCAGGGCAGGCAGACAGGCACTTTGGCATGAGAGGCAGGCAGGCTGGGGCAGGGCTTCAGCATTGCCCACACAGTGGGCAGAGAGGTAACTTGGCATGAGCATCAGAAGGAAAACTGAGTCAGGCTTTGATCTTGCAACCTGGGTCGGTGGGCATACAGGCAGCGTAGCATGAACATGGGAAGGCAGACTGAGGCAGGCTTTGATCATGGCAACCTGGGCGCATGGACAGACAGGCACTCAGGCAGTAGGGAAGGCAGGCTGGGACCTTGGCAGGGCACTCAGATATGCTGGCAAAGACTGTGCAGCACAAATGAGAGAGAGACAATCAGATAGGCAGGCCGAGATCATATAGCCAAAGTCCGGCTGGCAGGGTTACAGCTTCCCAATGCCACCCTGTGTCATGAGGTAAGTCAGATAGGCCGGCTGAGGCCATCTAGTCAGAGGGAGAGAGAACCAGGGTGGGTGCAGGGCATTGGGAAGCAGGGACAGCACCTCAGCAGCAACAGCCCAGATTGAGGAGGAGCTCCGTCCCAAGACTGCCCCTAGCATGGGATGGCGTGTTCCACTGCACCATCAATACATGTCCAGGGGCAACTTGGGGAATCTCAGCAGCAGGAGGTTCACCTTAATAAAAAGCAACTGCTCCACCAACTTGGCCCCCAGTCTCAGGTGGTGCGGTGAGCAAATGTCACCCGTCATCGAAAACATCCACTCACTGGGGACACTCATTGGTGGGCAGGACAAGAGACCCTTGGCCATGTTGGACAGGGCTGGCCACACAGTCTTGCCGGTCCAGTAGGCCAAGGGATCACTGCTGGGATTGATGCATGGCTCCTCCTCCAGGTAGCTCTCTGCTGCTGAGGCGCTGTTGTACTCTCTCACATAACTGTCCTTTGGCACCACCTCCACCACTGCCATCAGTCACGCTGCCTGCCCTGCTGTGCATGAGCCCATGCTCGCCAGAGTGCCCTGCACATACGAGCTGCTGCTGCTCACAACAAGGGTGCTGCTGCTGCTCAGCCGGCTGCTGGTGCTGCTACTGCTGGTGGCAGGGATAGACCCCACCTTCTGAAAGGAGTGGCTTCTCCCACTCCCACCATCCCCAGGGGTGTCTTGCTGCTGCTGCCACGCACTCTCCAGAGTCCACTCTGCCTGCTAGACCCTCTACACCAGGTCACCCATCGGGTGTCCACAGAGGGCTGTCTGGCATGCCATGCTGCCCTTGACACTGGGGTCCAGCATGGTTTCCAAAATGTATTCTTCTTGCTTCAGGAGCTCAACCAACTGCGCCTTGAACCCTGCCTTCAGCTGCCACACCAGGGCAATTGACTCATCCACCAGCTTCCGGCCCTGAGGGCCACAATTCTGCCCCTAGAGAATCTCTTCCAACCTCCTGAGGAGACTCTGGACCATATGGGACACCTGGCTGATGCTGGCTGAGGAGGAGCTGATGGTCGCCATCACAGCCAGGAACAGTCTGAGCACGAAAATCATGTGCACCAGGATCTCCCATTCCTCTCCATCGTTCCCTGGAGGTGCCCCGCTATCCATTAGCATTTGAACCTGATGCAAGGCGGCTTTTTTCTCAAGAAGCCACTCGAGCATCAGGAACGTTGAATTCCACCGGGTGGACACATCCTGCTCCAGCTGGCGCACTGGGGAGCCTTGCTCGGCCTGCTTCACCTGGAGGTGGTTGCCGTGCTTCACGCTCCAGTTAAAGAAACCGGCCAACTTCCTCCCCCACTCGATCAGGGAGCTAAGGGTGCCTGCCCCAATCCCCTTCTCCCCCAAGCCCAGAGCGTCCCTGACCACCAGGTGAAGGATGTGTAAGGCACAAGGGATGCTGGTGAAGCCCCCATCATTGACTGCCCTCAGTATGTTGACCACGTTCTCCGTAACCATGCAGCCCTTGGTGAAGGGCACACCTGGCATGACCCGCTCCCTCATCATGGTGGTCAGGGCTGCCTTGATGTGCCGAGTGGTGTCGGGGCCATCCATTACTTCTGCTTGAATCAGGGCCCACCTATACTCTGCTTTGGGACCCCTCCTGCCACTGCCAAATGCTGCCTCCGGGTTCTGCCACCTGTGCGCCGTCACTGCTGGGTAGGTGTGATGCACGTTCCTGCTCGACGACCACAGGTCTGTGGTGAAGTGGACGGTGGCAACCCCATCCCTTGCCAGCTGCTCCCTCACCCACTCCATTAAATCCCGGTACACGGCTGGCACCACCTGCCAACTCAGGGTGGTGAGCAAGGCCAGCTTAAACTGAGGGGCCAGGATGCCAATCAGGCACCTAAACCCCTTGTCCCCAACCACCGAGAAGGGCTGCCCATCCAGCGCTATAATTTCCTCCAACATGTGCATGGCTTTCAGTTGAAAGCCAAGCCACCCTCCGCGTCCTGCAGCTTCCGATGGACTTGGCAGCTGCTCCCACCCTAGCTCCTCCATGATGCACTGATGATGCTGCTCCTGCTCCTGCTGCTGCTCCCTCCTAGCAGCAATACTGGTCCCGCTGCTAGAGGCAGCTGTTCGAGCAGGACGTTTGCCCACTGATGGAGGCGAATGACTGGCCGCTGCAGTTGGGAACCCACTGGCTGCCTGCCCGCTTAGCAGTATATTACTGTGGCATCCCTTGAGGTGCCTCACCATGGCAGTTGTGCCAATATTGGTGATCACCTACACAAGCTTCACCACTTTCTGGCACAACCTGCACTACACCTCCCTGGGATCATCTGCCCACACCAACTTAATATGCGCCCATACGGATGATTTTTTGCCCCCTCCTGGCTTCTGGCCCGCACTGGGTGGCGCACCACTGACGGCACTGCTGGGAGGGGCAGAACATGGTGGTGACACAACTCTCGGAGGGACAGCCATCGCCTCAGCACCAGACATCTCCTCCGCAGGACTAGTGTCTGCCTCACTGTCCCCAGTCTGAGATATGTCCACCCACAAAGGGGAGCACTGGGACCCTGAGGCTGATGGACTGCCCACCATGCTGTTGCCACTCTCCCTATGTCCCCTATAACTGCTGCTGCTGCTGCTGCTGCTGCTCCTCTCCCTGCTGCCATTGCCCGGGGATGGAATCCACCAGCCCTGGACTGCTGGGGATCACCTCAATAATGGGGGTCGGGGACAATGTTGGCCCTGGAGGAACATCCAACACCGAAGCACCTGCACCTGCTCCTTCAGCCACAACAGAGACAGCTGCAGCCTCCTAGAGTGCAGACCTGCCAGTTCCCTGCGTGGCAGTGGAGGACGCTGGCAGGAGGCACTGCTGAATTACACCCCTAGTGCCACTGCTGGTAGCCACTGAAGCCTGATTGCCAAAATCAGGCCTGTAAAGTTTGAGGTGTGGTGATGGGCTCGGGCTGCTGCTTCTGCCTGCTGCCACTCCTCTGGCACGGCCCCTTCCACCTCTGCTACGTGCCCCTTTACCTGTCTTATAGGCAGCAGACTGGCCTCTCCTGCTTCCCTTCTCAATTTCTCACACTCAAAGAATGCACAGGAAGTTTTTATATATTTTTTAAAATTTATTTATTCACATTTGTAATCTAATATATGGATCTACACTAACTCTAACTGCTATTAACTATTAAAAAACCTATGGAACTAAATGGGATATTATCTAATATCTAAAAAGGAATAGTCCTACAAACACATTGTAAGAATATTAAAACTGAATCACTGCACACTATCTCTATCTATCTACATAACTAAGCTATCTCCTACAAAAGTATATATTCCATCCCTGACTCCCTTCCCCTGTTTTTGGATTTATTTAGAGTAGCATTAGATTGATTTAGGTTTCATTTCAGTTTTGAGGCCACCACTTCCTCCACTTGCTCCTCCTCTGAGGAGCCGGGCACCACCACCTGAGGTGTAGGGGCACCTCTTCCTCCTCCTCCGCATCCTCCACAGTCAGGTTGGCCCCCAGCCGGGTAAGTATCACTGCTGCCTTCTTCATTATTATTATTATTATTATTATTATTATTATTATTATTGTGATGGTGATGGTGATGGTGATGGTGATGGTGATGGTGATGGTGATGGTGATGGTGATGATGATGATTATTTTAAACACAAATCACACACGCACACAGTCCAACAGCACACCACACACACTAACACTCACCAACCACAATACAACAGCACACCCAAACAATGAAACCAAACAGACAGTCAGACACCCAGCCAAACACACACCCACTCGCCATGCAGCTCGCATGCACACAAATTTCCTGTTTCCGGCGTGATCACGCTCTCGCGTTAGTTCACCAAACGTGACTGAACCGAACATGACTGAACCCGAACCCGGTGAGTAAACCGAACAGGCGAACCGAACGTGCAGACCGAGCAGAACTGAACCAAATGGCCGAACCTGAACCCGGCGAACTAACCGAACTGCCGAACCGAACGGACGAACCAAATGCAGCCAAACTGAACCAACGAACTGAACGGACAAACCGAACGCAGCCAAACCGAACTGCCGAACCCAAACCGTGATCTGTTCGCCCATCCCTAGTAGCCTAGCCAGTGACCAATCTCAGACTGTGAATCCAGTGGTCTGAGGAGAAGAGGGATGGTGCTAGTCCAAGCCTCTCCATCCCTGGTGCCAGGAAGTCTGTTCCTCAACAGTCCCCCCTCCCTGGGCCTGCCAGCCCTGTTTTTCCCACTGCCTTCCCCACTAACATGACCTCTGTCTTGTCGGGATTCAGCCAACAAGGGGGGGGGAGGGTGCGGGGGAGGTTACAATTAATCAATTGAATGCCTTTTTATAAGGAATGGATACAAAAATAATTTATATTCTTAAAATTAAACTCAAGTAATGAATGTATAAAGAATTAATTAAATTAAAGGACTTAAATTAAATGTATACTTTAATGTATAATTTAATTTATATATTGTATATATTTTGCTTATCAATTTAGTTATAAAGCAATTAATTTATTAGAAATGAAGGGATTTAAATTAAGGGAAAGAATTAATTAGTTAATTTAGTTAATTATAAAATATTAAATTTCTTAGGAATTAAGGGCTTTGGGTTATCATTTGGTTTCAATTATCATGGCTTTGGGTGATATTAACAGCATCTTCTCTGCAGTTTTTCACATAGCAGGTCTAATAGGCAGAAGGCTGGCAACTGCCAACAAGGACACTGAAGTGAGTGAGGGCGGGCAGCGGACAGGAGACAGTGGCCCAGCAGAATGATACCACTGTGGCTCCTCCTCCATCAGCATGGGGTGGTGCTTCATGGGCTTCTCAGGTCACTGCGGTGGTTGCTCAGACACTGCCTGATGCTGGTACGGACACCTCAGGGGGGTGGCCAGGTTCAGCTCAGGAGCACACTATGATGATCCTGCAGCACATGCAGCAGGTCCTGGACTAATGAGCCAGGCCTTGATAAATCATTCTAATGCCCACTCTCTGATCAAGACACCTGACCTGAAAAGACCAAGGCTTCAAGGAGGTCATGACGGCCAAGGTAGCAGTTCAAAGACAACTGAGGGGATGCCAGGATGGTTGAAGAGCCAGTGGAAGAAGTCATAAGACCTCCAGAGCAAGGTAAGGGGGCTGAGGAGGTGATTCTGGTGATGCTAGGATGGTTGAAGAGCCAGTGGAAGAAGTCAGCAGGCCTTCAGAGTAAAGTAAGGGGGCTGAGGAGGCAACTCCGGATGCTGGGGTTGCCTCCCCCTCCCCCTCCCCCATGGAGCATGCAGAACCCCTTTTGTATTGGGAAAGTGCCCCAGCCCTCAAGCTGCATACTGGAACTGCCATGACAGTTTGGGATATGGCTAACAGGGAGTGCATTTAGAAAGGAGAATTTGTGGATATGTTTACACTATTGTGGGGCAGAACCTCAGGTAGTGAGGTGGAAGCTGAGAAAGGAGGTAAAGGGTGCCTCCCAACATTTTAAATCCCTAAGTCTTGGAAGAATTGGAGTATAGCCTTTGTGGCATATGCTGGAGTCATATCTTATAGGTTCCCACACCGTGTGTGGAAGCTGTCGCAATACTTCTCTACTATTCATAGACTCTGTCATGATGACGATGTTCGGACATGGCTGCTTTATGATGAGATCTTTTGGTGAGAGGCAGTGAACAACCCGCATGCCCGATAGGATCTTATTGATACAGTATCACACTCCCAGCTAATGACCCCCAAAGTGCAAGTGGGAGAATGAACGTAAATTGTGGTCCTAGTCATTCCCACACAAAAACAGCCTTTGGCTAGACCCCCAGTATGCTATGGGTTTTACCAGGGGGATTGTAATGGGGTACCCTGTAAGTCTGGTCACTATTGCAGGTATGGGAGGGTATAGTTCTACCAACTGTTTCAAAAGGACGAAAGGGTTTCCCCGAGGCACTAAGCAAGACAAATTGGGAGGTAACAAGCAAGGGGGTGGAGTTGGCAAAGGAGGACCAGGCTTGTCAGCTGGTCAACTCTCTAAGCTAGCTCCACTGGCTGTGCTCCTTGAGGAATACATGGTCAAGGAGGATGCGGCATTCCTTTTGGAAGGGTTCTCAAAGACTTTCAGGAGCCCATAAAAGGACCCTGAAAATCAGGGTAAATCAGCAAGCTAAGGATCTTCAGTTGGTAGTGCGCTTGGAACAGGTAGTTATGCAAAAAATTAGGAAAGACGTTATTGCAGGCAGGGTGGTAGGCCCCTTCCCATCACTGTCCTTTGCAGTCATGAAATGTTCCCCACTGGGTATCATCCCCCCAAAGGCCTTGGGGGAATACAGGCTAATTCATCACCTTTCTAACCCAAGGGGAGGTTCAGTGAACGATGCCATACTATAAGAGCTATTAGGCCTGAAGTGGCAGCACTGTTTTCCATTTTTCTGTTTAATGTTGACATTTCGGCTGTCACTCTGATGGCATTTGCCACCAATTTATGGCACTATCCAACACTATGCAACTGTTCCAGGTAATGTGCGGCACTTAAGATAATAGTGACAATTTCTGACAGTTCCAAAAGTTCCAACAGTTCCGACGGTTTTACTGATAGTTCCGACAATTTTCCTGACATTTCTGACAGTTTTTCTGACTCTTTCCGAAATTTGTGGCATTTTCTGACACTTTATGGGACTTGTGAGAGTTTCTGACAATTTCTCAGCTGCTGAGAAATAGCAACAGGCAATAGCGGAAAGCAGAAGCAAGCACTGGAACAAGTATGGGGATGCCATGTCGATGTCGTGTTGGGAAAACGGCAACAGATGGGAGGTTTCTGACAGAATTGTCAGACACTGCCCCATGTCGTTTAAGGCCTAAGAGCTATGCTCTGTGCATTATGCTTCATTATAATAATTATTATTTATTGCAGCGTGACCAAAGGTCATTGCTCATACAAAAACACCAAACAAAGATAAAACACCACACACACACAAAATACAAAAGGAATGCATAAATACAGTAAAACCAAAGAAAAAAGTCATATAGCTAAAACCAAATACATAGACATAGCAACATCTTATGCTTCATTTGATGCTGCCTTGTACATGGTGTGGGCATTTGGAAAGGGGGTTCTCATGGTGTGATATCAAGTCCTCATTTAGACTTTTCCCGGTGTCTCCCTCGGATTACGACTTATTGGGTTTCACCTTCCAGGGTCAATTTTCTATGACACGGCGCTTCCCATGGGCTGTGCAATTTTGTTTGCATTCTTTTAAAAGTTCAGCACGATGCTAGAATGGGCAGCTAAGTATAAGTCGGGGTGCAACTCCATTATTCACTATCTGGATGATTTCCTCTTCTCATGATTGCAAAAACATGATGTCCTCTTTTACAGAGTTAGCAGCCAAGCTGGGGGTTCCCCTCACTGAGGAGAAAATTGAGGGGCCCACCACAAAACTATCATTTCTGGACATCAAAATTGACTCAGTAATGGGCACATCCAGTCTTCCGCAGGACAAGTTGCATACTCTCAGGCAGCTCATATGCAATTGCATGGCCATGAAGAAGGTCACTATTAGGGACCTCCAAATATTGCTTGGCCACCTAAACTTTGCTTGTGGGGTGGTCACCCTGGGTAAGGCCTTCTGTGCTCATTTGGCAAGGGTTATGTCTGGGGTATTAGCTCTGGACCACTACATCTGAATTACCAGGGGAATGAGGGACGATCTAGCTGTTTGGGACTGTTTTCTGGAGGAATTAAATGGAGTATCCTTATGGAGAGAGGTCAGAATGCTTGAGGCATACTTACAGGTAATCTGGGCTGCAGCAGGGGTGTTCGGGTTTGGAGTTTTCTTTCAGAGCCTGTGATGTGCACAAAGATGGCCCCCGGATTGGGTGGCAGTGGGCATTAGAAGTAACATAACCTTCCTGGAGTTTTTTCCGCTGATGGTGACTGTCAACATCTGGGGCTCATGCTTTAAGGATGCCCATGTGAGATTTTGGACAGATTTTTGGACAGTGGTACATGTAGTGAACACACAATCATCTAAATCACCTAATGTCATGAGACTAGTGAGGGATGTTGTTCTTCAGTGTCTAACCCTTAACATGTGCTTTTCCACCAGATATATGCCAGGTGTTCAGAATAGGATACTGATGCTCTCTTGCTTTCAGATGGATAGATTCCGTTCATTGGCACCTGGAGCAAGCCTGAGCAAGCTCATGCTGGAAGATCTATGGGAGCTTGGAGCAGAGTTGTAGACAATTTCATTTGTGAATCTGTGGCCAAGAGTACACTGAGGGGTTACACTAGTGTTTTTGAAGGGCTTTGATCCCTCCTTGTAGAGCAGGAGGTACAAGGGGCCTGGCCAATTCCTCCAGACCATGTGAAATGCTCTGCTCATTTGATTCAGGTGGGACTAGCCCCGTGAACCATCAGGGTCCGCTTGGCAGCAATATCATTTTTCAGTAAGGCAAATGGTTTTAAGGACCCCTGTGGGGTTTTCCAATCAAAAAAGACATTGGAGGGATGGATCAGGATGCAGACCAAGAAAGGCGATATAAGCCATCCAGTGTCGGTCAATATCCTGGTGCAGCTGCTGGGAGCCCTGCATTCCTCATGCTCCTCCCCGTATAAAATGCTTTTATTTCAAATTGCATTTACACTGGCCTTCTTTGCCACACATCGCATCAGCAAATTGGTTCCTAAGTCAAAGGGAGACATCTCTGATTGGGCGTTTAAATGAGGAGATGTGTACTCTCCTTGTGCGGGGCTTCAGGTCATCATTAGATGCTCAAAGATGGATCACCTCAGTCATAGTTAGACTGTTTTACTAGCCCCAGCTTAGAAGGCAGCAATTTGCCCAGTTCAGGCATTCAAAAAAATACTGTGCAGTGTGGGGAACTCCAGCCAGGCCCTCTTTTGGTCCACATTAACAATGATCCTTTGATGCAATATTAGTTCATGTATATCTTTAGGCAATGCCTTCACCACAATGGTATTCCCCCAGAGAGGTTTGGCTCCCACTCATTCCATATTGGGGCTGCATCCTTGGCAGCCGGCAGGGGCCTTCCAAGTGATAGGATAAAGGCAATAGGTAATGGAGGTCGGATGCCTACAAGAGATACATTAGAGAAATTGACCCCAGGATGGAATTCTAACCTGTTACATTTATTGACTTGTATCCTCCCCAGTAGGCGTCGATCAATCAATCACAGTTTGGATTTGTGGTCTTAGTATTGTTCAGTGGGCTAGCTGGAGAGCAGTGGCATCCTGTGTTGGACATCAGTTGGGCCTTGATCCAAAAGGCAGGCTGAGATTACATTGGATGGGGTGGAGTGGCTTGTACTGAGCTAATTTGCTTGTCAGACGTAGGCAATGATGCGTGGCTGTGTGACATACTGGTCACATTGTATGAGCATTTGGGCATCCCTGTTTGGAGAAAGAGGAGGTAGGAGCATGTCTACAGCCATTCCTCCTTCCCCTCTCCCCTTTTTGTGGTGGATGTCAGCCTGGGAAGCAATATGTTGGCCGTTAATTAAGCTTAAATTAGATTGGGTTAGGACACCGGGGAGGGGACTTTTGAATGGCTGAGCTGGTTGCCCCCCTCATTCTTTTGGCCTTACCCTAATCGGTAAGAGTGAGAGAAGGTTAGCTTGAGCTGGAAGCACTGTCCACCAAAAAGAAAAATAATTAGGCCTTGGTTACCCCGGCTGATGTTGGCACATGGTATGCCTCATAAAAAAAGGCTGTCCAGAAGGTATCAGATGTGGGTGCACGTGTACAGAGTGGCTGACACAGGTGCTAGGTGTGCCCAAGGAGGGGCCACCTGCTATATGTTAATACAGTTGCTCCTCCTCTATCCCCTCCCTTGCTCTCCCTCATCTCCCCTGCTCCCCTAACCGCCTTTGCCCCTTCTCCCTTGCTGCCCCCCATACCTGGAACTCCCTCCCTGCCCTCATCCTCCTTGCCCCCTCCCTCCACTCCTTCAAATCCCTCCTAACACCCACCTCTTCCTCACCGCCTTTCCCGACGCTTGCTAGAACTTTCCTCTCAACATTTACAGTCTGCCCTCCCCCCGACTGCAACCAAGCCAAGCACGTGCACCCGAGACTTTGCATCCACTTGAATGTTTTGTTCCTTGTCTTGCCCTGTGTCCTGTCTCCTTGTCTCCCCCCTCTGAGTCTTTTAGATTGTAAGTCCTAGGCAGGGACTGCGTCCATCTCATTGTTCTGTAAAATGCCAGATACAAAGCTGGCGCATTACAAGTGCTAGTAATATTAATAATAATAATAATAATAATAATAATAATAATAATAATAATATGCCCGTATTTAACCATTTACATGTCTGTGTGATTTCTTGAGCCATGATGATCTGGCCAGGGAATCAGGTGTGCAGGTGGTGGAGTGTGGCACCATCAGCTCAGGTGTCAAGCTGCCACCGCTTGGGACCACCTGTCTACAGGGACCTATGAGACCCCTGCACCAGGGCATGGGTGGGCCCTATGACCCCCCCACCCCTTTAAGTAACCAAGCACGCCTGGACAGACCCTCTTGCTGTTTGCTGCTCAGGTCATCCAAGCAAAACCCAGCCACCTTCCGCAGATGTAAACCTGTACATGGGCTGTATTTTGATCCTGCTATGGGCTGTAGCTAGTCACTGTATTTAGGGCTAAGAAGGAATTTTACACTCCCCTGGGATTGGCAAGGACAGGGGATGTGGTTCTTGCCTTCTCCATAGCAGGTGGGTTATTGTGAGTCCCTGGGCATTTTGAACACCATGCAGTCTTCTGCTGTTGCAACTGTAAGGAAGATGTCCGCCTGAGAAGCAATAAGTTTACCATTAATGAAGCTTAAATTGGATCTTAGCATTACAAATTTAGTTGGGGGAGAACACCGGGGAGGGAGCTTTTGAACGACTGAACTTGTTGTCCCCCTCATCCTTCTGATCTTACCCTAATCGGAAAGGGTGAGAGAAGATTAGCTTGAGCTGGAAGCACTGTCCAGCAAAAAAATAAATATTTGATTAGGCCTTGGTTCCCCAGCTGACATTGACACAGGGTATGCCCCATAAAAAGGGCTGCCCTGAGGGCATCAGGTGTAGGAGCACGTGTGCAGAGCATCTGACAAAGGTGCCATGTGTGCCCAAGGAGAGGCCACCTGCTGTATGTTAATAAAGTTGCGGCCTATGCCCATATTTAACCATTTACATTTCTGTGTGATTCCTCAAGCCACGATACCCATAACAGTGATCTTGGCTGGAAACAAGTAGCTGCTAAAAATGGGCAAAACTCATTGAATTTCTGGTACCTGACCTAACTCGCCACCTTTGGGTACTAAGAAGTACCCAATTAGTGCCCAACAGCTTACCCAATGTCCCGATTTTCCAACTTCCAGTCCGAAAATAGCATTTCCAGTACCCTTTTTTTCAAGATTCTGTCCTGTTCTTTGCTGTTTCCCCAAACCAATTTACCAATTTACTGATCAATACCAATAATTCCTGATTTTTCAGGTCATTGGGTACCCAATCGCCACTTGGGTAGCCTGTCAGGTACTGAAACAGTGCTTCAAGTTCTGGGTATTATGCACAGGTAATAAATCAGATACCTGCTTATGCTCTAACCATGGCCTATTATTTTGCTGGATACAGGCTACTGGTGTTGAGAATAGAATACTGTTACCTCAGATCAACATTAGGCCCTGAGCTGCCTCCTTAATTATTTCTGACCCACAATGAATCACTGCCTCCAATTCTCTCGTTCTTTCCTACACACACACCACAGTCTGCAAATTTGCCTGGATTCCATTCCCAATTTCCATTCATTCTCCTCACACAAGAAATTTTCAGAAACTACTCAGTCTGAAAGAAGAAGAGGAGAATATTCTAGGAAATGGAAGGCTAAACAAGGAAGGGAGGGATGTAGGGGAAAAGAAAAATGACACTGCTAGTAAAGCACCAGACTTCTTTATAAATGGAAAAAAGAAAGAAGTGGGACAGATATGACAGCAGTAGCAGCAGTGGTGTCTCATCATATTATGCATCCATCTCTTTCCTTGGAATGGGGTGGGGCAGGTCATTCATTTCTTACCTCCTGAGTCAGCCTCTGCACTGAGCATTACCACAAATTAAGAGAAAAGGGCAAAGAGAGGCAGCTCCGGCCATGCTATGGAAAATTAATCTAAATGTTCTGGGGATTTGCAGTACAATCACATGACAGGCATACAGTGACAGATACTGGCAGCAATCAGAGGGATGTATAGGAAGCAGAAGAGTTCACCTTTTAAAATAAATGGGAGAGTAGGAGAGCAGGAAGCCAACATTATTGACTGACATGTTCAGCATGAAGTGAATATGCCGGGGGAAGAAGCTAAATTTCCTTGGAAGGTAGATTTGTTCTGGGGAACCTTACCTGTCAAAGTTTAGAAAAAAAGAGATAAAATCTCTATTAAATGATGCCCAGAAATGATTATCTTTCCCATCCACTCACTCACACTCACCCGAGCTTGAAATGCTTCACTTTTGCCCATCTCCTAGCAGGTTTACTCTCCTTCCAAGCACCTTCAACATCAGGAAGTGTAGATTCGCCTGGTCTTGTAAACGTCCACCCTACTTTTTGACATTAGACTCCTTCTACTTTCATCTTTCCCTTCCGCAAGCTCCACAAACCCCTGGGACCTCCTACCATGTCCCTTCCTTTCAAGACTTTTGACAAGCCCAGCCTCCAGCCATCTAGCCAGCCATAGCAATGCCCTGCGCAGCTAAGCTGCTTCTGAGGTGGGCCTCATTTCCACCACTTCCAGTGCCTGAGTTCTTCATTCAAAGCATGATCACAATACTACTTTTTTGCAATATTTATTTTTTTTAAATTACCTCTGTGTCAGATTAAGTGGAAGTGGGTGAAGCCGGTTTTGAAATGCTCAGGTACTTCCTAGACTCTGGATAACCACCCTTTGCCAATCTCCTTATCATCACCACTACCATTGCTGATATATCATGTAATTTGCATTTCCAGTGTGAATAAGCCAAGCAGGAACACAAAGACGGCCTTTGTAAACTCTCCCTCTCCACCTCCTCAAAACCATTATTCATGTCATCTGAGCTCTCTGACTAGTTGGTATTGCCAGCAGTGCCTGTATCTCAGATTGTATCCGCTTGTAAGACAAGGGGGTGGGGGTGGGACTGTGTTCACAGTAAGGTGGAAAAACATGTTCATTTCAGTTTTTTTGTTGTGTGTGTGTGTTTTTTTCCTTTAAAGGTGACACGTTTTGGAATGTCTAGAGCAATCAGGAGGGTTTTTAGCCACGCTGGATTTGTGTGCAATGTAGTCAGTGTGCAGCAGGGAGGTTTCAGGTAACTGGATGGATATGTCTGAACTCATAGTAAACTGTGCAGCACAGTTCAATGACCACATTGTCTGCATTTCACCCAAGTAGTGGGAAGAAATTTTTCATTTCACAGATCATTTGCAACTTGTGGCAATAAACCCCAAAGTCTGTTTACATCCTCAACACAAAACAAAGCAAATATATACCTAGATGGAGAGCTGAACCGTGTGTCCTGAGTCCAGGTTTTATTGCACTGCTATATCACAAGAAGAACCGGCCTTAGGATTTGCGGGACCCAGGGAGAAGATAAAATGCAGGTGATCAAATGCACCTTGGTGGTCCTTCCTCCTTGGGACAACCTCAGCAGTGCCCTGAAGGTGGTCATGTTTGGGGCCCCACTGGGAGGGAGTGGTCAACCTGTCCTAGTGAAAAGAGAGGCCAGGCGCCCTCAGAAAGCGTGGGGCCACCACAGGTTTTTCTGTGGTAAAGTCAGCCCTGACCACAAACCCCTGATGGCCTGAGAGGAAGTCACACAAACTGCACTTAACACACAGTGGGTGAACAGAAAACAATGTTGTACTTTTGTTGTTGTTCAAAAGTGATTTTTAGTGAAATGTATTTATTTATTTATTTATTTATTTAGCAAATTTATATCCTGCCCCTCCTGCCACAGGCAATGAATCAAGGTGGTAGTGTCTACCTCATTACAAGTTGCTCCTAATATATAAATTGTGAATCTGTTTGCTCACAGTAATCCAGAGATTACTTTACTTTACATTGATTATTACCATTACACCAGCAGTCTGCCTGGCACTGAACAGTGGTGACTAGAGAAAGGTCCCTGCTCTAGTCTTACAGTCCAGGATGGACAAGGGAGGAGCAACAAGGGTGAGAGGCACATCACAAGAGACAGGGATGGGATACATTCATGCACAGCTGGCCTTGGAATCTGTAGTGCCCAAGTCAAAGATAAAACACGGAACCCCTAGTGGCCCAACCCCCTCGGGGGTACCATCCATTGGGTCCTAAAGGTGGTCATGTCTGGGGCTGTTTTTAAACAAAATGGCCCCACCAAGAACTGCCTGTTCGTGTGTGGGGCCCATCTCATCTAAATGTCGGGGTGGGGGAGGTGGTGTGTGCTCCCCTGCCCATCCATCCCCCCACATCTCCTCCCCCCATGCACATGACTTTTGGCAAAAGTGTCCCGTGCGAAGATTGGGTGGGTGGTAAATGGGCAGGGTGGCTATGTGTGTGGCCGCTTGTGTGAAGCACACCCCACGTAACCTCCCCCCGCACCAATCACAGATCCCCCCCCCACTTGCCCACCTCATTTAAAAACACCCTTGGACCCTACTGGGAGGCATTAGGGGCCCCGTACCCTGGTCTGGTGAAAAGGGGGCCACTGTGGGACCCTGGAAGTAGAGAAAATAATTGGGCCCAGGGCTGTCTCCCCACCATCCTGGGTTTCCTTTGCTAAGGCTGGCCCTGCGTTGATGAAGTTAAGAAGGTGCAGATGCACATGCTTTGCTTAGTTACAACTGGAGGAGAGGGCTCCTACTCAGTAAGACAGTATCGGTGTTTCTCAAACTGTTCCAAGAGGGACTGGGGGAGAGGGGTTCAAGAAGGAATTTTTTAAAATGGAGAGCAGCTTCCTCTAGTTTTTCAGAGCCACTAAGTCCTTCTGTTCCCTCCCCATTCTAGATGGACAGAGAACAGCAGTAGGCAGATGGAAGGGGGGTGCTATGGGAGGTTAGTGCCACTGGGATAGATCTGTGAAGACAGCTTCTCTCCTGGGGGCAGATCCTATCCCTGTGGCTGGTGAGCAGAGCAGAGGTAGAGGAAGGGGCTGCACTAGCAGGTATGCGGGCAAAGAGCTGTGTGACAGGACTGACAAGGGAGCAAAGGCTGGTATAAAGGGGGCTAAGGTCAGGGATAATGGGCTCAGAAGAAGCAGTGGGCAGAGGCTCAGTCTTAGGTGAAACTAGTGTCTGCAAGAGGAAAGGATTTTGAGAAGAGTGCGTCAGGTTGACAGAGAGGCAATAGATGAGATGGCCTGTGAGGAGAATGCAGAGGGAAGTAGGAGTTGTTCCTTTCTAACACCTAAAAGCATAAATGCTAATTGTGGTGGGAAGGAAAAGGGGCATGAATGAGAGAGGTTACCTTTGATGCAGGCAAACTGATGTACATTATCAGCATTATACTAGGCACACAGCATTCTGATGATGATGATGATGATGATGATGATGATGATGATTGGCATTTGTATAGCACCAGCTGTGTACCTGGCGCTTTACAGAACAATAAGATAGATGTGGTCCCTGCCTACAGCTTACAATCTAATAGACATGGAGGGGGAGACAAGGAGAGGGGACATAGGGAGAGACAAGGGATAAAAAACATTCAAGCGGATGCGAAGTCTCAGCTGCACGTTCTTGGCTTGGTTGCAGTTAGGCAGGAGTCTACGGGGAGGGCAGACAGTAAATATTGAAAGGAAAGTTCTAACAGGCATTGGGAAAGGCGGCAAGGAAGAGGTGGGTTTTGAGGAGGGATCTGAAGGAGCGGAGGGAGGGGGCAAGGTGGATGTGGGCAGGGAGGGTGTTCCAGGCATGGGGGGCAGCAAGGGACAATGGACGAAGGCGGTTTGGGGAGCAGGGGAGACGAGGGAGAGCGAGGGAGGGGGAAGAGGAGGAGGGGAGAGTGCATACAGGAATGTGTAAGGAGACTAAGGCTGAGAGGTAAGGGGGAGCCAGGTTACAAATATCATTTTCTTAAACATTTTCTACCTGTCAGCAAAGGAGAGAAGCTGAGAAAGGAGAGACCTGGTGGCAAATCCTAGTGGCTCAAGCAGTCCGCCTGAACTCGGAGAGACCCTCCCCCCCCCTCCACACCTTCCTTTTTTTTTAGATATCTCATGAGATCTTGCACTGTGGTTGAGATCTCAGAGAGATCTCAATCCCCAGCCGAAATCTTGTGAGATATCTCATGAGAATCAATTCAGTTTCTTGTTTCAGCCTTAACAGAGCTCAGGACAGAGCCACGCAAGTGTCAGCATTCATGTTACAGTTTAGATTGAATCCTAAGCTTTCATTAAGCGTGTGAAGAGTAGGGATGTAATAGATATGCTTTTTTGTATTTGCAAAAAATAATTTGCATATTGATTCCCAGAACTGGAATCGAAACAAGCAACAGGATAGTTCTTTTCTGGTTTGTTTGTTTTGGGGTTTTTTGAGCAGGTGGTTGTTGACCTGAACGACATTCATCAAAATGTTCGACAGTCGATTTTTCATAATATCAGTTTATTTGGTTTGTATATGTTATCTGTTTCTAGTTTTCCATTTGTTTTTGCCAGGAACAATGAAAATGAGTGGTGGAAAATGAATAGTAAAAACTGGAAATGGCCAAAACAAATGAACCAAACAGAACAACAAACCAACCAATCAAACTGAAATTGAAAAAAGGGGGTAAATCAATCACCGATTCGACAGGTTTGCGCTAGGTTGGGCACATATGCAAATTTAAGGGCCTTTTCACCGCAGCAGGTGTGAGGGGAAGGGTGGGCCCTCCCGCTAGCAGTGAGTGGGGACGTGTGTGCGGTGAGTGGGAGGGTGTGCGTGTTCTCAGGCTCCACCCACCTCCACCCATCACCCACGCATGGAGCAACAGGCTCCAATGCCCGTTGCTCCGTGTGTGGAGATGGGTAGAGGTGGGTAGAGATGGGTGTGCTCCTGTTCCCATGAGCGGACACCCACCTCCACCCACTGCGGGTGCACACCCATCCCCCCACGCACCACGGCCCATTTGAAAAGGGCCTTAGAAGACAATTATGAGAAATACAGGTTTCAGGGCTGCATTGGCTCCAACTTGCAACCTGTATTTCTCATAAGTGTTCTCTTTTTAAATATTTCATATCTGGTCACCCTAGTTTTCTCATTTTGGCAGGTACTCCTTTCAACTCCACCACAAACACATATCTAAATTAATTTTCACCACCTTCGATCAATTTGTATCTTCATTTCTTTGGGGTTTTTGCTTGGCTATTTTGGTCACTTCAGTATTTCAGTACTTTGGTATTTGGAACTGTGGTCACTTTGCTATTCCAGTACTCAGTACTTTGATCACTTCAACAGTCGTCTTCGGTAGGGTTTTTGAATTTTTGACTGTGAATGCCAATGTAATTGGCCTGTCTGTGTGGCATAACGCAGCAATCACATTTGCATTCAATATGGAAAACAAACGTGTGGAGATGGGCCAACAGAGTGCTGGAGGAGTGCACAGGCAGCTGGGATGCAGGGGCTGGAAGGTGGGGACAGAGCAGGACGTCTTACCCACATGGCAGCAAGGAAGCAGGATCCTGCAAGACTGCTGAAGTGGGTCTTATGGCAACCACTGACATAGCTTTCCATCTGCCCTGTCCAGCCAGTTTTGCCTGCACTCCCTCGCTCCAGAGTCCTCCAAGTTCCAGCTTTCTCCTGGCTCCCCCAAGACACAGATGGTGGGAGCAGTGATGGCAGGATGGAGGGGACACAGGTGATGTGGCTGCACCAGGAAGTGTGCCCCCTCCCCTCGAAAAATACCAACGGTAACAGGTCAGAGCCCTGTGAGGCTACTGGACATTTCATTGGATTAGTATCAGAGCAGTAGAGTCGCAAGCAGGACTGCAGGTGGTCAGTAGAGGGAGGACTGTACCTAATTGGGCTGACACCTGCAGAGGGACATGGCTCAAGCCAGCACAGGGAAGCTGAGCCACGGAGAAGCTCAATGGAAAGAATGTTGCTGTGGAAGAGGCAGACCCAGAAAGGGACTGGTGAGAACATGGGGACGCCTGAGAGGCTGTATGGAGAGAGAGCGACTGCTAGAGAATCAGGGGGAGAGGCTGGGACAGAAGCATGTGTAGGCAAACAAACAGGGGCTGCTTGGCCTGTGGGATTAGCCAGAGGCCATAGAGAGTTGGTCAGCCCTGGGAACCTGAAGAGATGAAGTACCATATGTAGAGGCTATGGTCCTTTTCAAGCGTGCCACGGTGGGTGGGGGATGGGTGTGCGCCCGCGATGGGTGGAGGTGGGTGTGTGGCCATTCTCACAGGCACACATCCACCTCCGCCCACATCCACCCATCTCCATGCACAGAGCAACCGGCATTAGAGCCCATTGCTCTTTGTGTGGGTGATGGGTGGAGGTGGGTGGAGCTGGGGAGTACACTTGCACACCCACCCACCGCCACCAGTGTTCCCATGAGCACCCACCCATCCCCCCTGCACCTGCTGCGGCATTCGCATGGGCATACACACCCCCTCTGCACACATGTGCGTGGGGGGCGGGATGTCCGTGTGAAAAGGTCCTATGAGGAGAGAGGCATTGTAAATAAAATTGACACTAAGAACTAATTTCTCACGGAGATTGTGTTGAGCTGGGCCCTAATCCTGGGGAACTTGTGTCTGGCAAGCCCCACCCTGATACACTGACCTTTTAGTTAGTAGCCTCCACATTTGGTAAGCATTGCCAATGATGTTATTCTCCTAGTCAAATCCTCTACTCATGCATTCAGAGTCACTGCTACTTACTTTGGGCTCTAAATGCAAGAATTTCCTAATCAGCTCTGTGTAATGCATAACTCGGCAGACTAATCCTAGGTAATGTGAAACAAATGTGACTGGGAAGACAGAAAGCAGTGGGAACTCTATGAAAATCTCTTGCTTGCTTCCATTCCTTGAGTTTGCAATGGTGTTCCAGACCTGGCTAATAGTCAGGGTTGCATATATTACTCTGAAAGCAAGCAAGCAAGCAAGCAAGCAAACCATTGTGGGTTTTGAAGAGAAAGTTATATAAACTTCCTTAGTCTGGAAGCTGGATGTAAGGTGGAGCAGTATAAAAACATGAGCAGAGTCACAGTGATAAACACATCTATAAATATATGTACTATTCAAGTAACATCATTCCAGAAAGTACACTGAGAGCATTCAAAAAGAACTGATTCTCTGATTCTCTGCTCCAGACCACTACACTACTCTGAAATTTCTTGTCATGGAAAAAGAGCCATGTGGGCAGAGCACCAGCAGTGGCTTCTGTGTTCCCCTCCCTGCAGACACACATCTCGGGGATGCAGTATGGTTGGGGAGAAGAAGTGACAGGAGCAGACTTTGTTCTAGTTTTCCGTAGCAGGTACAGGGTTTCTGAGAGACCGTATCTCGCTGGCACAAGTCAAACAAGCCCCAGGCAGTCTACATTGCACTGGAGCAAGAGCTGGCCACCTTTGCTTTGCTGTGTTCAGAAGTTAAAAATTTAATAACGCCTTAGGTTTGGACTAAGGTTGGTCAGTAAACAGGTTTTCTTTCCCATTAAACATTCTGACATTCTACTCCATACTGTTCCAGAGAGGCAATGCATGTCCTTTCTTTTTGGCCAAGTATTTGGCAGGTAGGTATTGGGTGGCAGGAGGGACTTTTAATGTATTTTATTTGGTTTTTGTGTTGTAACCTGCCATGAGTCTTAAGGGAAGGGTAGGATATAAATAAATAAATAAATAAATTGGACTTATACCCTGTCCAATCAAAAAGCAGTTCTCGACAGTTTTCAACAAATTTAAAATAAAATATAACAAAAAGTTACATAAATAAACTTCCTTCCCCACCACATATACCCTTACAAAAACATAGTAGAATATCAAATACAGCTTTAAGCAGCTCTAAATACAGTCTTACTAAAATACATAAATATAAACTCAAGCCTTCACATCCCAGCCCACCTTCCTGCACGCCTCCCACTCCCATCCTAGTAGCTTCCTCTCACTATGGGTCATGGCATTCCCCCCCTGCATGTATCCCCCCCATCTCACCAGGGAACATTGCACTCCTACCCACTCTCTACCTCATGCCTACCCAACCCCCATGCCCATACCCCCCAAATCTCACTGCTGGGTCCAGGTATTCCCACACACCCATTCTCATATCCAACCCTGCTTCCCTTCCTGCATAACCCACGAAAAACAGCATTAACAATAGAAATTAAAGCATTTTAAGGTGAGCTTGGCCCAGACCCAGGTGCAGCCTCCAATCCTCAGTCACAAACGACCACCAAATGGTCAGCAGCTCTTGGTGCCAGCCTTTGGCAGTCACCTGCAGGGAACAGCCAGCCAGAGTCTAAATGGCAGTAGCAGAAGGGGTGGGGTGGGGGTGGAGAAGTAGCAGCCGGGGGTGTTGTAGGTCCTGCCCCTTACCCTTGGAGCAACTGCTGGCATCTCCTCCCAGAGGAAATCATATTCCAGCATTTATTTTCCTCCAGAATTTGTGGGGGGGAGATTACAATATCAAAGCTTCATAGGCAACAAAATATTTTCACCTATTACAATTTGGAAAGGTCAACCATTTCATTTTAACATTATCAATCAAAACAAAATGTCTCCTCATTTGCAAACTCACACATTTTGTTTTGGTGTGACATTAATGACTATAGCTGCACTAAGCTTCATCAACGTCTCCTATAGTTCTAGGAGTTGTACTTCCTGGTGGCTCTGGCATTACAGGAAGCTCCACGGCACACATGGGGGCTGGGTAGCTCATTTGTAGCGTGATTTCCCTCACACATTTGAGAGCTCAAAAATCGAGCCCTGTAAAGCATGAGGGAAATCATGCTAGAAATGAGCTAACCCCCCGCACATTAATAGAGTTTCCCATGATGACTCCTACCGTGATCTTTGCTTCTGGTGTTCTTTCATAACTTTCCAAATTTGAATTTGCACCCTTTGTGAACTTTCCAAATTCAACTGGTCATTTGTTTGTTCTGTTCATTTGTTTGGAACTTCAGTACATCACATGACACAGTTTAACCAATCAATGACGTATATGTTTCAAAACAACAAGCAGACAAATTAACAAACAATGTGACCAAACTGAACAATGAACAAGAGAAAACCTGCACACCTTGAAAAACAACATTTTCAAATCTGGACAATTTGATTCAAATCTTACTATTCAAATATGGTAAAATTAACAAATTTGAAATTTGCTTGAAATGTTCACTCCAGTTCTAGTTAAGAAATTAAATTTATTTGAAGTGGTGCCAGTAGTAATATATCATCTGTAGGCTAATGATAGTTGAGAGTGGTTAGTAGGTATGGGTCACACCTCCATGATCTGTACATGTACTTCTCTTGAGCTACGGGAGCTGACCAGTGTTGGAGACAGGATGCTGGGCTAGATGGACCGCTGGTCACACAGAACGTCTCTTGATGTGCATAATGCAAAGAAAATTTGATACCAAAAGAGACAAATGAGTTGATAAAAGACACTTGACTCAGTTGAATTCAATGGGAAATTTGACATTGAGTTCAAGGGAGACAAGATTTGACCCTTACCTCTAAACAGCCTGGGTTTAACAGAATTGAATTCGGTGAGTTCTTTCCAAGGTAATTTATAGTGCAGCCTTTTTCACATAGCACTATTATAATTAAATAATGCTGTAACTCTGGGTGATTTCAGACGTTATGGGCGCCCAATTCACCACAGTGGATTCCCAGCGGTGGCGAACCGGCTAACCACCCCCCGTGGGCAAGAGAAGCCCCAAACAGATGTGACAGGAGCAGGACCACGGCAGGGAATCGGATGGACAGACCACGGCCCGGGCAAGTGCAACAGACGTTACGCCGATTCCAGGCCGGGCCGTGGTCAAAGCACCTGGAAGGTGCCGAGGCAGCTCGTCCCAGCTGCTGCCGTGTGTCCTTTAAATCTCCCTTCCCAGCCTGTATTGTTGCTAGTTGCCTGGCAGCAACATTGCATGCTTTGTCCCCGGCTGGGAATCATTTTGTTTGATTCCGGCCGGTGGTTGCCATCCGACGTTACTTTTTTTTGTTTCCCGCTGGGAATCTCTTTGACCACACTTTCAGAGATGGTCCAGACCAGAGGTCTGGAAGTGTGGTTGATTTTGACCCCATGTGGGTATTGGCTGTGGTGAATATCTGGCGGCCGCCGAACAGATGTTCAGGGCTCTTTGGCCCCGCCGCGGGATTGACTGTAGTTCACTGTGGTTGACTGTGATCACGTAACATCTGAAAATACCCTCCCTTTCAGATTTAGCCTGTGCACACCACAATTTTTCTTCTTCAGTTCAGGAATCTATGGCCCATAGGCCAAATCTAACCCATAGCTTTTTTTAATTGGTTCCTTTCCATTTCCTGGATCTAGCCCATGGATGCAGTCCCTACCATCAAGCACACTGAAAGAGTTAGCTCAGGGGAGTGGAGTAGAGATGAAGGCATGCATTCAAGGACAGGAGATAGGTACATGCCATAGATCCATGATCTGGACTCATCCCTTCCTTCCCTCTTCAGGAGCATGCCCTTTATGAATCCCTGCCCCAACTCCAATCTGGCCACTTGTACTACTTTTTATAGTAGATCATAAGAACATAACAAAAGAACATACGCACATAAGAAGTGCCATTCTGGGTCAGACCAGCAATTTATCTAGTCCAGCATCCTGTCTCCAACAGTGGCCAGCTCCTGTTGCTCAAGAGAAGTACATGTACAGGTCATGGAGGTGTGACCCATCTCCTTCTAACCACTCTCAACTACCAGTTGCCACGGGTTTAAGCCCCAACTTGTAGGCATTTATGGCTCTACCCTCTAAGAATGTATCCAATTTCTCTTTCAAGCTATTTATACTGCTGGCTTTCACACCATTCTCTGGCAATGGGTAAAAATAGACATGCAGGCCTGAAGGTGCTTCCCTGGCTTGCCCTGGGGCATGCCACTGCAGCTGCCACTCCTTGGGTTGGGCAGGGAGAGGTCTGTTCAAATGTGCAGTCCGCAACACTTAACCCGGGCATGGGGCTGCTGCTGGTAAGACAAAGGGTTCTTCCCCCCTGTTCTAAACCTTTTTTAAAATATAAAAAGTCACCATTAATTCCCATTTGCTTTTCTCTCTTGCCTGTAGGCCCTGATATCTGCCTTTTAGATTTCTCTTTTGTGTGGCTCTATCAGCACCCTTTGTCAGTGGTAGGTCACAAACACCACTGCAGGATTCATTGAAGCAGATCACCCTTTCTCAAGGGAGACAGCTGCTCACAGACTCTTGCCTGGAGCACCGAGACCTGGAAACTTGCTTCTAATGTGGTTACAAATCTTGATCCAGCTGGTGGCTGTTCCTCAACAATGAAGGTTAGTATGGGTCCCATGGTGGTATTAAGAGCTGAAAGTGCACTCTGCGCTACTTCAGGTTCCATATGTTAGCCCTTTAACCTTCCTTTGCTCTCTGACTCTCCTCCCCTGCTCCCCCTTCCCTCACACATACACACAAAATGAAGCCATTGTTAGCAATCATTCTTTTACTGTTTGGAATCTGCTGTTCTGTTTGAGGTGGAAAGCCTACACTATGGTTATAGCTGCATCAGTATTAACCTCTGTTTCCTGGCATTAACATTAGCCATGACATATTTCTTCTACGTTAAATTAAAGGCGATTTGACTTTGTAACTTTATATTCACAAACTGAGTTTGGGTATTTGTTTTGCAAAATGAATATCAGAATTTGAGCTAATCGCTCTTTCGAAGTGCACCATATTTGTCTTTCTGACACTTTATTTCTTTATTATTTGGTACACTGGTTGGTGGGCATTTGGCCACTCAACATTTTGGTCCACTATATGACATTCGTTTAACCAATCAATGACTTAAAACTTCCAGAAAGAAGTTTTGAAGAATGAATGAATGAATAAACAAACGAATGAACGAATGAGTGAAAACAGACATGAGAGCAGCTCATATTGATTCGCTTTCACCCACTTTGGCCTGGAACTCACCTGTACTTTTGTTTTGTCCCTGTCAGATGTTGGTCTGTGGCTACTCCTGGGTGGGTGACCAGCTGCTGTTATTTATTATTATTATTATTATTATTATTATTATTATTATTATCAAAAATTTATATAGCATCAGCAATGTACCTGGCTGTCAGGCCTTGGGGCCTGAGGAGGTAGGGGAAGAGGGGGCACCAAAGGAAGCACCCCGCAGACAGGGGGCCCCCCGGCCCGCTGAAGCCCTGCCTCCGAGACAAACGGAACTGGCAGCCCCGACCCCAGCACCGTGGCATATAGCCACGCCCCCTAGCGTGTTACATCACCATGCGGACGAAACCTCGGGGGCGGCCCCTCCCCCTGCAGGGACACCTCCACTTGCCACACCCCCAGGACCCTCCCGGCGTCGCTCTGCGCATCTGCAGAGTAGGACGCAGGCTCAGTCTTTATAAGGATGAGGCAGACGGTGCTGCCTCGCCGGTGAACAGAGCCTTGCCCTGTGAGACTGGCCCCCTGGTGATTCCTGTGACTGTGCTGTACTGACTGCCTAACGAAGTGTGACTGCGACTGACTGAGTGAGTGTGGTGAGTGTGAGAGCGAGGGTGTCTGACCGTAAGTACGTTCTTACCTTGATCTTTGGCACGTGGTGCCCTGGGGCCCTGAGAGTGCGTCTCACCTTTCCCTTTCCCCCTGCCTGGGAGTGTTGCACCCTGCCTTCCCCCACTATATCCCTCCACGCCCTGTATTGGTCCTGGTCCCCGAGTGTCAGGGCTTATCTAGTGTGGCCTTCCCCGGTTGGGAAGTGGCTTGGCCTGCACCCCAATGATGATCTCGGTGGGGAGAGGTTAAGCCCTCCAGACCACCACCACAAGAACCTGAGGGGTCCTTTTTCAGGCACTGCCCTGCCCTACCCGGGATTAGCCTATTGTCTGATGAGGTGGAGTGCATGCCCTAGTGCCCCGTCATTGCCCCTTTCCCATGGGGTTCACCTACAAAAAAAACTGAACCCCACACTGGCGCTTTACACAGTATTTGAATAGACATGGGCCCTGCCCTAGGCCCTACAATCTTAGAGACAGGGGGCAGGAGATGAAGGAAGAGGAACAGAGGGAGAGACAAGTACAGTGTTTAGACATACCATCAACACGGTGTTCACCCCAAACACTGATTTAACTGTCAAGACCTGGAAGTTGTTCACTTCCAGTGTTTGTGAACACTGTGTTGATGGTATGTCTAAATAATTGTAGGACACTGTGTTACAGAGCACTGAACATCGTTATGTCTAAAGACACCCAAGGAGTGTAACATTCACGAGGATGCGAGATCCCAGGTGCACGGGCTTGGCTTGGTTACATCAAGAATGATGACTGGTTGGTCCAGGATATGAGGATATGTACACAGACTTCAGGTAACAGATTGTACTGGATGGAGGGTATCACCAGGAGTTAGGTGAGGGGAGCGAGGAGTCGGGGAGGGCAGAGCGGAAGAAGTGGGTCTTGAGGAGGGGTCTGAATGCACGAAGTGAGGGGGCAAAGAGGATGTGAGCTGGGCAGGGAGGGAGTTCCAGGCATGGGGGGCATCTAGGGAGAAGGGACAAAGGCAGTTAGGGAAGCAGGGGAGGCATGGGAGGGCAAGAGAGGGGACAGAGGAGGAGAGGAGTTCATGGACTGGAGTATGGAGGGAAATTAGCACAGAGAGATAGGAGGGAGCAAGGTTGTGAAAAGCTTTATAGGTGAAGTCTAGGAGCTTGTGAAGGATTCATTCAGGAAGGGGGAGCCAGTAAAGAGAGGAGAGGAGGAGTTGCATGTGGTCGAAGCGACAGGCGAGGTGGATGACCCTGGCAGCAGAGTTTTGGACTGAGATAAGGGGAGAAAGGGGAGAGCGGGGGAGGTCAGCAAGAAGGAGGTTACAGTAATTGAGGCGAGAGATGACCAGGACATGAACAAGGGTTTTGGCAGAGGAGACAGAGAGAAAAGGGTGAATCTTTGCAATGTTATGGTAGGAGAAGCGATAGGATTTGGCAACAGAGTCGATGTAGGGTTTAAAAGAAAGGGGTGAGTCAAAGATGGAGCCTAAGCTATGGACTTGGGGGATGGGAAGGATGGTGACCCCATCGATGAGGATTGACAGAGAAGTCGGAGAGGAAGGATGAGGGGGGAAGTTAAGAAGTTCAGTTTTTAGCCATGTTGAGTTTGAGGTGACGTTGAAACATCCAGGTAGAGATGTCAGAGGGACAGCTGGTGAGGCGAGCTTGAAGAGATGGAGAAAGAGAGGGAGTAGAGAGATAGAGTTGAGTGTCATCAGTGTAGAGGTGATATTGGAAGCCATGGGAGGCAATGAGTTTGCCTTGGGACAGAGTATAGATAGAGGAGAGCCTTGGGGAACACCAACCAATAGTGGAAGGGAGGAGGAGCTGGCATTGGCAAGAGACACATTAAAGGAGCGGTCAGAGAGGTAGGAGGAGAACCAGTTGAGGACTAAGCCACAGAAGCCAAGGGAGTGAAATGAATCCAGCAAGAGTGAGTGGTCAACAGTATTGAAGGCAGCAGAGAAGTCAAGGAGGACAAGAATGGAATAGAGGTGGTTAGATTTAGCCACAAAAAGATCATTGGTGATATTAATGAGAGCAGTTTCAGTAGAGTGAAGGGGGCGAAAGCCAGATTGGAGCGGTTCAAGGGAGGAGTTGGCGGAGAGGAAGTCAAGGCAGCGGGAGTAGACAACACGTTCAACAAGCTTGGAAGCAAAAGGAAGGAGTGAGACGAGACGGTAGTTAGAAGAGTCAGAGGGGTCAAGAGTGGACTTTTTGAGGATAGGAGAGACAGTGATGTGCTTGAAGGCAAATGGGAAGGAGCCAGTAGAGAGGAAGAGGGAGAGGTCGATGCTGTGCAGGAGGGAAGGAGCAACAGTGGAAACAATGGAGGTCAGGAGGTGGGAGGGGATGGGGTCAAGGGGTCAAGTGGGTGGGGTCAAGGGGGCCAACTGCTACAGGATGCATTCTCCAGAAAACCTCAGGAAACTCATCCCAGACCAAGGTCCACACACCTGGGCAAAGCAGGCCCTCACATCAGTTAGGCCTGCCCAGCCCCGCTACAAGGTGGAGTCAGTGGATCAGGCCCTGCTCACCCCAGTCCCATCAAACAGCTGATTTGAGGGGTCTGGAGAAGCATGCTTACACTGGCCCTGCTAACCAGCTGATCAGAGGGCCTAGGCTCCTCCAACCCCCCTCCCCAATCACCTGTTCAGCAGGGCTGGGGTGAGTGTACTTGTCCAGGCCCCCCAATCATCTGTTCAGTGGAGCCGTGTAAGCACGCTCCTCCAGGCACCACCACCACCACCACCGACCAATCAGCTCTTTGGTGTAATTGCCCTGACTGACAAATAGCTGATGGGGAGAGCTCCTGCCCCCGCCCCACCTCAAGCTCCTGTCCCACCCCCTTGACTGTTTGATGTGTTCATCCACCCGCCAAACAACTGATGGGGTGCTCCTGTGGGAAGTGCCAGATGCCCTTTCATAGTGACAAGGAGACGGCCCACCCACTGCCACTGTGCTGGCTCCCTGTCACTTTGAAAGGCTGGGGATCGCTTTCTCCTCTCCAGCACGCCCTAGTTCTATCAGCACCTTTCATCAGTGGCAGGTCACAAACACCACTGCAGCATTCGTTGCAGCAAATCACCCTTTCTCAAGGAGACAACTACTCAAAGAGTCTTGCCTGGAGCACCGAGACCTGGAAATATGCTTCTAATATGGGGCGATTTCAGACGTGACGAGATCACGCTGAACCACACTGAACCACGGTGAACCCCGCAGCAGGGCGAAAGGCCCCTGCACGTCTGCACAGCGTGCGCCAGATGTTGGCCACGCTGAATCTGCAGACGGGGTCAATTTGAACCACGCTTCCCGGGCTAGCCGGGGGAAGGTCCCGGGAAGCGTGGTCAAATGGACCGCGGGCCGTGGCGACCAAAAAGTAACGTCTGTTCGCGTGCCACGGGCCGGGATCCCCGGCGGGATCCCGGGCCGTGGCACGATCGGCCAGACGCGGCGGCCGCATTGGCCCCGCCGCCCGCCCGTCTCCTCGGAGGGCGGGCGGCGGGGTGCGTGGAGGGGGCGGGGCCGTGTGGCCGCACGTTGCGCCGCGCGGCCCCGGCTCCTCCCACTTTCCCCGCCGGGATCCCCCCGGCACGTCTGTTGGGCCGTGCCGGGGTGACCCCGGCGGGGAACGAAGACGTTCGTTACGGTACGGGGCCAAAGGGCCCCGTAACGTCTGAAAGTACCCATGGTTACAAATCTTGATCCAGAGTCAAGGGTGTTGGCTCTTCTTCAACAATGAAGGTTAGTATGGGTCCCATGGTAGTATTAAAAGCTGAAAATGCACTCTGAACTACTTCAGGGTCCTTATGTTAGGCCCAGGATCGCCCCACCCCCACCCCCATCAGCTGTTAGGCAGGTGGTTGAGCACACCAAACAGCTGATGGTGGGGCCTCAGGAGTGCCCCCCATCAGCTGTTTGGTGGCAGCTCTTCTCAGGGCCCGATCCTGCTGCACCACATTGATCCGGGAAACCTGCTACGGTTCTCCCCGGGGTAGGCTGGTAAGGCACCTTGCCACCATCACGTCTGTTTCCCCAAGGAATTAATGAATTAGGAGCAAACAAACAACAAACTTGCGAAGTTCAAAAAATGAACTTTTGAATTCAGAGAATGAATTTTGAATACTAGAATAGGGGAGTTATAGCTGTATTTATTCCCATATTGTGGTGAGATATCTGCAAGGGCGTTAACCCCATATTTTTCAGTTGTTTGTTTGTTTGTTTTATCCTGCCCTATCTTGTCCTGAAGGCTCAGAGGGGGTTACTTGTTTGTTTGCTCCTGATTAATTCATTTATTGGGTGAAAACAGATGTGACAGCAGCAAGGTGCCTTACCAGCCTGCCCTGGGGCGAACCATAGCACCCAGCACTCCTCACGTTGTTGTGTGTGTATATATATATATATATATATATATATATATATATATATATATATATTGTATATATGTGTGTGTGTGTGTGTGTGTGTGTTTGTATACCCAAGCCACTATGAACCCTATTCCTGCCTGCCAAATGCCTGTTGACCAAACAGAAAAGTCTTACCTTGCTTCCAGATGGTGAGTAGTCTTAAGCTTAGATGAACCTTCAGGGGAAGGGAGTTCCATAAGTATCTCATGTAAGGTGGGGAAAACTATGGGCAGAGTCAGAAGGTATCATTGCTGGTGACTGGGAGGGAGATGGGGTGGGAACCAGGAGGCTTGCTTTTTTCATTATCCCGCCCCCCCCCCCCCATTACTAAATCACTCCTCAGGGCATCTTGGTCCCTCCTCAAGAGAATAATCCAAAGGAAATGTTGTTAGTCCAAAAACAGTGTTTGCTTGCCCTTATGTTCTCTGGTAGGGAAAGGTATATTCCTAGGTTGTGATGGTGGCCCGCTGAGGCCCACTTTGACCCACGAGCCAGCGGCTCATTTGTTGGTGCACAGCCAGATGTTGGCCTGGAATTGCTCCAGGTCATGTTAGTGGTGAGCCCAGGCTGCACTCCTAGAGACCTCCAGGGTCACAGTCCAGGCTACCGTCTGCCTGATTGGGTCAAAGCAGGCCACGTGGGCTATCACATATCTTTTAGCCTGCCATGACCCGGCCTAGATCAGGTCTGCATTGGCTGTCATTGGCCGCCCATCATGTGCCGGTGGGGCCAGGAGGCTTCACGTTTGTGCGGTTCTCTGCCCTTCCAGGCATATTTGATGGCTGGCCCCAAAGTTATTTCAGATCATTTGGGTTCACAAAGGGTATATTGCTGCTGACCTCATTCACATTCGGTGGTACCTTGCCCCATGAACAGCTCACTCACAGCTCATTTGTTTCAATAGGGCTGCTTATAGAGTAAGCTGCTGATTATTAGCATAGATAAGGAGGCCAGAGTGAGGCCCATTCTGAACTTTAAGGCTCAATCCTGCAATCTTTTATTTAAAACTGTTCTTTAACTCCTTTGGATACCTCAAGCAGTAATTACCTGAAACATTTTAAATCATTGCATTTACCCTTAATTGGTTAAAAAGGCTTTTAGAGAATTAATGCCTGCAATGCTGTGTAAAAAAATGCACCCTGCAAATACATTTATATTTACTGTAAAGACATTTTAGGCCTTTGTCTTATAATCACAAGTAAAAGATTTCTCTTCATTGAATGGTGGGGGGAGGGGGGATGTTGGCAATCAACTACCTACATTTAAAAAAATAAATAAATCTTCATTTTAGACTACTTAGAATGTTGCCATACTTTATGTTCTAAGCGTATATGCTCCTTTTCACTTACAAGTTTTCTGGTATTAATTGGCTCTATTTATGTGCAATAGCAAGAATGTGTCTCTTACTTTTTTTCATCAGCCTCACTAAAATAGATGCGAGAGTCGTAATTGATTTACTTTGTGTTAATTTGTATGTGTAAGCCATTTAAGTGGCTGAAAGAGCTAGTGTGCAGTTATGGTGTCATTTACATAAGCGTCAAGTATGGTGGGGAAGCAGGAGGCTGACAATATACACCCTGGAGTTTCTCATTTGCTTGTATAAAATCATAGTTCTTTCAGTGTCTTAGGTAATGGATTCCAACCTGTACAGGTGCGGTCTCATAATTACACAGTTGAGAATCTTCATGGCCCAATCAAGATTATTTCTTCTGTTCAAGTCACTATATATTTCACACAGTCAATCACTACTGCAAAACCCTTCTTTTCAAGCAGTTCAACTAATGTATAAAACTGTATTGCAAAACAGAACATATTTCCAAACCATATGTCTACCTGACAGAAAGGATACACAAGGGGGAATCAAATAAAACATAGACAGGACAAAAAAAGAATGTAACATATCTTCATCCCTTCTGTCCATTTCATTGTCCTGTTAATTAGAGACGTCCTCAACGAAAGCACCACTGTACCGAGAGGCAGCTGACAAACTGGCTGCTGAAATTTCCTCCAAAGCTTCTAAAATGGCAAAAGAATTGAATTTGGACATGCTAGAAAGATGCCTTTTTCGTTCTGAAAAATTGCTATTCAAAATACGAGCAGGAGCTTATCTTCCCCCTCCCCACTGCCTAGCCTTTGCATTCCTGCACCAAAGGATTTTTATATGTTCTAACTGGTGGTGGCAAAAAATAATAAAAAGTGTGGTTAAAGCAGGTGCTGCTTGTAGTGTTTATATAAACACATTAGCACTCTTTTGACACAGCATGACCTGAACAAGTAGTTCATCCTACTGGTATCAGGGAAACAATAACAGAGTGTGCCAGAGCTGAGTTCATTCAGACATTGCAAAATTAACACCAGATTATGAATACGATTGCCACAGGTAATTAATCGTGAAAATTGCTGGAGGAGTTCCCCTACTGTGAGGGATATTGGCAGAACTATTTACTGCTAATAGGCCTTGTTTAAGCTCCCCCCCCCTCCCCCTAGAGATAAAACTTACAATAGACGGCACAGTAACTGGTAGATTGTTAGATGTTTTCCCAGTCTATTTGCTTGTTAGTATTGCAGAACACCCCTTGTATTTTCGGTGTTGTGGTTAGAAATTTGTATTGTGTTTTCCTCATTCAGGCCACTAATCCATTCCCTGTTGCAAAGGATAATTTCACATTTGGGATTGTTGTTTTCCTCAGTGGTCTGACCTTATTCTGTATTTTGTGGCAGTCATTTGGAGACATCACAAGGGCAGGATTATGTATTCCAAATCATAGAAGAGCATTTCTAACCTTAGAGAGTGATTTTCTGCTGTACAAACTCTTTGATATGCCCATCATTTTTACCAATTTTCCACATGTTTTGTTTGGTATTAGCTTTCTTTTAAAGTATAAAACAAGCAATTTTGTTTTGGGGTGTTTTTTTTGTTTTTTTTTTGTTTAAAGTACTCTGCTTTTTCATTCATTGACAGAAACACATACAAAAAGCATTTCTAATAACAACCTTTGCTATTTATACCTACATATGTTTAATGTTCAATAAAAACTATACATTATATACTGACTTTTATATTTACTCATTATAAACCTACCATCTTACATCCATCCATCGAGCTTTACCCCTATTTATTTATACAATTATGGATATTTGCTAGGGCTGAAACAAATAGTAGATATTGTTACTTGCACATACTATTCTAATTTTTCAGAAGTCTGCCAATTATCCAAATAATATCCACAACCAAAATGAATATTCACATTTTAATTTATTTCAGTATTTTGGTTTTGCTTATTTTGTTATCCTGCTTTGGTTACTTCCATTGTTACGGTATTTTGGTTAATTTGCTTCGACACTACTAGCATAATCAAAACAAATTAACCAAAATGTCAAACTGAAGAAAATCACCAAAACAATATACTGAAATATATATATATATTTTTGGGGGGGGGGATTTGAAATGAATATCTGACAAAACAGAAATGACTAGCTTTGACTTCAACTCCAATATTTGCCCATGATATATCACAAATTATAGTCCAATTTATATGTATCTTTCTTCCTTCAGAAAAAGCATTTCATATTATTCAAATCTGCTAATTATACGAAAGCACGTGGAATGACTTCTGTTCCTAGCGAAATTAATTAATTCTGCCGCTAGTGAAATCAATGACTCAACAAAAACTTTACCAGTAGTCACCAAATTCAATGGGGACATTGTTGTGCCCTTTGCTATAATCTTACAATTGTTTTTAGTTGTAGTGGTCCTGCAAGAGTTTGCCACGAACTTCATTGTGAGCATGAAAGGACACTTGGCCCTTATTTTCCATATGCATTTGGTTTACTAATGTCTGTATTATCTTATTTTAATAATTCACTTATATTTCTTTGTCTTGGTTATCTTATTTATAAGAATTATTTATTTATTTATTTATTTATTTATTTTCTAGATTTTTACCCCACCCCTCCTGACAACAGCTCGGGGCGGCTTCCAGCAATAAAAATATATATATAAAATACATATAAAACAATATAAAACACATCAAACCAATTCAAAATATTAAAACAGGGCCCGGGAAACATTAAAAAAATAAATAGGGTAGGGGAGATAAATCCCCCCACCCTAAAGGCCTGGGCGAACAGCCAGGTTTTACAACTTCGACGGAATGCCAATAGGCTTGGGGCCAGGTGAGCTTCCTCCGGAAGGGAGTTCCAGAGAGAATGCCCTCTCCATTATGGCCCCCTGCTTACCGCAGGGGGACCTCCAGGAAGGCACCCCCGGCAGACTGAAGGAGCCGCTCAGGGGCACGGAGGGTGAGGTGGTCCCTGAGGTACAAGGGGTCCAAACTGTGAAGGGCCTTGTAGATCAACACGAAAACCTTGAACCTAGCTCAGCATGCTAATGGCAACCAGTGCAGAGTCCAGAGCACAGGTGTAATGTGCTCCCGATGACCCGTCCCCGAAAGGAGATTGGGTGCCGCATTCTGCACTAGCTGCAGCCTCCAAACCAGGAACAAGGGAAGCCCCACGTAGAGCGCATTGCAGTAGTCCAGCCTTGAGGTGACAAAGGCATGGATGAGGGAGGCCAGGTCCGGACTGGAGACGAATGGATGCAGCCTCCGCACCAGATGCAACTGGTGGAAAGCAGCCTTCATGACTGCCTCCACCTGCCTCTCCAGGCAGAGATTCGCATCCAATATCACCCCCAGACTCCGGACCTGCTGAGCTATAGGAGGGCGAACCCCCCCCCAATCAGGGGGTCCACTACCTCCCTCGCTCTCCCCACCAACATCACCTCTGTCTTATCGGGGTTGAGCTTCAGTCTGCTTTGCTGCATCCATTCCACCACGTCCTCCAAACACTGGGATAACAACGAGACAGCAGGGTCTGGGTCAGTTGAAAAAGAGAAGTACAGCTGAGTATCATCAGCATATTACATGTAACTATTTTGGGGGGCACACCCTCGACCTGATCTTCTGTTCTGGCCTTGAGGTGGGTGATCCATTAGTGGGGGGTGTGAGGATCACGCCCTTGTCTTGGACAGATCATTATCTCCTACAGGCAAGTCTCTCAGCGCACCTCCTTTAGAAGGGGAATGGACCAGTTAGTTTGTTTCTCCCTCGGAGGCTGCTGGAACCGCAATGGTTCCAGGAAGCTCTGAGGGAGTTAACAGTAGACCCCGATGGTCACTCTGTCAATGAGCTTGTCCAGCATTGGAACATCTTTCTGGGGGAGACAATTGACAGGGTGGCTCTGAGACGTCTTCTCCCTCTGTCTCATCACCAGTCTCAAGGAGGACCCTTGGTTTACTGAGGGGCTGTGGTGTATGAAACAAGTAGTTAGGAGATGAGAGTGACACTGGTGTCGGACTCGCTCTGAATCTGACCGACTTCTCATAGAACCCATTTGCAATTGTGGTCCTATGTTGAGGCTGTGAGGACAGCAAAGAAGGAGTTCTTTGCTGCCCTCATATCATCTGGGAATTCACATCCAGCAGAGCTGTTCTGGGTGGTGCGGGGGCTGGTCAGTCCGGTCTCCCTCTGCCTGGACGGGGACTTGTCCCAGGCCCTCTGTGAGGAGTTTGCCACCTACTTCGCAGACAAGATCACTCATATCCAGAGTAACTTTGACACCGGATTGGAAGCAGTAAGCGAGCGGCACAAGGTTATAGAGGCAGCATCTGATCGATCTTTCTGGGATGAGTTTCAGGAAGTGACACCAGCCGATGCGGTGAATGTCCTGGGGTCTGTCAGAGTCACTAGGTGTGAATTAGATCCGTGCCCATCCTGGTTGGTGAAAGCCTCCAGGGAGACTTTGGGGACGGTGCTGGCGAGGGTAGTGAACACATCCTTTCGGCAGGGGAGATTGTTGCCCAGTCTCAAGGAGGCTGTGGTGTGCCCACTGCTGAATAAGCTATCTTTGGATGTGGATGCACTCACCAGTTACTGACTTGTCTCTAATCTTCCCTTTTTAGGGAAGGTTATTGAATGGGCAGTGGCACTGCAGCTCCAGGCACATTTGGATAGCATCAGTTTCTTTGACCCTTTTCAGTCAGGTTCCGGCCCAGCTATGGTACTGGTATGGTGTTGGTGGCCTTGGTGGATGATCTCCACCTGGAGATGGACGCAGAATGTTCAACATTTCTAATCCTGCTAGATCTCTTGGCCGCGTTTGACACCGTGGACCATGGGCTGCTGCTGAGATGGCTGTGAGACCTGGGGGGTCTGGATGAGACTGTCTTAGAGTGGTTCTGCTCATTCCTCTTGGGGAGAAGCCAGCTGGTGGTGCTGGGGGCTGAAACATCAATCCCCCGGGCCTTTACCTGTGGTGTTCCACAGGGTTTGATCCTGTCTCCGTTTTATTTAATGTATATATGCAGCCCCTGGGGAAGATCATGAGAGGGTTTGGGGTGCGATGTCACCAATATGCTGATGATACTCACCTGTACCTCTCATTTTCAACTGACCCAGGTCCTGCTGTCTCATTACTTTCCCAATGTTTGGAGGCCGTGGTGGATTAGATGTGGCAGATCAGACTGAAGCGTAATCCTGATAAGATAGAGGTGATGGTGGTAGGAAGGGAGAGGGAGGTACTGGCTCCCCTTGTGTGTGGGGGGGGTATCCGTCCTCCTGCAACCCAGCAAGTTCAGAGTCTGGGGGTGCTGTTGGACTCAGGTGTCCGTCTGGATCAGCAGGTTGAGTTGGTGGCTAAGGCTGCCTTCCGCCAGCTGTATCTGGTATGGAGGCTGCATCCATACATCTCCGGGCTCGACCTGGCCACTCTCATTCATGCCTTCATCACCTCGAGGCTAGAGTACTGCAATGCACTTTACATGGGGCTTCACTTGTTTCTGGTTCAGAAGCTGCAGCTGGTGCAGAATGCAGCAGCCTGTCTCACAGGGACGGGGCGGCAGGAGCACATAACACCTGCACTCTGTACTCTGCACTGGCTGCCTATAGCATACCGAGCCAGATTCAAGGTGTTAGGGTTGTTCTATAAAGCCCTGCATGGTCTGCACCCCTCATATCTCCTTCCTATAGCTCAGCAGGTCCGGAGTCTGGGGGTGATACTGGACGCAGACCTCCGCCTGGAGCAGCAGGTGGAGGCAGTCGCTAAGGCTGCCTTCTGCCAGATATATCTGGTGCGTAGGCTGCGTCCGTTCATCTCCGGCCCGGACCTGGCCACCCTCATCCATGCCTTCGTCACCTCGAGGCTGGACTACTGCAACACGCTCTACGTGGGGCTTCCCTTGTTCCTGGTCTGGAGGATGCAGCTAGTACAGAACACGGCAGCTTGTCTCCTTATGGGGACAGGTCGTCGGGAGCACATTACACCTGTGCTCCGGACTCTGCACTGGTTGCCGATAGCATGCCGAGCCAGGTTCAAGGTTTTGGTGTTGATTTATAAAGCCCTTCATGGTCTGGGCCCCTCATACCTCAGGGATCGTCTCACCCTCTGCGCCCCAGAGCGGCTCCTGCGGTCAGCCGGGGGTGCCTTCTTGGAGGTCCCCTGCGTAAATCTGGGGGCCACAATGGAGAGGGCATTCTCGGTGGCCGGGCCACGCCTCTGGAATTCCTTCCGGAGGAAGCACGCCTGGCCCCAAGCCTATTGTCATTCCAGCGGTGTTGTAAGACCTGACTGTTCATCCAGGCCTTTGGGGGTGGGAGGGGGCGATAGGGTTTTATTAATCGCCCCCACCCTGTATATTGTTTTGATGTTTTAAGTCATATTCCTGGGGCCCTGTTTTAAAGTACTTAAATTGTTGATGTTTTTAAAATTGTTTTATATTTTTATAACTGTTTTTGTAATGTTGGAAGCCACCCCGAGCTGCTTGCAGGAGGGGCAGGATATAAATATCAAAAATAATTATAAATAAATAAATAAATATCTCGGTGGGGACTGCCTCACCCACCGTGTCTAAGAGCGATCCCTTTGGTCCACTGGGGGCACCTTTCTGGAGGTTCCCCATGTAAAATGGGGGGCCACAATAGAGAGGGCATTCTCGGTGGCCGGGCCGTGGCTTTAGAACTCCCTCAAGGAGGAAGTCCGCCTGGCCTCAGGTTTGTTGTCATTTCATCGAGCCTGTAAGACCTGGATGTTCGCCCAGGCCTTCGGAGGGGAGGATGGGAGGGTGGGGTAGTTGGGGGATATTTTAAAGATTTTTCTGATATTTTAAATCTTGATGAATGGGGTTGTGTTTTTTAAATTGATTTTATTTGTGTATTTTATGTTGTAAGCCACCCAGAGATGCCATGGGCATGAGGGGGCGGCTAATAAATGTTTATAATAAATAAATAAACTATTTATTTTAGAATCTGTCCTTGCAGAAGTCATTTGATTTTGCATCTGACTTCAGGAGAAGTAGCTCTGAACTCTATTTCTTTTCCTCCCACATGACAGCAGCACCAAAAGGGGTTTGAACCCATGAGTTCTTGGTCCCTAAGAAAGAATCCTATCTCTAGAGCAATTAGCCCTTGCTTCTGTTAGCTATTTCTCCTTGTACTCTGATTTCTGTTTCTTTCCCTGCCCTTTATGAATTGAAAAACTGCATGAGTGGTTCCATACTAACATCAATCTTGCCTGAGGTGTCCATTCAAAGCTCATGGCTGTTCAAAGAATTGAATCCCATTCCCTTTTATTTCCCCATGAAGATAAGAACCAAATACTGTGGATTTTGGTCCCAACCCAGCAAGCAAATATGTTTTATTGGAGCCCTACCCTCCTGCTGGGCACCATGGGTTTAAATGAGGGGTAGGGGAGGTGCAGTCTCAGAATCTAGGTCAAAATTTTTGTTGAGCCTTTTTTCATTTTCATTTTCATTTTTCATTGAGTAATTTTTCAATAAATAATTTTCATTGAGACCCTGATCCAAAATCCACTGAATGGAAATTAGCTTTACAATGTTAAAATTAAGAATGAGAAGTAACTAACAGTTTACATTTTTGTTCAATAATTACATTTATATCATTTGTATTTTGACAATGTCCAGTCTTGTGGCACACTTCCATGTACACCACTGTTTATTTTGGTCTTGAAAACAGAAAGCAAATATTTATTTCAGTACTCCAATTTACTGTTTAAATTTCCATGAAGAATTCAGGAGCCAAATTCGCTAATAGTGGCCCTAGCAAAGCTATTAAAATGGTAATAACTGGTATACTTGAATGCAAATGATCACTGTAGTGAATAGTGGCTTATGTTGCTCTCCACAGCTTCAGTTTATAGTATAGATACCTTGCATAATAGTTCTTCACAGCAGCACAATGAAACGATACGTGCACCCTTCCCTCTGTCTCTCCCCCTCTGATTTTCAAGGCTTTCTGTTTTCTTCATCTTAACCCTCAGGCAACAAAAAGCAACAGCTCACAATTAGTAGCTGTCATACTGTTCTGACATGGCACAATAAAAATTGCAGAGGTTAAATTGTCTCTGTTTCATGTTAAGCATTCTGGTCATTTGTAAACCTCTTGCATAGGTCTCTAAAATGATTTAAAAATAAGATTAGATATACTACCAAAGTATGTTGAATTTCATTTCTGAAAAGGGCACAATGCATCATTCAACAAATAGGATTTTTGTTTTGTTTTGTTAACAGCTCATTTCTATAATTTAAGATACCTGGAGGTTGGGAGTAACAAGAGAAATCAGGCTGCAAATGATCAATTATTCTCTAGGTATCATAACTATTTAATTCTATTTTCTTCTATTCGGAATATCACCCATCTAGGCTACACATACAGTGTAATATATACATATACATAATATATATTAGCATGCAATATGTTTTTGTTAAGCATAGAATAGTATTATTTCCTGTTTGAAAGAACAAAAATTCTAACATACTAATATAGATATTTGTATGTGTATTCACACACGCACATGTATACATATATATGGACACCTATTAGTCAAACACTATATACTAGTAATAAATAGGGCAATATAAATATATACCAGTAATATAACTATTTGTATTATATGTATATATCAGTATATGTAATATAACTGTATATACATATCAGTATATGTAATATAACTATTTGTATTATGTCTATATATCAGTCTCTCTATATAGCATATATCTATATATCAGTAATACAATATTTATTATATACTAGAGATGGGACTTTGGGTTTAGGAAAGAACCGAAAGTACCCAATAATGGCCATGTTGGATTAACCACAATTTTGGTTATTTGGTTATTTTTTGGTATCAGATGTATCAGATGTATCAGATCTTTTGCACTGATTTGGTGTCAGATTTTTAAGATTGTGGTTTGTCCCCATTGACTTTAATGGAAAAACTGGAACTGCAATGTTAAAAATCCGATACAAAAATCGGAGCGAAAGGTCCAATACAACCGATAACATACATAAAAACCAAAAATAACCAAACCCGAAATTTTGCCCAGAGTCCCACCCCTATTTATATACAATATACAATATCAGTAATACAATATTTATTGTATTATTATATTGTATTATTATATATTCTTGCATTCAAAAAAATGTCTTGCATTCAAAAAGGTGTATATATATATTCTATTATAGATAGATAGATAGATAGATAGATAGATAGATATTTTGTTTAAATATAGATACATAATAGGCATATGTACACACACAAAAAAACATAGGGGAAGAGGGAGATACAGAGAGACAAAGAGAAGATCTTCTCTTTTTTTTCCTTCTTGCATCATTCCATTATAAATAGAATATATCAGAGATGCCTTAAAAAAATTAAAGCTCCTATTCTCTTAGTGCTGCAAAAGGACAAAATCTATTACAGTGATTTTGTTTCCTTTATCTCAAAAGCCAAGCTTGTTTTATTATTGAAAAGTGTGAATTGAAAATTTTTGGTAGTAGAAAAGTCCAAACTTCAGACATTTAGTAAAAACAGAAAACTAGTGTTGTCTACAACCAAAATGTAATGAGCGAACACACACACACACACACACACACACACACATGATTTCTGCTTCTGAAATTTTCAGATGTTTGGATTTTGAAACTGCAAAAGAAGTTTGGTAGGTTTTGTAAGAAAAAAAATCACCACTGACCAATTTTGCTGGAATTATATTTGTTTCATGAAAATATAACATTTATGAAGCATACTAATTATTGTCAAACTTTATTTTCTACTTGAAACATTTCAGTCATCTCTAAATAGTACAAATGTACATGAAAAGATGCTGACAGACCAAAGACCTTGGTACTTGCATAAGTCCAAATATCTGTGGTCACAATCCACCAACCACTTACTCCAAAATAGTCCCATTCAAGCCCTTGAGAACTGCAATGAGACTAATCCTGAGTAAGGGGTTGGTGGATCATGATATTTGTCTTAGAAAAACAAGCTGACAAAGAATCTATTGAATTCAGTGGGTGTTTTCTTACTGATTTCAGCTGAAACAGGACCCCCAGTTTCAGTTTGGCTACTGAAGGTTTAGTCATTTTTTCAGTACCTGACCCAGGTATTATCTTTCTTTTTTACATGGCCCTCGCAGAGTGGGGGGTCCGTGGGCGTGCCAGAATGTGTGCGGTGGGTGGGCAGGGCATGCATACAGGTGCACATGCATCCCCATGCACCGTACACTCATCCCCATGCATCGAGCAACCACCGTTTTCCTTGTTTGCTCCGTACATGGGAATGAGTGGGGTGGGGGTGGGGATGCGTGTTAGGCGGGAGCGTGCATGCACCCCCACTCACTGCTCGCACCCATGCTGTGTTCTTCACACGGGCTTCTCCCATTCATGAACACACAGATTTCTGCGTGTTTGTGAGTGGAAGAGCCCCATGTTAAAAAAAGGCCATTGTGACATAGGCCTTGTGTTTTCCACAGCACAGGAGTGAATTTCACCCTTGTTAACACAAGCTGCTCTTTTACATACATGGAAACACATTTTCCCACACAGGTTTTGCTGCACACCAGTTTCCACTGCTACTTCTGTCACCCGTTGTGTCACCTAAAATGTCACTCATTATGGCCCAATCTCTTATGTGCTCTTTGAAGAAAAAATAAGAAAAGTAAAGGTGGGTGAGAATGACTGATAGAGGATCTCAGTGTTCACTTTACATGATAGACGTAACAGCTCCAAAGGAACCATTATGAGCCATTATAACAAAAAGTCCATTTAAGAAAGTGTGCTTTTGTACAGATTTACACAATGGACTGTGTAATTACAGCATATGGGGTAAATAGTATATGTTGTCAAAATTAGTATGCATGCCAAAATACATGTTTACCCTAAAGACCATAACAGCTCTGAAGCACTTATTTTGGTCTATCAGGTAAATAGCACACATTTCTTATATGCAGTACAAATGTATATGATTATGTAGTATGCATATTATTACATAATAGACTGCAGTAGCTTTGAAAAAGATAAAATATTCTATTGTGTCAGTACTCATATAATTTCATGACACCTTGATTTCTTATCTTTCATATAAAGTAATAACAACAAAAACAATGAAAGGATGAGGACATCAATTTGGAGATAATAATTAACAAAACACAATTGTAAGGGTCTTCTTCCCCCCACACCAAATCACAATGTGTTCACCCTTTGAAGGTTGTGGTTACTGGTTTGGTGCTGTATGAGTCTCAGAGCCATGTGCTACCTGTCACAAAGGCTGCAAGAGAGGATTACCCAGAAGTAAGAGAACTGAATTTTCTGCCTTAGTTCTGAATAGATTTCATAGAATCCAAGATTAGAAGCGATGACCAGATTAGAGCTGCAGCAGGTAGTACATTTGCTATCTCTGACTAATGGCTGCATTTTCGGACACCCCCAGTGGGCACCCAAGATACCAGATGCCTGAAAACATGGGTATTACTGAGGCAACCCAGGACATCCCAGGACACCAATCTTGGCACCCGTGACTCCCCAGGGTGATTCACCTCACTGTCAGACTGCTGCTCATCCAGTCCTGCTTGCTGCTTCTCCCTGGCCCATGTACTGTTCAGCTGAGCTAGGCACCTCCTCACTCAGCTTTTGTGAGTGGGGGGTGGGAACGAGGAGGCATCTTCCCACCTGAGTGCAACTCCCTAGTGGGTCCCACATTTCTGGGGTGACCCAAAATGGGGGTGTACACAGAACCCATGTGCACTCCTGATATGGGTCACCCTGGGAACAAGGGACTCATTAAGGGAGTGCATACGGTGGAAAGGGGCTTCCTTGCTCTCTCCCCATTCAGAATAATCTGAGCAGGGAAGTCCCCAGCTCAGAATATAGGAGAAGTGGGGAGTTTCTGTCTGACCTCTTCAAGCAATTTACTGAAGTATCGGATTAGGAACCCTTCCAACTTATTTCTTTTGCAGATGTGCAAACAGACCCCTTGTGTTTCTTGAACTTAATTTGTCAGTGGTGAAAAACCACCACCTCCTCATATCTGGATATGGGCAGGCCAGTCCTCCACCATTAAAGTCGATGGAGCTTTGCCAGAGGCTTCAGTGATGGGACTCTGGACAAAATCTCGGTTTCGATTTTGTACCGATTCTCAGTTCTTATTTCTTAGTTCTTCTTTCAGTTCTCAGATCTCTTCGTATCGGATTTTTAACATTACGGTTTTCCGTAATTACTTAAATGGGGATTCAATGGGGATTTTTAACATTACGGTTTTCCGTAATGACTTCAATGGGGAAAACCGCAATGTTAAAAATCTGATTAAAAAAACAATAGAAAAGATTTGATACTGCCGATACCGAGAAAGGAACGAAATATCAGATTAATCCAAAAGTGCCATTATTGGGTACTTTCGGTTCTCAGCAATAACAAAAGTGTCATCCCTACTCCAGATTCCACCCTGATTGTCTGTTTATTTACATTCATGGAAGTTTGGTTTTTTGTTTTTTAAATTTCAGATATTTATCATTTCCACATAAGATGAAGGGTATTTTCAGACGTTACGAGATCACAGTGAACCACGGTGAATACCCACCTGTGGTCAATGTGGCTCGAACGTCTGTTTGGCGACCGCCAGATGTTCGCCACGGTCAATACCCACATGGGGTCAATTTGAACCACGCTTCCCGGGCTAGCCGGGGGAATGTCCCGGGAAGCGTGGTCAAAAAGATCCCCAGCGGGGACCAAAAAAAAGTAACGTCTGGCCGGTTGCCATGGCCCGGGATCCCCAGTGGGATCCCGGGCCACGGCACATCCGGCCCGACGCAGCGGCCGCAGTGGCCCCGACACCTGCCTGTCTCCCTGGAGGGCGGGCGGCGGGGTGTGTGGAGGGGGCGGGGCCGTGCGGCCGCACGTTGCGCCGTGCAGCCCGGCCCTGCAGCCCGGCCCCCTCCCAGATTCCCCACCGGGATCCCCCCGGCACATCTGATATGGCGTGATGAGGTGACCCCGGCGGGGTATGAAAGGGTTGTTTTTGGTACGGGGCCAAGTGGCCCCGTAACGTCTGAAAACACCCGAAAATACATGACAGACTTCTTAGTATTGTTTTGCTCCTCCCCCCCCATGCCCTTTCCTATGTGGTGGGAAGCTTCCAAGACAACTCTTTCTGGCTTAGGGTTTCTTTTCAGGGGACAGGTAGACTGGAGACTTACGGTATATATCAAAAGGCATTTATTTAGAGATTTGCAAGTTGAGGAGGAGTGAATGGGAAACAGTTGACAGCACCAGCAACACTCCTTCAAACAGACCCCGCTGAAACCCGCAGAGATCAGCACTATAGGGGCTTCCCCACAAATTGTCTGTTGGCAACTTTTCTCCCCAAACTTAGAATCATAGGGTATTTTCAGATGATACGAGATCACGCTCAAGCACAGACAATACCCTGTGGTGGGAAATGGTCCCGTAATGTCTGTTTGATGCCCGCCAGATGTTCACCACAGTGAACCTCCAGCGCGAATCAAAATAACCACGCTTTCAAGGCTGGTCCAGGGACCATCTCCAAAAGTGTGGTTAGTTGAACCACAGCCTGGAATCAGCGGCATTTGTTACCGGCACCGATTCCATGCCGTGGCCCAGTCCACGGGTCGGAATCGGACATAGCGGCTGGATTGGCCGCTGCGCCTGCCTGTCTCCCGGAGGGAGGGTGACTGGGGGAGCATGGGGGTGGGGTTGTGCAACCGCACGTTGCACTGTGCAACCCCACCACCACCCCTAGATACCCCGCCAGGATTGGCCGGCACGTCTGCTGGCCGTGACGGGGCGATTCCGGCGGGGAATCAAAAGGGTGATTCTGTGACGGGGCCAAAGCCATCCCGTCCCATCTGAAATCACCCATAGAATTGTAGAGTTGGAAGTGTCCTCAGAGGTCATGTAGTCCAACCTCTTGCTTCTGCTTGCAGCTTCTCTGTCAAGTCTCTAAGCTCTCTTGTGCCCCCACTGGTTCTTCTGTTTCAACAAGCAACCATCCCCTTTGACTCTTTCTTTCTCCTTAAGTAAAGGTGAGAGGGCCCTGGTGCCCCTACACAGCAGTCTTAAATTCCCAGGGAGGGGCATCCTGCCACTTTTTGTTACCTATTGTGTACACTTATTCTAGGAACTGATTCATCAAGTTATAATAGAACATGCATAACTTTAAGGACATGTGTACTATCTTCAGTGGGACAACTCGTGTGCTTAATATACCCCACCTATTTGAGTAGCTTGCCAAATCAGAAATACGCCTAGCCATCAGCAAGGGAGCTCTGATTGTGATGCTGGTCCCTAGCTGGGTGCCTTGTTAAGTCTCCACAATTGCTGAAGGGACTCTAAGAACTCCTGCTCCCTGACTAGTGGAGCTCTGGCTAATGCTAAACCTTCAGCTAGAAGCCCTGAATACTAGGGATGGGCGAACGTGGTTCGGAAGTTCAGATTTTGAACCAAACTTGACCAGTTTGGTCTACTGAACTGAACTTCCAAACCGAACTCGATTTTTGAACCAGACCAAACCAAATTTCCGAACTCGGTTCTGTTCGCCCATCCCTATAAGATAATATTCCATTTAGTTCAATGTGGTTTAAATTTCCGAACTCTGTTCGGAAGTTCGGAGTTCAGACCAAACTCGAATAGTTCGGTCGACCGAATCGAACTTCCAAACCGAACTCGATTTTTGAACCGAACCGAACCAAATTTCCGAACTCGGTTCTGTTCGCCCATCCCTACTGAATATCCTCACTTACTGCCTTCATGCTGTTTATTTGGTGGCTGCTGTTCCATGGTTATTGCTCATGATCTTCTGGCAGTAGCAAGGGAACGATAGGTAGAACAAGTTCCAGAGTCTCTCCAAAGGACTAGGGGACCAGTTCCTGAGCACTGTCGTAATCTTTCCAGGAGAATCATTATGGAAAGACTATAGGCATTTGCCTGAAAACCTAATCAACTGTCTCAGCCAATCAAAGTATCTACTGAGTCTCTGAAATTTAAGATTTTTATAAAGAAATATTTAATTAATTAAATATATTTGTAACCTTCTCCAAAGGTTCAGGGCGAGTAACAAAAATCTTTAAATATGCATATAAAAATATGAAAATAAAACCCATAAAAAGTATAAAAGTACACAAAATACCCAGAAAACAATGGGGCCAATCCTAACCCCTGTGCACTGTGCCCACAGTGTGCATGCACCTCACATGCAACATCTGCACACCCCTTTTATGGGAACTAAGCCAAGTGTACAAACCCCATGCAAGCTGCATGTGCAGTCCTACCCCAAACCTTATTCCTGCTTGTTAAATGCTGAGTCAAATAGATAGGTCTTCATTGCCTCCAGAAGAAGGCTTGGGCTTTGGTGAACCTCCAGTGAAAGGGAGGAACACCCAAAGAGGATGTCTTCAGGTGAAAACAAACATGATAGCAGCCGTCGCCTGATATTAGCCTGCAATTCACCTGCATGTTTGTTAGTGGCTGTCAGATGTTTGCTCACTTCTGCCATGGGGCAGGTGGCCAGCTGCTACCCAACATATCATCCAGAGATGGTTGATGCAGCATGGGCTAAGGCTGGCCCAGCTGGGTTAATGTTGGATAATATGCACCCTCACATCTGTTAGATCCTGCGCAGCACCATGGACAATGTCGGCAAAGATTGGGCCCTGTTGACTGATGATGCAGGAGTAAGCAGACCCAACCCCACCGCAGCAATCTGTCAGCTGATGGCATGGCTGGGAGAAGCTGCTGCCAGCAAGGAAGGAGGTAGGAACCAAAGGAGGTCACCTTGCCCAGGGGTGATGGATCCCAAAGCCAAGCCCAGCTTCCCACGTACCCTCTCACCCTCCTTGTCTTTCATCCTATGCAGCAGCAGGATCCACTCCTGGGGCAACAGCAGTGATGAGCCTTGGTGCACAGCTTGTGGCACAGGTGCCATCTCCACCCATGTGACGTCTTGGGACCCATCACCTCTGGGCAAGGAGGACTGTCCGGTCCTGTAAGGTGGTCTCCGGGTGCAGCTCTGCCCAGGCAGAGCCACTGGTTTCCCTGCTGTGGATTCCCTGCACCCTGGACACCAGCTGGGGCAAACCAGCAGCAATAGCTTAGGCATGGGCGAACAGATCGCGGTTTGTGTTCGGCCGTTCGGTTCGGCCGTGATCGGTTTGTGTGTTCGCGTTCGGCCGTTCGGTTCGGCCGCGTTTGGTTCATGTGTTCGTGTTCGGTCGTTCGGTCGTACCTTGCGTTCGTGTTCGCCCGTTCGGTTCAGCCGTTCGTGTGTCGGCCGTTCGTGTTTGGTTGTTCGGGCAGGTCGTACGTTCGTGTTCGGTCGTTCGGTGTTCGGGTGGTTCACGCGTTCGCGTTCGGCCATTCAGCCGTTCGGCTGGAAATATCGTGGGAAGCCGTAAAATCGGCGTCGCGCCGGAAATTCGTGTGCGTGTGCGTGAGTGAGGCGAGAGGGTGTGTGTTTGTTTCGGTGGCTGCTTGTGTAGTGTGTTTTGGTGATTGTTTTGGCTGTGCTGTGTGTTTGGGTGGGTTGGTGTGTGTTGTTGTTGCCTGTGGGTTGGACTGTGGTGTGTGACTGTGTGAATGTCTGTGTGAAATTTAAAAAAAAAATTTAAAAAATGAAGCGGTCTCGGGGCCGAATCTGCCGGGTGTGGCCACGCCCGACGGCGGAGGAGTTGTCGGAGGAGGAGGAGGCGGCTGCCACTGCCGCTGCCGCTGCCCCTGCCCCTGCCGCTGCCGCTGCCGCTGCCCCTGCCGCTGCCGCTGCCGCTGCCCCTGCCGCTGTCGCTGTGCCTTCCGTCTCGGACGAGGCGGGGGGCTCGTCAACAATGATTCCTGCCAGGTTTGTAAACCTTTCTTTTACTTTTAAGGCAAGAAAGGCTGTATTAGTTTTTTAGTTAGAGTGTGCCAGCCAGCCAGGGGCGGGAGTTAGAGTGTGCCAGTCAGGGGCGGGAGTTAGAGTGTGCCAGCCAGGGGCGGGAGTTAGAGTGTGCCAGCCAGGGGCGGGAGTTAGAGTGTGCCAGCCAGGGGCGGGAGTTAGAGTGTGCCAGCCAGGGGCGGGAGTTAGAGTGTGCCAGCCAGGGGCGGGAGTTAGAGTGTGCCAGCCAGGGGCGGGATTTAGAGTGTGCCAGCCAGGGGCGGGAGTTAGAGTGTGCCAGCCAGGGGCGGGAGTTAGAGTGTGCCAGCCAGGGGCGGGAGTTAGAGTGTGCCAGCCAGGGGCGGGAGTTAGAGTGTGCCAGCCAGGGGCGGGAGTTAGAGTGTGCCAGCCAGGGGCGGGAGTTAGAGTGTGCCAGCCAGGGGCGGGAGTTAGAGTGTGCCAGCCAGGGGCGGGAGTTAGAGTGTGCCAGCCAGGGGCGGGAGTTAGAGTGTGCCAGCCAGGGGCGGGAGTTAGAGTGTGCCAGCCAGGGGCGGGAGTTAGAGTGTGCCAGCCAGGGGCGGGATGGCAGGATTTGCACGTGCCAGCAAGGGGTGGTTTTTCAGTTGCTCTAGCATCTAGCAGCAGCATCCCCTAGCAGCCCTGGGATGGCAGGATTTGCACGTGCTTTATGTTATTTTTAGTTGCCGTCCCTAGCACCCAGAAGGAGGGAGGATTAGAGGCATCATCATTAAATGCGTGATATTAACTTGGTTTTTTATGTATTCCCATTTCAGAGAGGAATCGGACTCCTCTGCTCCCGAGGCCAGCCCTGCTTCCACCAGCCCCCGGAGGCAGAGGAGGACAAGTCGCCGCAGGACACCGAGGCGGAGGTCACCATCTTCGCCTCCCCAGCGCCAGTCCTCGGACGTCTGGCGCTTTTTCTCGAAGGACGACCGAATCGCCACATGCAAGGTATGTCGTGTGGGGCTTCACTGCAGGCTTCATTGCAACATACTCTCTAGATCGCAACAAGTTTCTGCAAAGTGGTCGAGCCTTGCCCAGTGGTGACTCACTAGGCCGCCCAGTAGCACCCATTGGATTGCTCGTGCACAGAGCCCGTGGAACAGTGAGTGAGTGAGCTGAAAAGAGGCATATTGGTAGGAGCAGCAGCAGCAGCACCCATTGGATGGAGGATTACCCTCTGACCTGTTAGGAATGAAAGTCCCCTGCAAGGACAGATTGGATGGCCACCCAGTCCACCCACTCGTGGAGACAGAATGCAGGCAGGGCTTGACAGAGACAGACCATTTAGACAGACCATAAAGACAGATCTTTAGATTGTAAGCTCTCTGGGGCAGGGACCGTGTCTATCTTAGTTTTTTGTAAAGCACCAGGTACATCGCTGGTGCTATATAAATGCTAATAATAATAATAATAATAATAATGCTAATGTTCCTTTCTTTTTCTGCTCTTTCTAGATCTGCAGTAAAGTCTTCCGGCGGCAGAGGGAGGGCACAACATCGGGGCTGCTCACGCACATTGAGGGCACCCACAAGATCCGGGTGAGGCGGGCAGGCGAGGTGGAAGATGAGGACTCTGCCGGTGCCACTGCAGCTGCTGCACCTGCCGTGGAGCCACCACGCCAAAGGGGGGGGAAGGCCTCCCGCAAAAGGAGGCATACACGCCCTTCCCCTCCCTCCGCCTCTACCCTCACCGTCGAGAGCCCCGATGTCACGGAGGATGAGGACCTGAGGGAAGCGAGTGAGCAGCTGCGTCGCTCGGCACGGCGCCACACGGAGGAGGTCGACCGCTCCACCGCCAACCTGGAGAAGTGCATGTTGGAGCGCACGCGGGCGCTGCGCTCTGAGAAGCGGCGGGTGGTGGCCTACGGCCAGTATGTGGCCACCGAGCAGCAATGCCTGCGTGGCTACCAGCAGGCACTCTCCAGGTGGCACAACAATGTCGCCGCGGCGCTGGAGTATGCCGTGCAGAACGGCGGGTTCGACCCCTCCACGGTGGCCTGCCCTCTGGACTGCCAGCCGCCGGAAGACATCCTGCCTTTTCCCCAAACACGGGGGGGGCACTCTGAGACTGACAGGCCCAGTGGCAGTGGCCATTGAGACAGAGACTCTTAGCTTGTGTTTTTTAAGTTTCCTTTTCATGTTTGCTTTTGTTTGAAATGTTGTTTTGTTGTTGTTCTGTTTTTATAGTGTTAAGTATATAGTGTTAAGTTAAGGTTGGTTATTTAAGTGTTAATTAAATTGTTAAATGTTATTTAAAGCTGTTCTTTTTCTTTCTGGAAAGGGGAGAGGGTTTGTCATTCAGCTTCTGCCCCACGAGGAATTGGGTAGTCATAAGCCGGGTGGCAGACTTACAGTTTGTTTGTTTGGTTTCCTAGGCCCAGCCTGCATCATGAGGTCAGTCAGATAAGGCGGCCTAGGCCGTCTAGTAAGAGAGAGAGAGAGAGAGAGAGGCAGAGAGAGAGAGAGAGAGAGAGGCAAAGAGAGAGAGGCAGGGTGGGTGCAAGCATTGGGATGGAGGGACAGCACCTCAGCAGCACAGTACTATTGCAGCCGAGCCCTGGATGGAGGAGGAGGAGCCCTGTCCCACGACTGCCCCTGGCATGGGATGGATGGCGTGTGCCACTGCACCATCACTCTTTGTCCAGGGGCAGCTCCGGGAATCCCAGCAGCGGAAGGTTCACCTTGAGAAAGAGCAACTGCTCCACCAACTTGGCCCCCAGTCTCAGGCGGTGCGGGGAACATATGTCCCCCGCGATGGAGAACACCCTCTCGCTGGGGACACTGGTTGGTGGGCAGGACAGGAATCCCTTGGCCACTTTGGACAGGGCCGGCCACACTTGGGCCTTGCTGGCCCAGTAGGCCAAGGGATCGCTGCCGGGTTCTATGCAAGGCTCCTCCTCCAGATAGGTCTCCACTGCTGCTGAGGCGCCATCATACTCCCTCCGGTAGCTCTGGGTGGGCACCACCTGCCCCACTGCCCTCAGCCACGCTGCTTGCCCTTTTGTGCTGCTGGTCCCCATGCTCCCCTGAGTGGACAGAACAGAGGAGGAGCTGCTGGCAGTAAGGGTCCTGCTGCTGCTGGAGGCAGGGATAGACCCAGATGGCTGAGGGTCGCTGCTCCTACTCCCACCATCCCCAGGGGCATCCCGCTGCATGGCCCGCTCTGCCTGCCTGACCTTATCGACCAGCATCCCCTTCTGGAGGCCATAGTGCGCACTTTCCCGTGCCATGCTGCCCTTGATCCTGGGGTCCAGCATGGTTGCCAGGACATATTCGTCCCGGCGCAGGAGGTCACCAAAGCGAGCGCTCAGGCCCGCCTTCAACTTGTCGGCTAGCTCCATCGCCTCGTCGCACATTCTCCTGCCCTGAGGGCCACGATCCCGCCCCACCGCCCCAAGAATCTCATCCAGGCTGCTGTGGAGACTATGCACCAGCGGGGTCACCTGGCTGAGGGTGGCAGTGGAGCTGCTCAGTGTCTCCGTGACGGCCAGGAATGGTCTCAGGACAGAGACGGTTTGGGATATAATATCCCATTCCTCCCTGTTGTACCCTGGAGGTGACTCGATGTCTGTCTCCAGTTCCACCTGATGCAGGGCGGCTTTCTGTTCAAGAAGCCGCTCCAGCATCAGGAAGGTGGAGTTCCACCGGGTGGAGACATCCTGGATCAGGGTGTGCACCGGGGACCCTTGCTCAGCCTGCTTCTCCCGGAGGAGTTCGCTGCCCTTCACGCTGCGGTTGAAGAAGCCCGCCAGCTTCCTCCCCCGCTCGACCAGGGAGCTAAGGGTGCCTGGCCCAATGCCTTTATCACCCAAGCCCAGAGCGTCCTTCACCACCAGGTGGAGGGTGTGTGCGGCGCAAGGGATACTCGTGAACCCCCCGTCACGGACTGCCTTAAGCATATTGGCCGCGTTGTCCGTGACCACACACCCCTTGGTGAAGGCCACGCCTGGCGTGAGCCACTCCCTCACCATGGTGGTCAGGGCTGCCTCTACCTTCCTTGCGGTGTGGGAGCTGTCCATAACTTGGGACTGAAGCAGGGCCCACCTATACCCTGCTTCAGGTCCCCTCCTGCCACTGCCAAGCACTGCCTTTGCGTCCTGCCACCAGTGTGCAGTCACTGCCAGGTAGGCATGCTGGGCGTTCCTGGAGGACCACAGGTCCGTGGTGAAGTGGACCGTTGCCCCCCCAGCCCCTGCAAGCTGCTCCCTCACCCGCTCCTTCAAAGCCCTATATAACTGTGGGACCACAGTCCGACTCAGGGCGGAGCGGGAAGGAAGCTTAAAGTTGGGAGCCAGGAACGCAAGCAGACGCTGGAAGCCCTTGTCCTCCACAATGGAGAAGGGCTGGCCATCCAGGGCAATCATCTCGGCAACCAGGCGCTTGCCTTTTTCCTGGAAGCCTGTGCCACGGCGCCCTGCCGATGGCCTCGACACATCGCCCCACCCCATCTCCTCCATGGTGGACTGGCGGTGCTGCTGGGGAGGCTCCTGCAGTTTTTCTGCCCCCATAATGCTCCTGCTGCTGGTAGAGGCAGCAGCAGTAGCTGCAGAACGCTGGCCCGCTGAATGGGCCGGGCGACTGGCCGCTGGAGTCGGGAACCCGCTGGCATCCACTTCGCCTGCCTTCCCGCTCAGCAACACAGCACTGTGGCATGCCTTCAGGTGCCTGGCCATTGCAGTTGTGCCAAGGTTGGCAAGCGCCCGCCCACGCTTCACCACCTTTTGGCACAGCGTGCACTGCACCTCTCTGGGATCATCTGCCCTCACCTGCTTAAAATGCTCCCAGACAGTGGATTTTTTTCCCCCTCCTGCTGCCTTCTTGCCCGCCCCGGCAGACGTGCTGCTGCCAGTGCTGCTGGGAGAGGGAGAACTTTGTGGCACTGGTGGTGATGCAGCTCTGGGAGGAGGAGGGTCAGACATTGCCTCATGGACATAGATATCCTCTGCGGCACTAGTGTCACTGACTGCTGCCTCTTCCTCACTGTCCCCAGCGATCATGGCGATGTCCCCAGAAGGGGAGTACTGGGACCCGGAGGGTAGACTGCCCGTGCCCGCCATGCTGCTGGCACTCTCCCTGTGCCCCCCTCTGTGGCTGCTAGTGCTGCTGCAGCTGCCGCTGCTGCCACTCCTCCTCTCCCAGTCCCTAGTACTGGCATTGCCCGGGGATCGGGCCCTGCCTCTAGCAGCCGGGGTGGGATCCACCAGCTCTGGGCTACTGGGGATTTCCTCGACTGTGGGGGACATTGGTGGCCCTGGAGGAACATCGGTAGAAGAAGCAGCCCCAGCTCCTGCTCCATCACCACGCACAGCAGACACAGATGCAGCAGCCTGAGCCTCAAGTCCTGCAGGCCTTCCAGTGCCCTGAGTGTCAGTGGAGGGCACTGCCAGGAGACGTTGCAGAGCACCCTGGGCCCCTAAAGCAGGCCTCCTGATTTTGGGAGGGGGTGAGGCGCTCTGCCTCTGGCTACTGCTGCTGCCTGCTGCCGCTCCTCGTGCACGGCCTCTGGGACGTGCCCCATTGCCTCCCCTACGGGCAGCAGATCGGCCTCTCCTTCCCTTCTCCATTTCTCCCGAAAAAAACAATGTTTTTTAATATATAATTTTTTAAAAAAATTTTATTGAATTTTTTTATCAAATATTTATATCTCTATATCTACACTAATAACTAACTAACTACCTAACTAATAAATGTATTCTAAATGCTATGAATAACTCCAACAAACCCTAAAGCTGAATCACAGAAAACAGTAAACTCTATCTCTATCAGTAAACCTTAAACTAAACTACTCCTACTATGTCAAAACAAAAATGTATCGACCTAATCCTATCTATCTACCTATGAATATATGGGATGGGGGTTGGGGGGCAATCACAAACAAGACAAGGAGGGGTACAAAACTGAAATGAAACCTAAATCAATCTATAAATTAATAATATACTACTACTCTAATGAATCAAAAAAACAGGGGAAGGGAATGGGGAGGGAATATTCAATGGAGGGGGGAGGGAAGGAGGAAGATTGAAGATTGAACACAGGGAGGGATAAAAACAAAAAATAACAACTAAATCTATCAAAGCTAATGTAAATAAATGAGAATATGGGGGTAGATGGGTTGGATGGGTGAAATAGGAGGAGGATGGCAATGGATTGGGGAGCTGGAAAATGCTGGGTGAGGGAGCCTTCTGAAACGCCTGCTGCTCAGGAACAGTGACTAGCTCAGAAGGTATTGGGAAGGGGGGAGGCAGACAGTTTTGTTTCTTGCTGCGCCCGCCTCAAATCAGCCCCATTGGCTCCGTGCAGCCTAGCCCGTGGCCAATCATAGACTGCCAAGCCAGTGGTCTGAGGCGAAAAGAGATGGTGATTCATCAGGCTGGCTGCTACTCCAAGCCACTCTCCACCCTCCACCCCTGGTGCCTGGAAGTCTGCTCCTAGCTGAGTCAAATGACTTCCCCCTCCCTGCTACATTTGGCCTTCCAGTGACCTGACAGAAGACCATGTTTTAGCCACTCGAACACAACCGAACGCAATTCGAATTGAACGAACTGTTCGGCCATTTCGTAGTTCGGTGTTCGGTTCCGTTCGGTGTGTTCGCCATTTCGGTGTTCGGTGTTCGGTCCGTTTGGTGCGTTCGTGTCCGTGTTCGGTTGTCCGAACAGGCCGAGTTCGGGCTGAACACCGAACTACCGAACCGCGTTCGCCCATCCCTAGAATAGCTTTGGGCTGGGGAATGGGGCCACATATGGCCCCTGGATGGGATAGCTCTGGCACAGAGTCTATGAGCAATTTGCTGCTTCTGGCCAGTTTTAATGGCCCAGTCCTGCTTCTGGCAAACAGTGGCTGCTGCTCCCAGGCCCAAATTCTACCCGTGTTTTCGGTTTCTCAGTCCAACCAAGGGGTGGGTCAAGAAAGTCATTAACAAAAGTCAAATAAACCATCCTGATTTTTTCTGGCTTTTGTTTCCAACCCCAAAATGGCTAGTCTTTTAAATTTTGGGATGCATACTCCTACTGGGAACATTTCCCTGGGTTCAACCCCCCCTTGAATTAATGGCTGGAGCTTAAGCCCTCTCCCCCCCAAAAAAAATAATAAGTCCAGGTAGTGTGCTGCTGAGGAAATATAAAGCCTCTACTTCTGTGCTGCATAACCTCATATTTCCAGATGCCATCCATACATCCTGCTCTGCCCATGCAAACACCCCCTGGGTCAAATTCATCCCTTCTATAGTGTAGTAAATTTGACCCTGAAAAGTTCAAGTGTTAACAAATCTTTTTTTCATTCAAGGCATGTTCTATATCTCTGTGATTTTAATGTGAGAATTGTAATTATTGGAAGCCATCGTGCAAAGGTTTATGAACATAATTCCAATTCTGTGAGGTCTCAGAGTAGGCTATCTCACTCAGCTGGTTGTATTGGAAAGCTGCTTTGTCTTTCCCGGAGTAGTGAGTCTGAAAAAAGGGACCCCATTTTGTGTGCTCAGAAGAGAACATTTGGCATCCTTTTTCATTTCTATTTAAACTTGTGACTATTTCCTCAGCAAAGAGGGAGTCAATCAGGAGGGAAATTGTCTTTTCAGAGAGTTTTCCCACCCTTACGACATCCTTGGTGTTTTAGCCTTAAAGATGTGGATAGATTGTTTGAAATGTATGCAGCATTGCCTTTTCTTACCACTTGTAACACTTTGGTGTCATGTTAAGCCTGAGGCAGGAGAAACTTTAAATGACCTGTTCTGGCTGGAATTGTGTTTACTGGACTCCTTTCAAAATGCAGGGCAGGATACCTTCTCTTATCAGTGTGTAAGGTCTAACAGACTGCAGACTCAAATTTCCCCTCCCAGGCAATGTTGGTTTCCTCCATTGTCTGCCGTGACAAAGGTTTGTACAAATTCTACAGTTTGGATTTCGCTCTTGTTTTCCCCAGGATCACCCTCTAGGCTAGTAATCAACATTTTTCAACTCTCAGAAATTGCCCAAAAGGCTGCTAGGAGCACTGCATGTTAAGATGTCTAGGTACATTGGAATCTCTTGTGATGAAGTTGTACAAGTATTCTCTGTGGGAGAGAGAAGAAGAAACAATTAAGCAATGTCTGTAGGGGATGATTGCCCTTGGCATTTATGACTACAAGTGTGACATACAGGCTTTATGCATTCAAGCCTAGTCAACATCCATGAATCCATATGGCGGAGAAAACTTATACGGGTATTGAATGTAGAAAGAGCTCCCACTGGAACTCAGCTCTTCACCACCTTTACCGATAAGTTAACTACATTCTGCCCAAGCATATTTCTCTTCTTGACTGCATCCATTATCTGTTCTATGATTTGCAGCACAGCCATTCACATAATGTATATAATGCACCCTGCTTTTTAAAACATCTTAATTCTGAGCTACTCTGTTAAATAAACACCTCCAGTTATAACTGTTATTTCATGTTTTGGGGAGGAGTTATTTTGCATGATAGGGCAAAATGAATATGCCATATAGTATTCACAAAGATTATTCGGATATTCATTTAAATGAACAGTATCCAAATAAATCTTCCTATTTGTACAATATTTACATGTTTATTAAATTAGTTTACTTCGCTTCAGTTACTTTGTTTATTTATTAACTATGTTTATTTAGTCACTATGGTATCTTCAGTTACTTTGGTGGTACTATTTTCTGCCATTGTGCATGGTACTATTGTGCAACAGCACTATCACACTTCATCAAAAGGGATACAATATACTGAATTCAGTGAATTTGATATTCAGAAATGACATTAGTTTCAGCTCTCTTTTTACATTGAACCTTCTGTGTCTTTTTCAGGACTCTTGCAATAGCATGACTATGTGAATATTCCATATTTGGTTTGGAACAGATATTCATTTCATCCCTGTTCTACATTAACCCTACTTTAAATCACTGTTTATGGTTTGTTTGTTTTTCCCCACAAGCTTAGTTTAGGCAGGATAGCTGCCCCAGAGGAGTTACTTTGGAGTAACTGCCTCCTCCATCTTCCTCCTGTTTATAGGAGCAGCGGAAAACAGGAATTAAATGTCTCCCTCCCTTTTCCCAATCTCACTCCTTTGGCATCAGTACTTTCCTGAAAAATTTGTTTCCTAACTGATTCTGAATTTTTGAGAACAAGAAGTTGAACAAAAAGAGTGACTGAATGTGGGCAGTAAGGGAGTCAGCAGGACCAGTAATGAACTCCCTCCACTATAGATGATAAAAAACCACCAAGGTAAGTAGCTCCGTCCCCGCTCTAACCCCATTTTCTTGTGGAGGTATGTACCTCCACATTAACCTTGTTTTATCCCTCCTGCTTGTGGGAACAAAGGGGAGTTTAAAGTCAGGTAAGAGGTACTTCCAAAAAATGCTTGTGTAAACAAGCTCTATGTGATATATTGGAACATTTGACCATTGTACAGTGTTCTGGAGACCGATGATATGGTAGTTATAGGCTGTAATCTTGAATGCACTTATTTGTGACCAAGTCCCATCAATTTCAAAGGGGCTTACTTGTGAGTGAGTGTGCCTAGAATTGCAGCCATTACAATAGCACATTTATAGTCATATATTTGTTTGTCACGTTTCCTAGGAAATAGAATAAAAGAAAGGAAAGTTGCAATTTTTTTTACCCGTTTCCAGCTCCCACATAAACATACTATCTTGGTATTTTACTGCTGGTGATCACTACCACTCTTTACTATTGATAGGGCTGAGTCCACACCCCGCACGCATCCCCCATTATTGGGGATTGTGCCATGTGGAACCTGCATGTATGCATGCGGGTGTGCATGCGGAGCAGGGCTTGGGATTGCAGCCATTGTCTCAACAAGATAAATAGGAGAGGAATCTCTACAATTGATTCTAATGCGAATACATCAAAGCAGATTAACCAGGTTGCTTAGTATTTGTTTGTTTGTTTGTGTGTTTGTTTATGTATATGCCACCTTTCCCATGAAGGCTCAGGGCAGCTTATACATATAAAACTATCTAAAAAACCTTAAAACCTCACCCCAAAGTCCATTATACCCCCAAAAACCCAATCCCATCCAACCTGAACCCTATCTCTACCTATAAAATGCCTGGCCAAACAGAAAGGTCTTGCATTGCTTCCAGAAGATGACCAGGCTCACTTTAGACAAATCTTCAAGTACAGAGAGTTCCTTAACTGAAGATTTCCATTGTTCGCTGGCTCACCACAATCTGTCTCAAGGAACTTATGATTCCATCCATGGAGTTCTCCCTTTTCCTTATTCTTGTCTTTAGGTTTTAGCAGAATAAAACCTTCCATATGAGGGCCTCTCTTTTTTTTGGCTACTTTATTTCGAATATGCTTTATCACTACCATCTCTAGAAACCTCTACAGCTGAACCAAAAAGCATATCCGCCCAATGGGGTCAAATACTGGAGGTTATACTATGTTATAAGCACTTTGGGATGTGTAGCATGGTCCTGTTCCAGAACTGGTGTTTCAGGGGGAGTATATTTTCATTACCAAAATATGATGCTTTTACACACATGCCCCCCCTACCCCTGGTGTTCGGGAGGGTGTGCAGGGGAGGGGTGTCCGTGTAAACAGTCAGCGGTGGGTGGGAGGGATAGGTGTCCGCTCGGTGTTCGTCCATCTGAACACTGAGTGGGATGGGTGGGGGTGCGTGCACGCTCACGCACAACACCCACTTTCACCCATCACCCACGCACCTACACTCATCTCCACCTGCCTCCACCCACGGGACCCTCCAGAAAACAGGAGGAGGCTCCATGAGTAGAGGTGAGTAGAGATGGGTGGAGGTGGGTGGAGGTGGGTGCATGTCCATGTAAAGGGACATATACCCACCTACACCCACCGTGCCAAAATACCCATTCCCCCACCCACCCTGTCTGGAGGTGTGTGGGGGGATGGGTGTCTGTTCAGTGTTCATCTGTGTGAACGCTGAGGAGGATGGGGGGGTGCACTCCCATGCAACACCCATGTCCATCCATCACCCACCCATCTGCACCGACCTCCACCCACAGAGCCCTCCGGAAAACCGGAGGAGGCTTCGGCTGGAGATGGATGGAGGTGTGTGTCTGTGTAAAGGGACACACACTCACCTCCACCCACTGCACCAAAACGCCCCTCCCCCCCCTCTGTCAGTGTAAAAAGGGCCTTAGGCAACTAAGGCCGTTTTTACATGGACGGGGGTGTATGAGGGTGGGGATATTTTGGCACAGCGGGTGTATGTGGGTGTGTGCCCATTTACAAGGACACCCACCAACCTACACCTACCTACACCCAAGGAGCATCTTCTGTTCCGTCAGAGAGCTCAGTGGGTGGAGGTGGGTGTGCGGTGAGTGTTGGTGGGTGTGCAGTGGGAGTGCGCACACACAAACACCCGCTGCCTGTGGTGTTTACACAGGTGCACATCCATCACACACCCATCCCTCACTCATCCACAGCTGTATCCATGGACTGGCCCCCTGCCACACACCTGCCCAAACACCGAGCAGCAGGGGGTGGGGGGTACGGAATCGACTTTGTCTGTCCAAGTGTCACTTTGGCCTTTGAACTAATGGAGGTTAAAGGAGTGTTAGCCCAGCCAATACCCTGAAGTAGAGCTGAAGCTGATCAAAATATTTTGTACAAAACACACACAAATATTTGACAAATTTAAAAACATGAAAAAATAATGATTAAAAGGTAAGTTTAAAATTTCCATTCTTTTTAAATTGTATTGGTTTATAATATATTGGTTTTCTGAAGGTTATGAAGAAACAAAACCTAAAATGGCACAAAAATGAACATAAAAGCAAAAACAAAAACACACCTTGAGGATGACAAATGAAAATATTTGGAAAAAGGGTGCATTTTTGTGACAACTGGTGAGTTTTTCAGTTTTGGGGTAAAAGTGTTGGGAAAATGTGGATTGAAAGGCCGCAGCCCCTTAATGGGAATGGTGATGTATGAGTGTAGGATGGGTGGGATTTGGTAGGCCCTTTTCAAACAGGCCACGGTGGGTGGGAGGGATGGGTGTGGGCCCACGGTGGGTGGAGGTGGGTGTGCGTCTGTTCCCACGGGTGCACCCCCATCTCCGTGCACCTCCTAGGGATATGTGAATGCAGTTTGGGGGTTCAGGGTTCTGCCCGAACTCGGGATGTTTGGGTCATCCATGAACACCCCAAACCCAAACTGACCCCCACCCGAACCAGCTGAACAAAGTTCAGGTTCTGAACCCATTTGGGCAGGGGGCGGGGGGCAGGGCAGAACCCAGTTTCCCCTCCCTCCAGACTGTTCAGGTGGAAGGGGCGCTGGAGCTCACCTCCCCCACACCACCCTGCGCAGCCTACAATTTTTTTAAACCCCCCACCACAGGGATTGCCCTACCTGGTGGCCCCAGAGCTCCGGCCCTGGGTCCCACGGTGGCAGCAGAGATGGGGCCGGCTCTGGTGGTGCTGCAGACCACTTCAGGCCACTACTTCTGGGTCAGATGACCAGGTCAGATGACCTGGAAGGCCTAGTAGAGGCCTGAAGCACTCCGCAGTGCTGCCGGAGCTGGCCCTGCTGCCACTGCGGGACCCGGGGCCAGAGCCTGACCTACCTGGTTGTGTCAGAGCTAGGCCCCGAGTCCAGTGGTGCTGCAAAGTGCTTCAGGCCTCTACTAGGCCTTCTGGGTCACCTGACTCAGGGTGACTTCAGACATTACGAGATCACGCTCAACCACAGTGAACTACGCTCAAACCCCCCCCGGGGCCAAAGGGCCCTGAACGTCTGAATGGCGTGCGCCAGATGTTCATCACGCTCAATACCCACATGGGGTCAGGTCCAACCACGCTTCCCGGGCTAGCCGGGGGAAGGTCCCGGGAAGCGTGGTCAAACGAACCCCCACCGGGAACCAAGGAAAAGTAACGTCTGGACACCAATCCACGAGCGGAACCGAACGAAATGAGTCCCCGCCGAGGACGAGGCACGCAGCGTCGCTGCCGGACAACCAGCAACAACACAAGCACCGGAGGAAGATTTAAAGCAAAATCAGCAGCAAGCAAGCATGGCGGGATGGAGCGAGGAGGGAGGCGGAAGAGAGCGGAGGCACAGATAGCAATAGTTGCGGGCCAGGAGGCGGAGGATATGCAGGCAGGCCCAGTGATGCAGGTGGAGGGGGCACAGGCGCAGGAAGGGGGCACACGGGAGCACCCGACCAGGGAGGCGGCCCAGCCACAACACCCACAGCTGCAGCCAGGTCGCGGCGCCCCGGGGACAGCGGCTGGAACGGGCCCGCAGGAGGCACGCAGGAAAAGGGTAAGGGCAACCAAGGGGAGGGGAACCAGGGGGATGGGAGAACCCCACAGGGGGGGCAGAGGGACCCCGGGGGACCGGCAGGGGGGCAGGGGTGCCCCGAGAGGGGGCCCCACCCGCACCCACTCTACCACTCTCCCCCTCCCCGCCCCCCCAGGCATGGAAAATGGCCCGGGTGGACGAGCCCCAGGACGAGCCCGGCCCCGCGTGCCCGGAGGTGCTCTCGCAGGACGAGGTGGAGGAGGAGAAGGAGCAGGTGGAGCTGGAGCTGGACCAGGAGGAGGAACAGCAGGGGCCAAGCCGGAAGAAGGCCTACCACAGAGGGGGCCAGTGGGGCCTACAGGAGACCCGGGACTTCATCCGGATCTGGGGAACCCTCGAGTACCAGCTGGAGCTCGCCATCAACCAGAGGAACGAACACATCTACCGGGACATTGTGCGCGACATGGAGGTGGCAGGGCACGAGCGCACAGTCACCCAGTGTCGCTCCAAGGCCAAGGAACTCAAGAGGGGGTACAAGGCCATC